>CAXBUK010000015.1:0-459819 GCA_963978885.1 Nemotelus pantherinus | reverse complement strand
GAGGGTCTAAGGGTGAGATAGTGAGAGGGTCTAAGGGTGAGATAGTGAGAGGGTCTAAGGGTGAGATAGTGAGAGGGTCTAAGGGTGAGATAGTGAGAGGGTCTAAGGTTGAGATAGTGGGAGGTCCAAGGGTGAGATAGTGAGAGGGTCTAAGGGTGAGATAGTGAGAGGGTCTAAGGGTGAGATAGTGAGAGGGTCTAAGGGTGAGTAGTTAGAGGGTCTAAGGGTGAGATAGTGAGAGGGTCTAAGGTGAGATAGTGAGAGGGTCTAAGGTGAGATTGTGGAAGGGTCCAAGGGTGAGATAGTGAGAGGGTCTAAGGGTGAGATAGTGAGAGGGTCTAAGGGTGAGATAGTGAGAGGGTCTAAGGGTGAGATAGTGAGAGGGTCTAAGGGTGAGATAGAGAGAGAGTCTAAGTGTGAGATAGTGAGAGGGTCTAATGGTGAGATAGTGAGAGGGTCTAAGGGTGAGATAGTGAGAGGGTCTAAGGGTGAGATGGTGAGAGGGTCTAAGGGTGAGATAGTGAGAGGGTCTAAGGGTGAGATAGTGAGAGGGTCTAAGGTTGAGATAGTGGGAGGGTCCAAGGGTGAGATAGTGAAAGGGTCTAAGGGTGAGATAGTGAGAGGGTCTAAGGGTGAGATAGTGAGAGGGTCTAAGGGTGAGATAGTGAGAGGGTCTAAGGGTGAGAAAGTGAGAGGGTCTAAGGATGAGATGGTGAGAGGGTGATAGTGAGAGGGTCTAAGGGTGAGATAGTGATAGGGTCTAAGGGTGAGATAGTGAGAGGGTCAAAGGGTGAGATAGTGAGATAGTGAGAGGGTCTAAGGGTGAGATAGTGAGAGGGTCTAAGGGTGAGATAGTGAGAGGGTCTAAGGGTGAGATAGTGAGAGGGTCTAAGGGTGAGATAGTGAGAGGGTCTAAGGTTGAGATAGTGGGAGGGTCTAAGGGTGAGATAGTGAGAGGGTCTAAGGGTGAGATGGTGAGAGGGTCTAAGGGTGAGTAGTGAGAGGGTCTAAGGGTGAGATGGTGAGAGGGTCTAAGGGTGAGTAGTGAGAGGGTCTAAGGGTGAGATAGTGAGAGGGTCTAAGGGTGAGATAGTGAGAGGGTCTTAGGGTGAGATAGTGAGAGGGTCTAAGGGTGAGATACTGAGAGGGTCAAAGGGTGAGATAGTGAGAAGGTCTAAGGGTGAGATAGTGAGAGGGTCTAAGGGTGAGATAGTTAGAGGGTCTAAGGGTGAGATAGTGAGAGGCTCTAAGGGTGAGATAGTGAGAGGGTCTAAGGGTGAGATAGTGAGAGGGTCTAAGGTTGAGATAGTGGGAGGGTCCAAGGGTGAGATAGTGAGAGGGTCTAAGGGTGAGATAGTGAGAGGGTCTAAGGGTGAGATAGTGAGAGGGTCTAAGGGTGAGATAGTGAGAGGGTCTAAGGGTGAGATAGTGAGAGGGTCAAAGGGTGAGATAGTGAGAGGGTCTAAGGGTGAGATAGTGAGAGGGTCAAAGGGTGAGATAGTGAGAGGGTCTAAGGGTGAGATAGTGAGAGGGTCTAAGGGTTAGATAGTGAGAGGGTCTAAGGGTGGGATAGTGAGAGGGTCTAAGGGTGAGATAGTGAGAGAGTCTAAGGGTGAGATAGTGAGAGGGTCTAATGGTGAGATAGTGAGAGGGTCTAAGGGTGAGATAGTGAGAGGGTCTAAGGGTGAGATAGTGAGAGGGTCTAAGGTTGAGCTTGTGAGAGGGTCTAATTGTGAGATAGTGAGAGGGTCTAAGGGTGAGAAAATGAGAGGGTTCTAAGGGTGAGATAGTGAGAGGGTGATAGTGAGAGGGTCTAAGGGTGAGATAGTGAGAGGGTCTAAGGGTGAGATAGTGAGAGGATCAAAGGGTGAGATAGTGAGAAGGTCTAAGGGTGAGATAGTGAGAGGGTCTAAGGGTGAGATAGTGAGAGGGTCTAAGGGTGAGATAGTGAGAGGCTCTAAGGGTGAGATAGTGAGAGGTCTAAGGGTGAGATAGTGAGAGGGTCTAAGGGTGAGATAGTGAGAGGGTCTAAGGGTGGGATACTGAGAGTGTCAAAGGGTGAGATAGTGAGAGGGTCTAAGGGTGAGATAGTGCGAGGGTCTAAGGGTGAGATAGTGAGAGGGTCTAAGGGGGTAAACTGGACTTGATGCCCCACACCCGGGAAATCCCACCACCAGAGGGCGAAAAGGTGGTAGAAGGGCTGAAAAAATGAAGAAAAACAGACAAAATTATGCAAAAAAATAAAAAAGAAGATAGAACAATTAAGAAAAAGAAAAAAAGAAAGAAAAGAAGCCCCAAAAGCAAACGCACAACCACAAAAACACAAACATATTAGCCCGACATCTATCGGCGAAATTCATGTAACAGCTGTGTGGGGCATCAAGTCCAGTTTTACCGGTCTAAGGGTGAGATAGTGAGAGGCTCTAAGGGTGAGATAGTGAGAGGGTCTAAGGGTTAGATAGTGAGAGGATCTAAGGGTGAGATAGTGAGAGGGTCTAATGGTGAGATAGTGAGAGGGTCTAAGGGTGAGATAGTGAGAGGGTCTAAGGGTGAGATAGTGAGAGGGTCTAAGGGTGAGATAGTGAGAGGGTCTAAGGGTGAGATAGTGAGAGGGTCTAAGGGTGAGATAGTGAGAGGGTCTAAGAGTGAGATAGTGAGAGGGTCTAAGGGTGAGATAGTGAGAGGGTCTAAGGGTGAGATAATGAGAGGGTCTAAGGGTGAGATACTGAGAGGGTCATAGGGTGAGATAGTGAGAGGGTCTAAGGGTGAGATAGTGAGAGGGTCAAAGGGTGAGATAGTGAGACGGTCTAAGGGTGAGATAGTGAGAGGGTCAAAGGGTCAGATAGTGAGAGGGTCTAAGGGTGAGATAGTGAGAGGGTGAGATAGTGAGAGGGTCTAAGGGTGAGATAGTGAGAGGGTCTAAGGGTGAGATAGTGAGAGGGTGTAAGGGTGAGATAGTGAGAGGGTCTAAGGGAGAGATGGTGAGAGGGTCTAAGGGTGAGATAGTGAGAGGGTCTAAGAGTGAGATAGTGAGAGGGTCTAAGGGAGATATAGTGAGAGGGTCTAAGGGTGAGATATTGAGAGGGTCTAAGGGTGAGATAGTGAGAGGGTCTAAGGGTGAGATAGTGAGAGGGTCTAAGGGTGAGATAGTGAGAGAGTCTAAGGGTGAGATAGTGAGAGGGTCTAAGGGTGAAATTATGAGAGGGTCTAAGGGTGAGATAGTGAGAGGGTCTAAGGGTGAGATAGTGAGAGGGTCTAAGGGTGAGATAGTGAGAGGGTCTTATGGTGAGATAGTGAGAGGGTCTAAGGGTGAGATAGTGAGAGGGTCTAAGGTTGAGATAGTGAGAGGGTCTAAGGGTGAGATAGTGAGAGGGTCTAAGGTTGAGATAGTGAGAGGGTCTTAGGGTGAGATAGTGAGAGGGTCTAAGGGTGAGATAGTGAGAGGGTCTAAGGGTGAGATAGTGAGAGGGTCTAAGGGTGAGATAGTGAGAGGGTCTAAGGGTGGGATAGTGAGAGGGTCTAAGGGTGAGATAGTGAGAGGGTCTTAGGGTGAGATAGTGAGAGGGTCTAAGGGTGAGATAGTGAGAGGGTCTAAGCGTGAGATAGTGAGAGGGTCTAAGGTTGAGATAGTGAGAGTGTCTAAGGGTGAGATAGGGAGAGGGTCCAAGGGTGAGATAGTGAGAAGGTCTGAGGGTGAAATAGTGAGAGGGTCTAAGGGTGAGATAGTGAAAAGGTCTAAGGGTGAGATAGTGAGAGGGTCTAAGGGTGAGATAGTGAGAGGGTCTAACGGTGAGATAGTGAGAGAGTCTAAGGGTGAGATAGTGAGAGGGTCTAAGGGTGAGATAGTTAGAGGATCTAACGGTGAGATAGTGAGAGGGTCTAAGGGTGAGATAGTGAGAGGGTCTAAGGGTGAGATAGTGAGAGGGTCTAAGGGTGAGATAGTGAGAGGGTCTAAGGGTGAGATAGTGAGAGGGTCTAAGGGTGAGATAGTGAGAGGGTCAAAGGGTGAGATAGTGAGAGGGTCTAAGGGTGAGATAGTGAGAGGGTCTAAGGGTGAGATAGTGAGAGGGTCTAAGGGTGAGATAGTGAGAGGGTCTAAGGGTGAGATAGTGAGAGGGTCTAAGGGTGAGATAGTGAGAGGGTGATAGTGAGAGGGTCTAAAGGTGAGATAGTGAGAGGGTCTAAGGGTGAGATAGTGAGAGGGTCTAAGGGTGAGATAGTGAGAGGGTCTTAGAGTGAGATAGTGAGAGAGTCTATGGGTGAGATAGTGAGAGGGTCTAAGGGTAAGATAGTGAGAGGGTCTAAGGGTGAGATAGTGAGAGGGTCTAAGGGTGAGATAGTGAGAGGGTGATAGTGAGAGGGTCTAAGGGTGAGATAGTGAGAGGGTCTAAGGGTGAGATAGTGAGAGGGTCTAAGGGTGAGATAGTGAGAGGGTCTAAGGGTGAGATAGTGATAGGGTCTTAGGGTGAGATAGTGAAAGGGTCTAAGGGTGAGATAGTGAGAGGGTCTAAGGGTGAGATAGTGAGAGGGTCAAAGGGTGAGATGGTAAGAGGGTCTAAGGGTGAGATAGTGAGAGGGTCAAAGGGTGAGATAGTGAGAGGGTCTAAGGGTGAGATAGTGAGGGGGTCAAAGGGTGAGATAGTGAGAGGGTCTAAGGGTGAGATAGTGAGAGGGTGATAGTGAGAGGGTCTAAGGGTGAGATAGTGAGAGGGTCTAAGGGTGAGATAGTGAGAGGGTCTAAGGGTGAGATAGTGAGAGGGTCTTATTGTGAGATAGTGAGAGGGTCTGAGGGTGAGATAGTGAGAGGGTCTAAGGGTGAGATAGTGAGAGGGTCTAAGGGTGAGATAGTGAGAGGGTCTAAGGTTGAGATAGTGGGAGGGTCCAAGGGTGAGATAGTGAGAGGGTCTAAGGGTGAGATAGTGAGAGGGTCTAAGGGTGAGATAGTGAGAGGGTCTAAGGGTGAGATAGTGAGAGGGTCTAAGGGTGAGATAGTGAGAGGGTCTAACGGTGAGATAGTGAGAGAGTCTAAGGGTGAGATAGTGAGAGGGTCTAAGGGTGAGATAGTGAGAGGGTCTAAGGGTGAGATAGTGAGAGGGTCTTAGGGTGAGATAGTGAGAGGGTCTAAGGGTGAGATAGTGAGAGGGTCTAAGGGTGAGATAGTGAGAGGGTCTAAGGGTGAGATAGTGAGAGGGTCTAAGGGTTAGATAGTGAGAGGGTCTAAGGGTGAGATAGTGAGAGGGTCTAAGGGTGAGATAGTGAGAGGGTCTAAGGGTGAGATAGTGAGAGGGTCTAAGGGTGAGATAGTGAGAGGGTCTAAGGGTGAGATAGTGAGAGGGTCTAAGGGTGAGATAGTGAGAGGGTCTAAGGGTGAGATGGTGAGAGGGTCTAAGGGTGAGATAGTGAGAGGGTCTAAGGGTGAGATAGTGAGAGGGTCTAAGGGTGAGATAGTGAGAGTGTCTAAGGGTGAGATAGTGAGAGGGTCCAAGGGTGAGATAGTGAGAGGGTCTGAGGGTGAAATAGTGAGAGGGTCTAAGGGTGAGATAGTGAAAAGGTCTAAGGGTGAGATAGTGAGAGGGTCTAAGGGTGAGATAGAGAGAGAGTCTAAGGGTGAGATAGTGAGAGGGTCTAATGGTGAGATAGTGAGAGGGTCTAAGGGTGAGATAGTGAGAGGGTCTAAGGGTGAGATAGTGAGAGGTTCTAAGGGTGAGATAGTGAGAGGGTCTAAGGGTGAGATAGTGAGAGGGTCTAAGGGTGAGAAAGTGAGAGGGTCTAAGGGTGAGATAGTGAGAGGGTGATAGTGAGAGGGTCTAAGGGTGAGATAGTGAGAGGGTCTAAGGGTGAGATAGTGAGAGGGTCAAAGGGTGAGATAGTGAGAAGGTCTAAGGGTGAGATAGTGAGAGGGTCTAAGGGTGAGATAGTGAGAGGGTCTAAGGGTGAGATAGTGAGAGGGTCTAAGGGTGAGATAGTGAGAGGCTCTAAGGGTGAGATAGTGAGAGGGTCTAAGGGTGAGATAGTGAGAGGGTCTAAGGGTGAGATAGTGAGAGGGTGATAGTGAGAGGGTCTAAGGGTGAGATAGTGAGAGGGTCTAAGGGTGAGATAGTGAGAGGGTCTAAGGTTGAGATAGTGGGAGGGTCCAAGGGTGAGATAGTGAGAGGGTCTAAGGGTGAGATAGTGAGAGGGTCTAAGGGTGAGATGGTGAGAGGGTGTAAGGGTGAGTAGTGAGAGGGTCTAAGGGTGAGATAGTGAGAGGGTCTAAGGGTGAGATAGTGAGAGGGTCTTAGGGTGAGATAGTGAGAGGGTCTAAGGGTGAGATACTGAGAAGGTCAAAGGGTGAGATAGTGAGAAGGTCTAAGGGTGAGATAGTGAGAGGGTCTAAGGGTGAGATAGTGAGAAGTTCTAAGGGTGAGATAGTGAGAGGCTCTAAGGGTGAGATAGTGAGAGGGTCTAAGGGTGAGATAGTGAGAGGGTCTAAGGTTGAGATAGTGGGAGGGTCCAAGGGTGAGATAGTGAGAGGGTCTAAGGGTGAGATAGTGAGAGCGTCTAAGGGTGAGATAGTGAGAGGGTCTAAGGGTGAGATAGTGAGAGGGTCTAAGAGTGAGATAGTGAGAGGGTCAAAGGGTGAGATAGTGAGAGGGTCTAAGGGTGAGATAGAGAGAAGGTCAAAGGGTGAGATAGTGAGAGGGTCTAAGGGTGAGATAGTGAGAGGGTCTAAGGGTGAGATAGTGAGAGGGTCTAAGGGTGGGATAGTGAGAGGGTCTAAGGGTGAGATAGTGAGAGGGTCTAAGGGTGAGATAGTGAGAGGGTCTAAGGGTGAGATAGTGAGAGGGTCTAAGGGTGAGATAGTGAGAGAGTCTAAGGGTGAGATAGTGAGAGGGTATAATGGTGAGATAGTGAGAGGGTCTAAGGGTGAGATAGTGAGAGGGTCTAAGGGTGAGATAGTGAGAGGGTCTAAGGTTGAGCTAGTGAGAGTGTCTAATTGTGAGATAGTGAGAGGGTCTAAGGGTGAGAAAATGAGAGGGTCTAAGGGTGAGATAGTGAGAGGGTGATAGTGAGAGGGTCTAAGGGTGAGATGGTGAGAGGGTCTAAGGGTGAGATAGTGAGAGGGTCAAAGGGTGAGATAGTGAGAAGGTCTAAGGGTGAGATAGTGAGAGGGTCTAAGGGTGAGATAGTGAGAGGGTCTAAGGGTGAGATAGTGAGAGGCTCTAAGGGTGAGATAGTGAGAGGGTCTAAGGGTGAGATAGTGAGAGGGTCTAAGGGTGAGATAGTGAGAGGGTCTAAGGGTGAGATACTGAGAGGGTCAAAGGGTGAGATAGTGAGAGGGTCTAAGGGTGAGATAGTGAGAGGGTCTAAGGGTGAGATAGTGAGAGGGTCTAAGGGTGAGATAGTGAGAGGCTCTAAGGGTGAGATAGTGAGAGGGTCTAAGGGTGAGATAGTGAGAGGATCTAAGGGTGAGATAGTGAGAGGGTCTAATGGTGAGATAGTGAGAGGGTCTAAGGGTGAGATAGTGAGAGGGTCTAAGGGTGAGATAGTGAGAGGGTCTAAGGGTGAGATAGTGAGAGGGTCTAAGGGTGAGATAGTGAGAGGGTCTAAGGGTGAGATAGTGAGAGGGTCTAAGAGTGAGATAGTGAGAGGGTCTAAGGGTGAGATAGTGAGAGGGTCTAAGGGTGAGATAATGAGAGGGTCTAAGGGTGAGATACTGAGAGGGTCATAGGGTGAGATAGTGAGAGGGTCTAAGGGTGAGATAGTGAGAGGGTCAAAGGGTGAGATAGTGAGAGGGTCTAAGGGTGAGATAGTGAGAGGGTCAAAGGGTGAGATAGTGAGAGGGTCTAAGGGTGAGATAGTGAGAGGGTGAGATAGTGAGAGGGTCTAAGGGTGAGATAGTGAGAGGGTCTAAGGGTGAGATACTGAGAGGGTCATAGGGTGAGATAGTGAGAGGGTCTAAGGGTGAGATAGTGAGAGGGTCAAAGGGTGAGATAGTGAGAGGGTCTAAGGGTGAGATAGTGAGAGGGTCAAAGGGTGAGATAGTGAGAGGGTCTAAGGGTGAGATAGTGAGAGGGTCTAAGGTTGAGATAGTGGGAGGGTCCAAGGGTGAGATAGTGAGAGGGTCTAAGGGTGAGATAGTGAGAGGGTCTAAGGGTGAGATAGTGAGAGGGTCTAAGGGTGAGATAGTGAGAGGGTCAAAGGGTGAGATAGTGAGAGGGTCAAAGGGTGAGATAGTGAGAGGGTCTAAGGGTGAGATAGTGAGAGGGTCAAAGGGTGAGATAGTGAGAGGGTCTAAGGGTGAGATAGTGAGAGGGTCTAAGGGTGAGATACTGAGAGGGTCATAGGGTGAGATAGTGAGAGGGTCTAAGGGTGAGATAGTGAGAGGGTCTAAGGGTGAGATAGTGAGAGGGTCAAAGGAAGAGATAGTGAGAGGGTCAAAGGGTGAGATAGTGAGAGGGTCTAAGGGTGAGATAGTGAGAGGGTCAAATGGTGAGATAGTGAGAGGGTCTAAGGGTGAGATAGTGAGAGGGTGAGATAGTGAGAGGGTCTAAGGGTGAGATAGTGAGAGGGTCTAAGGGTGAGATACTGATAGGGTCATAGGGTGAGATAGTGAGAGGGTCTAAGGGTGAGATAGTGAGAGGGTCTAAGGGTGAGATAGTGAGAGGGTCAAAGGGTGAGATAGTGAGAGGGTCTAAGGGTGAGATAGTGAGAGGGTCAAAGGGTGAGATAGTGAGAGGGTCTAAGGGTGAGATAGTGAGAGGGTCTAAGGTTGAGATAGTGGGAGGGTCCAAGGGTGAGATAGTGAGAGGGTCTAAGGGTGAGATAGTGAGAGGGTCTAAGGGTGAGATAGTGAGAGGGTCTAAGGGTGAGATAGTGAGAGGGTCAAAAAGTGAGATAGTGAGAGGGTCAAAGGGTGAGATAGTGAGAGGGTCTAAGGGTGAGATAGTGAGAGGGTGAGATAGTGAGAGGGTCTAAGGGTGAGATAGTGAGAGGGTCTAAGGGTGAGATACTGAGAGGGTCATAGGGTGAGATAGTGAGAGGGTCTAAGGGTGAGATAGTGAGAGGGTCAAAGGGTGAGATAGTGAGAGGGTCTAAGGGTGAGATAGTGAGAGGGTCAAAGGGTGAGATAGTGAGAGGGTCAAAGGGTGAGATGGTGAGAGGGTCTAAGGGTGAGATAGTGAGAGGGTCAAAGGGTGAGATAGTGAGAGGATCTAAGGGTGAGATAGTGAGAGGGTGAGATAGTGAGAGGGTCTAAGGGTGAGATAGTGAGAGGGTCTAAGGGTGAGATACTGAGAGGGTCATAGGGTGAGATAGTGAGAGGGTCTAAGGGTGAGATAGTGAGAGGGTCTAAGGGTGAGATAGTGAGAGGGTCTAAGGGTGAGATAGTGAGAGGGTCTAAGGGTGAGATAGTGAGAGGGTCTAAGGGTGAGATAGTGAGAGGGTCTAAGAGTGAGATAGTGAGAGGGTCTAAGGGTGAGATAGTGAGAGGGTCTAAGGGTGAGATAGTGAGAGGGTCTAAGGGTGAGATAGTGAGAGGGTCAAAGGGTGAGATAGTGAGAGGGTCTAAGGGTGAGATAGTGAGAGGGTCAAAGGGTGAGATAGTGAGAGGGTCTAAGGGTGAGATAGTGAGAGGGTCTAAGGGTGAGATAGTGAGAGGGTCTAAGGGTGAGATAGTGAGAGGGTCTAAGGGTGAGATAGTGAGAGGGTCTAAGGGTGAGATAGTGAGAGGGTCTAAGGGTGAGATAGTGAGAGGGTCTAAGGGTGAGATAGTGAGAGGGTCTAAGGGTGAGATAGAGAGAGAGTCTAAGGGTGAGATAGTGAGAGGGTCTAATGGTGAGATAGTGAGAGGGTCTAAGGGTGAGATAGTGAGAGGGTCTAAGGGTGAGATAGTGAGAGGGTCTAAGGGTGAGATAGTGAGAGGGTCTAAGGGTGAGATAGTGAGAGGGTCTAAGGGTGAGAAAGTGAGAGGGTCGAAGGGTGAGATAGTGAGAGGGTGATAGTGAGAGGGTCTAAGAGTGAGATAGTGAGAGGGTCTAAGGGTGAGATAGTGAGAGGGTCAAAGGGTGAGATAGTGAGAAGGTCTAAGGGTGAGATAGTGAGAGGGTCTAAGGGTGAGATAGTGAGAGGGTCTAAGGGTGAGATAGTGAGAGGGTCTAAGGGTGAGATAGTGAGAGGCTCTAAGGGTGAGATAGTGAGAGGGTCTAAGGGTGAGATAGTGAGAGGGTCTAAGGGTGAGATAGTGAGAGGGTCTAAGGGTGAGATAGTGAGAGGGTCTAAGGTTGAGATAGTGGGAGGGTCCAAGGGTGAGATTGTGAGAGGGTCTAAGGGTGAGATAGTGAGAGGGTCTAAGGGTGAGATGGTGAGAGGGTCTAAGGCTGAGTAGTGAGAGGGTCTAAGGGTGAGATAGTGAGAGGGTCTAAGGGTGAGATAGTGAGAGGGTCTTAGGGTGAGATAGTGAGAGGGTCTAAGGGTGAGATACTGAGAGGGTCAAAGGGTGAGATAGTGAGAAGGTCTAAGGGTGAGATAGTGAGAGGGTCTAAGGGTGAGATAGTGAGAGGGTCTAAGGGTGAGATAGTGAGAGGCTCTAAGGGTGAGATAGTGAGAGGGTCTAAGGGTGAGATAGTGAGAGGGTCTAAGGCTGAGATAGTGGGAGGGTCCAAGGGTGAGATAGTGAGAGGGTGTAAGGGTGAGATAGTGAGAGGGTCTAAGGGTGAGATAGTGAGAGGGTCTAAGGGTGAGATAGTGAGAGGGTCTAAGGGTGAGATAGTGAGAGGGTCAAAGGGTGAGATAGTGAGAGGGTCTAAGGGTGAGATAGTGAGAGGGTCAAAGGGTGAGATAGTGAGAGGGTCTAAGGGTGAGATAGTGAGAGGGTCTAAGGGTGAGATAGTGAGAGGGTCTAAGGGTGAGATAGTGAGAGGGTCTAAGGGTGAGATAGTGAGAGGGTCTAAGGGTGAGATAGTGAGAGGGTCTAAGGGTGGGATAGTGAGAGGGTCTAAGGGTGAGATAGTGAGAGGGTCTAAGGGTGAGATAGTGAGAGGGTCTAAGGGTGAGATAGTGAGAGGGTCTAAGGGTGAGATAGTGAGAGAGTCTAAGGGTGAGATAGTGAGAGGGTCTAATGGTGAGATAGTGAGAGGGTCTAAGGGTGAGATAGTGAGAGGGTCTAAGGGTGAGATAGTGAGAGGGTCTAAGGTTGAGCTAGTGAGAGGGTCTAATTGTGAGATAGTGAGAGGGTCTAAGGGTGAGAAAATGAGAGGGTCTAAGGGTGAGATAGTGAGAGGGTGATAGTGAGAGGGTCTAAGGGTGAGATAGTGAGAGGGTCTAAGGGTGAGATAGTGAGAGAGTCAAAGGGTGAGATAGTGAGAAGGTCTAAGGGTGAGATAGTAAGAGGGTCTAAGCGTGAGATAGTGAGAGGGTCTAAGGGTGAGATAGTGAGAGGCTCTAAGGGTGAGATAGTGTGAGGGTCTAAGGGTGAGATAGTGAGAGGGTCTAAGGGTGAGATAGTGAGAGGGTCTAAGGGTGAGATGGTGAGAGGCTCTAAGGGTGAGATAGTGAGAGGGTCTAAGGGTGAGATAGTGAGAGGATCTAAGGGTGAGATAGTGAGAAGGTCTAATGGTGAGATAGTGAGAGGGTCTAAGGGTGAGATAGTGAGAGGGTCTAAGGGTGAGATAGTGAGAGGGTCTAAGGGTGAGATAGTGAGAGGGTCTAAGGGTGAGATAGTGAGAGGGTCTAAGGGTGAGATAGTGAAAGGGTCTAAGAGTGAGATAGTGAGAGGGTCTAAGGGTGAGATAGTGAGAGGGTCTAAGGGTGAGATAATGAGAGGGTCTAAGGGTGAGATACTGAGAGGGTCATAGGGTGAGATAGTGAGAGGGTCTAAGGGTGAGATAGTGAGAGGGTCAAAGGGTGAGATAGTGAGAGGGTCTAAGGGTGAGATAGTGAGAGGGTGAGATAGTGAGAGGGTCTAAGGGTGAGATAGTGAGAGGGTCTAAGGGTGAGATAGTGAGAGGGTGTAAGGGTGAGATAGTGAGAGGGTCTAAGGGAGAGATGGTGAGAGGGTCTAAGGGTGAGATAGTGAGAGGGTCTAAGAGTGAGATAGTGAGATAGTCTAAGGGAGATATAGTGAGAGGGTCTAAGGGTGAGATATTGAGAGGGTCTAAGGGTGAGATAGTGAGGGGGTCTAAGGGTGAGATAGTGAGAGGGTCTAAGGATGAGATAGTGAGAGAGTCTAAGGGTGAGATAGTGAGAGGGTCTAAGGGTGAGATTATGAGAGGGTCTAAGGGTGAGATAGTGAGAGGGTCTAAGGGTGAGATAGTGAGAGGGTCTAAGGGTGAGATAGTGAGAGGGTCTTATGGTGAGATAGTGAGAGGGTCTAAGGGTGAGATAGTGAGAGGGTCTAAGGTTGAGATAGTGAGAGGGTCTAAGGGTGAGATAGTGAGAGGGTCTAAGGTTGAGATAGTGAGAGGGTCTTAGGGTGAGACAGTGAGAGGGTCTAAGGGTGAGATAGTGAGAGGGTCTAAGGGTGAGATAGTGAGAGGGTCTAAGGGCGAGATAGTGAGAGGGTCTAAGGGTGAGATAGTGAGAGGGTCTAAGGGTGAGATAGTGAGAGGGTCTAAGGGTGAGATAGTGAGAGGGTCTAAGGGTGAGATAGTGAGAGGGTCTAAGCGTGAGATAGTGAGAGGGTCTAAGGGTGAGATAGTGAGAGTGTCTAAGGGTGAGATAGTGAGAGGGTCCAAGGGTGAGATAGTGAGAGGGTCTGAGGGTGAAATAGTGAGAGGGTCTAAGGGTGAGATAGTGAAATGGTCTAAGGGTGAGATAGTGAAAGGGTCTAAGGGTGAGATAGTGAGAGGGTCTAACGGTGAGATAGTGAGAGAGTCTAAGGGTTAGATAGTGAGAGGGTCTAAGGGTGAGATAGGTAGAGGGTCTAACGGTGAGATAGTGAGAGGGTCTAAGGGTGAGATAGTGAGAGGGTCTAAGGGTGAGATAGTGAGAGGGTCTAAGGGTGAGATAGTGAGAGGGTCTAAGGGTGAGATAGTGAGAGGGTCTAAGGGTGAGATCGTGAGAGGGTCAAAGGGTGAGATAGTGAGAGGGTCTAAGGGTGAGATAGTGAGAGGGTCTAAGGGTGAGATAGTGAGAGGGTCTAAGGGTGAGATAGTGAGAGGGTCTAAGGGTGAGATAGTGAGAGGGTCTAAGGGTGAGATAGTGAGAGGGTCTAAGGGTGAGATAGTGAGAGGGTCTAAGGGTGAGATAGTGAGAGGGTCTAAGGGTGAGATAGTGAAAGGGTCTAAGGGTGAGATAGTGAGAGGGTCTAAGGGTGAGATAGTGAGAGGGTCTAAGGGTGAGATAGTGAGAGGGTCTAAGGGTGAGATAGTGAGAGGGTCTAAGGGTGAGATAGTGAGAGGGTCTAAGGGTGAGATAGTGAGAATGTCTAAGGGTGAGATAGTGAGAGGGTCTAAGGGTGAGATAGTGAGTCTAAGGGTGAGATATTGAGAGGGTCTAAGGGTGAGATAGTGAGAGGGTCTAAGGGTGAGATAGTGAGAGGGTCTTAGGGTGAGATAGTGAGAGAGTCTAAGGGTGAGATAGTGAGAGGGTCTAAGGGTGAGATAGTGAGAGGGTCTAAGGGTGAAATAGTGAGAGGGTCTAAGGGTGAGATAGTGAAAAGGTCTAAGGGTGAGATAGTGAAAGGGTCTAAGGGTGAGATAGTGAGAGGGTCTAAGGGTGAGATAGTGAGAGGGTCTAAGGGTGAGATAGTGAGAGGGTCTAAGGGTGAGATAGTGAGAGGGTCTAAGGGTGAGATAGTGAGAGGGTCTAAGGGTGAGATAGTGAGAGGGTCTAAGGGTGAGATAGTGAGAGGGTCTAAGGGTGGGATAGTGAGAGGGTCTAAGGGTGAGATAGTGAGAGGGTCTAAGGGTGAGATAGTGAGAGGGTCTAAGGGTGAGATAGTGAGAGGGTCTAAGCGTGAGATAGTGAGAGGGTCTAAGGGTGAGATAGTGAGAGTGTCTAAGGGTGAGATAGTGAGAGGGTCCAAGGGTGAGATAGTGAGAGGGTCTGAGGGTGAAATAGTGAGAGGGTCTAAGGGTGAGATAGTGAAAAGGTCTAAGAGTGAGATAGTGAAAGGGTCTAAGGGTGAGATAGTGAGAGGGTCTAACGGTGAGATAGTGAGAGAGTCTAAGGGTTAGATAGTGAGAGGGTCTAAGGGTGAGATAGGTAGAGGGTCTAACAGTGAGATAGTGAGAGGGTCTAAGGGTGAGATAGTGAGAGGGTCTAAGGGTGAGATAGTGAGAGGGTCTAAGGGTGAGATAGTGAGAGGGTCTAAGGGTGAGATAGTGAGAGGGTCTAAGGGTGAGATCGTGAGAGGGTCAAAGGGTGAGATAGTGAGAGGGTCTAAGGGTGAGATAGTGAGAGGGTCTAAGGATGAGATAGTGAGAGGGTCTAAGGGTGAGATAGTGAGAGGGTCTAAGGGTGAGATAGTGAGAGGGTCTAAGGGTGAGATAGTGAGAGGGTGATAGTGAGAGGGTCTAAGGGTGAGATAGTGAGAGGGTCTAAGGGTGAGATAGTGAGAGGGTCTTAGGGTGAGATAGTGAGAGAGTCTAAGGGTGAGATAGTGAGAGGGTCTAAGGGTAAGATAGTGAGAGGGTCTAAGGGTGAGATAGTGAGAGGGTCTAAGGGTGAGATAGTGAGAGGGTGATAGTGAGAGGGTCTAAGGGTGAGATAGTGAGAGGGTCTAAGAGTGAGATGGTGAGAGGGTCTTAGGGTGAGATAGTGAGAGGGTCTAAGGGTGAGATAGTGATAGGGTCTTAGGGTGAGATAGTGAAAGGGTCTAAGGGTGAGATAGTGAGAGGGTCTAGGGGTGAGATAGTGAGAGGGTCAAAGGGTGAGATGGTAAGAGGGTCTAAGGGTGAGATAGTGAGAGGGTCAAAGGGTGAGATAGTGAGAGGGTCTAAGGGTGAGATAGTGAGAGGGTCAAATGGTGAGATAGTGAGAGGGTCTAAGGGTGAGATAGTGAGAGGGTGATAGTGAGAGGGTCTAAGGGTGAGATAGTGAGAGGGTCTAAGGGTGAGATAGTGAGAGGGTCTAAGGGTGAGATAGTGAGAGGGTCTTAGGGTGAGATAGTGAGAGGGTCTGAGGGTGAGATAGTGAGAGGGTCTAAGGGTGAGATAGTGAGAGGGTCTAAGGGTGAGATAGTGAGAGGGTCTAAGGTTGAGATAGTGGGAGGGTCCAAGGGTGAGATAGTGAGAGGGTCTAAGGGTGAGATAGTGAGAGGGTCTAAGGGTGAGATAGTGAGAGGAACTAAGGGTGAGATAGTGAGAGGGTCTAAGGGTGAGATAGTGAGAGGGTCTAACGGTGAGATAGTGAGAGAGTCTAAGGGTGAGATAGTGAGAGGGTCTAAGGGTGAGATAGTGAGAGGGTCTAAGGGTGAGATAGTGAGAGGGTCTAAGGGTGAAATAGTGAGAGGGTCTAAGTCTGAGATAGTGAGAGGGTCTAAGGGTGAGATAGTGAGAGGGTCTAAGGGTGAGATAGTGAGAGGGTCTAAGGGTGAGATGGTGAGAGGGTCTAAGGGTGAGATAGTGAGAGGGTCTAAGGGTGAGATAGTGAGAGGGTCTAAGGGTGAGATAGTGAGAGGGTCTAAGGGTGAGATAGTGAGAGGGTCTAAGGGTGAGATAGTGAGAGGGTCTAAGGGTGAGATAGTGAGAGGGTCTAAGGGTGAGATAGTGAGAGGGTCTAAGGGTGAGATAGTGAGAGGGTCTAAGGGTGAGATAGTGAGAGGGTCTAAGGGTGAGATAGTGAGAGGGTCTAAGGGTGAGATAGTGAGAGGGTCTAAGGGTGAGATAGCGAGAGGGTCTAAGGGTGAGATAGTGAGAGGGTCTAAGGGTGAGATAGTGAGAGAGTCTAAGGGTGAGATAGTGAGAGGGTCTAAGGAAGAGATAGTGAGAGGGTCTAAGGGTGAGATAGTGAGAGGGTCTAAGGGTGAGATAGTGAGAGGGTCTAAGGGTGAGATAGTGAGAGGGTCTAAGGGTGAGATAGTGAAAGGGTCTAAGGGTGAGATAGTGAGAGGGTCTAAGGGTGAGATAGTGAGAGGGTCTAAGGGTGAGATGGTGAGAGGGTCTAAGGGTGAGATAGTGAGAGGGTCTAAGGGTGAGATAGTGAGAGGGTCTAAGGGTGAGATAGTGAGAATGTCTAAGGGTGAGATAGTGAGAGGGTCTAAGGGTGAGATAGTGAGTATAAGGGTGAGATATTGAGAGGGTCTAAGGGTGAGATAGTGAGTCGAAGGGTGAGATAGTGAGAGGGTCTAAGGGTGAGATAGTGAGAGGTTCTAAGGGTGAGATAGTGAGAGGGTCTAAGGGTGAGATAGTGAGAGGGTCTAAAGGTCAGATAGTGAGAGGGTGATAGTGAGAGGGTCTAAGGGTGAGATAGTGAGAGGGTGATAGTGAGAGGGTCTAAGGGTGAGATAGTGAGAGGGTCTAAGGGTGAGATAGTGAGAGGGTGATAGTGAGAGGGTCTAAGGGTGAGATAGTGAGAGGGTCTAAGGGTGAGATAGTGAGAGGGTCTAAGGGTGAGATAGTGGGAGGGTCTAAGGGTGAGATAGTGAGAGGGTCTAAGGGTGAGATAGTGAGAGGGTCTAAGGGTGAGATAGTGAGAGGGTCTAAGGGTGAGATAGTGAGAGGGTCTAAGGGTGAGATAGTGAGAGGGTCTAAGGGTGAGATTGTGAGAGGGTCTAAGGGTGAGATAGTGAGAGGGTCTAAGGGTGAGATAGTGAGAAAGTCTAAGGGTGAGATAGTGAGATTGTCAAAGGGTGAGATAGTGAGAGGGTCTAAGGGTGAGATAGTGAGAGGGTCTAAGGGTGCGATAGTGAGAGGGTCTAAGGGTGAGATAGTGAGAGGGTCTAAGTGAGAGATAGTGAGAGGGTCTAAGGGTGAGATAGTGAGAGGGTCTAAGGGTGAGATGGTGAGAGGGTCTAAGGGTGAGATAGTGAGAGAGTCTAAGGGTGAGATAGTGAGAGGGTCTAAGGGTGAGATAGTGAGAGGGTCTAAGGGTGAGATAGTGAGAGGGTCTAAGGGTCAGATAGTGAGAGGGTCTAAGGGTGAGATAGTGAGAGGGTGATAGTGAGAGGGTGTAAGGGTGAGATAGTGAGAGGGTCTAAGGGTGAGATAGTGAGAGGGTCTAAGGGTGAGATAGTGAGAGGGTCTTAGGGTGAGATAGTGAGAGGGTCTAAGGGTGAGATAGTTAGAGGGTCTAAGGATGAGATAGTGAGAGGGTCTAAGGGTGAGATAGTGAGAGGGTCTAAGGGTGAGATAGTGAGAGGGTCTAAGGGTGAGATACTGAGAGGGTCAAAGGGTGAGATAGTGAGAGGGTCTAAGGGTGAGATAGTGAGAGGGTCAAAGGGTGAGATAGTGAGATGGTCTAAGGGTGAGATAGTGAGAGGGTCAAAGGGTGAGTTAGTGAGAGGGTCTAAGGGTGAGATAGTGAGAGGGTCTAAGGGTGAGTTAGTGAGAGGGTCTAAGGGTGAGATAGTGAGAGGGTCTAAGGGTGAGATAGTGAGAGGGTCTAAGGGAGAGATAGTGAGAGGGTCTCGGGGTGAGGTAGTGAGAGGGTCTAAGGGTGAGATAGTGAGAGGGTCTAAGGGTGAGATAGTGAGAGGGTCTAAGGGTGAGATATTGAGAGGGTCTAAGGGTGAGATAGTGAGAGGGTCTAAGGGTGAGATAGTGTGAGGGTCTAAGGGTGAGATAGTGAGAGGGTCTAACGGTGAGATAGTGAGAGGGTCTAAGGGTGATATACTGAGAGGGTCAAAGGGTGCGATAGTGAGAAGGTCTAAGGGTGAGATAGTGATAGGGTCTAAGGGCGAGATAGTGAGAGGGTCTAAGGGTGAGATAGTGAGGGGCTCTAAGGGTGAGATAGTGAGAGGGTCTAAGGGTGAGATATTGAGAGGGTCTAAGGGTGAGATAGTGAGAGGGTCTAAGGGTGAGATAGTGTGAGGGTCTAAGGGTGAGATAGTGAGAGGGTCTAAGGGTGAGATAGTGAGAGGGTCTAAGGGTGAGATACTGAGAGGATCAAAGGGTGAGATAGTGAGAGGGTCTAAGGGTGAGATAGTGAGAGGGTCAAAGGGTGAGATAGTGAGAGGGTCTAAGGGTGAGATAGTGAGAGGGTCAAAGGGTGAGATAGTGAGAGGGTCTACGGGTGAGATAGTGAGAGGGTGAGATAGTGAGAGGGTCTAAGGGTGAGATAGTGAGAGGGTCTAAGGGTGAGATAGTGAGAGAGTCTAAGGGTGAGATAGTGAGAGGGTCTAAGGGTGAGATAGTGAGAGGGTCTAAGGGTGAGATAGTGAGAGGGTCTAAGGGTGAGATGGTGAGAGGGTCTAAGGGTGAGATAGTGAGAGGGTCTAAGGGTGAGATAGTGAGAGGGTTTAAGGGTGAGATAGTGAGAGGGTCTAAGGGTGAGATAGTGAGAGGGTCTAAGGGTGAGATAGTGAGAGGGTCTAAGGTTGAGATATTTAGAGGGTCTAAGGGTCAGATAGTGAGAGGGTCTAAGGGTGAGATAGTGAGAGGGTGATAGTGAGAGGGTGTAAGGGTGAGATAGTGAGAGGGTCTAAGGGTGAGATAGTGAGAGGGTCTAAGGGTGAGATAGTGAGAGGGTGATAGTGAGAGGGTGTAAGGGTGAGATAGTGAGAGGGTCTAAGGGTGAGATAGTGAGAGGGTCTAAGGGTGAGATAGTGAGAGGGTCTTAGGGTGAGATAGTGAGAGGGTCTAAGGGTGAGATAGTGAGAGGGTCTAAGGATGAGATAGTGAGAGGGTCTAAGGGTGAGATAGTGAGAGGGTCTAAGGTTGAGATAGTGAGAGGGTCTAAGGGTGAGATAGTGAGAGGGTCTAAGGGTGAGATAGTGAGAGGATCTAAGGGTGAGATAGTGAGAGGGTCTAAGGGTGAGATAGTGTGAGGGTCTAAGGGTGAGATAGTGAGAGGGTCTAAGGGTGAGATAGTGAGAGGGTCTAAGGGTGAGATACTGAGAGGGTCAAAGGGTGAGATAGTGAGAGGGTATAAGGGTGAGATAGTGAGAGGGTCAAAGGGTGAGAAAGTGAGAGGGTCTAAGGGTGAGATAGTGAGAGGGTCAAAGGGTGAGATAGTGAGAGGGTCTAAGAGTGAGATGGTGAGAGGGTCTAAGGGTGAGTTAGTGAGAGGGTCTAAGGGTGAGATAGTGAGAGGGTCTTAGGGTGAGATAGTGAGAGGGTCTAAGGGAGAGATAGTGAGAGGGTCTAGGGGTGAGATAGTGAGAGGGTCTAAGGGTGAGATAGTGAGAGGGTCTAAGGGTGAGATAGTGAGAGGGTCTAAGGGTGAGATATTGAGAGGGTCTAAGGGTGAGATAGTGAGAGGGTCTAAGGGTGAGATAGTGCGAGGGTCTAAGGGTGAGATAGTGAGAGGGTCTAAGGGTGAGATGGTGAGAGGGTCTAAGGGTGAGATACTGAGAGGGTCAAAGGGTGAGATAGTGAGAAGGTCTAAGGGTGAGATAGTGAGAGGGTCTAAGGGTGAGATAGTGAGAGGGTCTAAGGGTGAGATAGTGAGAGGCTCTAAGGATGAGATAGTGAGAGGGTCTAAGGGTGAGATAGTGAGAGGGTCTAAGGGTGAGATACTGAGAGGGTCTAAGGGTGAGATAGTGTGAGGGTCTAAGGGTGAGATAGTGAGAGGGTCTAAGGGTGAGATGGTGAGAGGGTCTAAGGGTGAGATGGTGAGAGGGTCTAAGGGTGAGATACTGAGAGGGTCAAAGGGTGAGATAGTGAGAGGGTCTAAAGGTGAGATAGTGAGAGAATCAAAGGGTGAGATAGTGAGAAGGTCTAAGGGTGAGATAGTGAGAGGGTCTAAGGGTGAGATAGTGAGAGGGTCTAAGGGTGAGATAGTGAGAGTGTCTAAGGGTGAGATAGTGAGAGGGTCTAAGGGTGAGATAGTGAGAGGGTTTAAGGGTGAGATAGTGAGAGGGTCTAAGGGTGAGATGGTGAGAGGGTCTAAGGGTGAGATAGTGAGAGGGTCTAACGTTGAGATAGTGAGAGGGTCTTAGGGTGAGATAGTGAGAGGGTCTAAGGGTGAGATAGTGAGAGGGTCTAAGGGTGAGATAGTGAGAGGGTCTAAGGGTGAGATAGTGAGAGGGTCTAAGGGTGAGATCGTGAGAGGGTCTAAGGGTGAGATAGTGAGAGGGTCTAAGGGTGAGATAGTGAGAGGGTCTAAGGGTGAGATAGTGAGAGGGTCTCAGGGTGAGTTGTGAGAGGGTCTAAGGGTGAGATAGTGAGAGGGTCTAAGGGTGAGATAGTGAGAGGGTCTAAGGGTGAGATAGTGAGAGGGTCTAAGGGTGAGATAGTGAGAGGGTCTAAGGGTGAGATAGTGAGAGGGTCTAAGGGTGAGATAGTGAGAGTGTCTAAGGGTGAGATAGTGAGAGGGTCTAAGGGTGAGATGGTGAGAGGGTCTAAGGGTGAGATACTGAGAGGGTCAAAGGGTGAGATAGTGAGAGGGTCTAAGGGTGAGATAGTGAGAGGGTCTAAGGGTGAGATAGTGTGAGGGTCTAAGGGTGAGATAGTGAGAGGGTCTAAGGGTGAGATGGTGAGAGGGTCTCAGGGTGAGATACTGAGAGGGTCAAAGGGTGAGATAGTGAGAGGGTCAAAGGGTGAGATAGTGAGAGGGTCTAAAGGTGAGATAGTGAGAGAATCAAAGGGTGAGATAGTGAGAGGGTCTAAGGGTGAGATAGTGAGAGGGTCTAAGGGTGAGATAGTGAGAGGGTCTAAGGGTGAGATAGTGAGAGAGTCTAAGGGTGAGATAGTGAGAGGGTCTAAGGGTGAGATACTGAGAGGGTCTAATGGTGAGATAGTGAGAGGGTCTAAGGGTGAGATAGTGAGAGTGTCTAAGGGTGAGATAGTGAGAGGGTCTAAGGGTGAGATAGTGAGAGGGTTTAAGGGTGAGATAGTGAGAGGGTCTAAGGGTGAGATGGTGAAAGGGTCTAAGGGTGAGATAGTGAGAGGGTCTAACGTTGAGATAGTGAGAGGGTCTTAGGGTGAGATAGTGAGAGGATCTAAGGGTGAGATAGTGAGAGGGTCTAAGGGTGAGATAGTGAGAGGGTCTAAGGGTGAGATAGTGAGAGGGTCTAAGGGTGAGATCGTGAGAGGGTCTAAGGGTGAGATAGTGAGAGGGTCTAAGGGTGAGATAGTGAGAGGGTCTAAGGGTGAGATAGTGAGAGGGTCTCAGGGTGAGTTGTGAGAGGGTCTAAGGGTGAGATAGTGAGAGGGTCTAAGGGTGAGATAGTGAGAGGGTCTAAGGGTGAGATAGTGGGAGGGTCTAAGGGTGAGATAGTGAGAGGGTCTAAGGGTGAGATAGTGAGAGGGTCTAAGGGTGAGATAGTGTGAGGGTCTAAGGGTGAGATAGTGAGAGGGTCTAAGGGTGAGATAGTGAGAGGGTCTAAGGGTGAGATACTGAGAGGGTCAAAGGGTGAGATAGTGAGAGGGTCTAAGGGTGAGATAGTGAGAGGGTCAAAGGGTGAGATAGTGAGAGGGTCTAAGGGTGAGATAGTGAGATAGTGAGAGGGTCTAAGGGTGAGATAGTGAGAGGGTCTAAGGGTGAGATAGTGAGAGGGTCTAAGGGTGAGATAGTGAAAGCGTCTAAGGGTGAGATAGTGAGAGGGTCTAAGGGTGAGATAGTGAGAGGGTCTAAGGGTGAGATAGTGAGAGGGTCTAAGGGTGAGATAGTGAGAGGGTCTAAGGGTGAGATAGTGAGAGGGTTTAAGGGTGAGATGGTGAGAGGGTCTAAGGGTGAGATAGTGAGAGGGTCTAAGGGTGAGATAGTGAGAGGGTCTAAGGTTGAGATAGTGAGAGGGCCTTAGGGTGAGATAGTGAGAGGGTCTAAGGGTGAGATAGTGAGAGTGTCTAAGGGTGAGATAGTGAGAGGGTCTAAGGGTGAGATAGTGAGAGGGTCTAAGGGTGAGATAGTGAGAGGGTCTAAGGGTGAGATAGTGAGAGGGTCTAAGGGTGAGATAGTGAGAGGGTCTAAGGGTGAGATAGTGAGAGGGTCTAAGGGTGAGATGGTGAGAGGGTCTAAGGGTGAGATAGTGAGAGGGTCTAAGGGTGAGGTAGTGAGAAGGTCTAAGGGTGAGAAAGTAAGAGGGTCTAAGGGTGAGATAGTGAGAGGGTCTAAGGGTGAGATAGTGAGAGGGTCTAACGGTGTGATAGTGAGAGGGTCTAACGGTGAGATAGTGAGAGAGTCTAAGGGTGAGATAGTGAGAGGGTCTAAGGGTGAGATAGTGAGAGGGTCTAAGGTTGAGATTGTGAGAGGGTCTAAGGGTGAGATAGTGAGAGGGTCTAAGGGTGAGATAGTGAGAGGGTCTAAGGGTGAGATAGTGAGAGGGTCTAAGGTTGAGATAGTGAGAGGGTCGAAGGGTGAGATAGTGAGAGGGTCTAAGGGTGAGATAGTGAGAGGGTCTAAGGGTGAGATAGTGAGAGGGTCTAAGGGTGAGATAGTGAGAGGGTGATAGTGAGAGGGTCTAAGGGTGAGATAGTGTGAGGGTCTAAAGGTGAGATAGTGAGAGGGTCTAAGGGTGAGATAGTGAGAGGGTCTAAGGGTGAGATAGTGACAGGGTCTAAGGGTGAGATAGTGAGAGGGTCTAAGGGTGAGATAGTGAGAGGGTCTAAGGGTGAGATAGTTAGAGGGTCTAAGGGTGAGATAGTGAGAGGGTCTAATTGTGAGATAGTGAGAGGGTATAAGGGTGAGATAGTGAGAGGGTCTAACGGTGAGATAGTGAGAGGGTCTAAGGGTGAGTTAGTGAGAGGGTGATAGTGAGAGGGTCTAAGGGTGAGATAGTGAGAGGGTCTAAGGGTGAAATAGGGAGAGGGTCTAAGGGTGAGATAGTGAGTGGGTCTAAGGGTGAGATAGTGAGAGGGTATAAGGGTGAGATAGTGAGAGGGTATAAGGGTGAGGTAGTGAGAGGGTCTAAGGGTGAGATAGTGAGAGGGTCTAAGGGTGAGATAGTGAGAGGGTCTAAGGGTGAGATAGTGAGAGGTTCTAAGGGTGAGATAGTGAGAGGGTCTAAGGGTGAGATAGTGAGAGGGTCTAAGGGTGAGATAGTGAGAACGTCTAAGGGTGAGATAGTGAGAGGGTCTAACGGTGAGATAGTGAGAGAGTCTAAGGGTGAGATAGTGAGAGGGTCTAAGGGTGAGATAGTGAGAGGGTCTAAGGGTGAGATAGTGAGAGGCTCTAAGGGTGAGATAGTGAGAGGGTCTAAGGGTGAGATAGTGAGAGGGTCTAAGGGTGAGATAGTGAGAGGGTCTAAGGGTGAGAAAGTGAGAGGGTCTAAGGGTGAGATAGTGAGAGGGTCTAAGGGTGAGATAGTGAGAGGGTCTAAAGGTGAGATAGTGAGAGTGTCTAAGGGTGATATAGTGAGAGGGTCTAAGGGTGAGATAGTGAGAGAGTGATAGTGAGAGGGTCTAAGGGTAAGATAGTGAGAGGGTCTAAGGGTGAGATAGTGAGAGGGTCTAAGGGTGAGATAGTGAGAACGTCTAAGGGTGAGATAGTGAGAGGGTCTAACGGTGAGATAGTTAGAGAGTCTAAGGGTGAGATAGTGAGAGGGTCTAAGGGTGAGATAGTGAGAGGGTCTAAGGGTGAGATAGTGAGAGGGTCTAAGGGTGAGATAGTGAGAGGGTCTAAGGGTGAGATAGTGAGAGGGTCTAAGGGTGAGATAGTGAGAGGGTCTAAGGGTGAGAAAGTGAGAGGGTCTAAGGGTGAGATAGTGAGAGGGTGATAGTGAGAGGGTCTAAGGGTGAGATAGTGAGAGGGTCTAAGGGTGAGATAGTGAGAGGGTCTAAGGGTGAGATAGTGAGAGGGTCTAAGGGTGAGATAGTGAGAGGGTCTAACGATGAGATAGTGAGAGGGTCTAAGGGTGAGATAGTGAGAGGGTCTAAGGGTGAGAAAGTGAGAGGGTCTAAGGGTGAGATAGTGAGAGGGTGATAGTGAGAGGGTCTAAGGGTGAGATAGTGAGAGGGTCTAAGGGTGAGATAGTGAGAGGATCTAAGGGTGAGATAGTGAGAGGGTCTAAGGGTGAGATAGTGAGGGGGTCTAAGGGTGAGATAGTGAGAGGGTCTAAGGGTGAGATAGTGAGAGGGTCTAAGGGTGAGATAGTGAGAGGGTCTAAGGGTGAGATAAAGAGAGGGTCTAAGGGTAAGATAGTGAGAGGGTCTAAGGGTGAGATAGTGAGAGGGTCTAAGGGTGAGATAGTGAGAGGGTCTAAGGGTGAGATAGTGAGAGGGTCTAAGGGTGAGATAGTGAGAGGGTCTAAGGGTGAGATAGTGAGAGGTTCTAAGGGTGAGATAGTGAGAGGGTCTAAGGGTGAGATAGTGAGAGGGTCTAAGGGTGAGATAGTGAGAGGTTCTAAGGGTGAGATAGTGAGAGGGTCTAAGGGTGAGATAGTGAGAGGGTCTAAGGGTGAGATAGTGAGAGGGTCTAAGGGTGAGATAGTGAGAGGGTCTAAGAGTGAGATAGTGAGAGGGTCTAAGGGTGAGATGGTGAGAGGGTCTAAGGGTGAGATAGTGAGAGGGTCTAAGGGTGAGATAGTGAGAGGGTCTAAGGGTGAGATAGTGAGAGGGTCTAAGGGTGAGATAGTGAGAGGGTCTAAGGGTGAGATAGTGAGAGGGTCTAAGGGTGAGATAGTGAGAGGGTCTAAGGGTGAGATAGTGAGAGGGTCTAAGGGTGAGATAGTGAGAGGGTTTAAGGGTGAGATAGTGGGAGGGTCTAAGGGTGAGATAGTGAGAGGGTCTAACGGTGAGATAGTGAGAGGGTCTAAGGGTGAGATAGTGAGAGGGTCTAAGGGTGAGATAGTGAGAGGGTCTAAGGGTGAGATAGTGAGAGGGTCTAAGGGTGAGATAGTGAGAGGGTCTAAGGGTGAGATAGTGAGAGGGGTTAAGGGTGAGATAGTGGGAGGGTCTAAGGGTGAGATAGTGAGAGGGTCTAAGGGTGAGATAGTGAGAGCGTCTAAGGGTGAGATAGTGAGAGGGTGATAGTGAGAGGGTCTAAGGGTGAGATAGTTATAGGGTCTATTGGTGAGATAGTGAGAGGGTCTAAGGGTGAGATAGTGAGATTGTCTAAGGGTGAGATAGTGAGAGGGTGATAGTGAGAGGGTCTAAGGGTGAGATAGTGAGAGGGTCTAAGGGTGAGATAGTGAGAGGGTCTAAGGGTTAGATAGTGAGAGGGTCTAAGGGTGAGATAGTGAGAGGGTGTAAGGGTGAGATAGTGAGAGGGTCTAAGGGTGAGATAGTGAGAGGGTCTAAGGGTGAGATAGTGAGAGGGTCTAAGGGTGAGATAGTGAGAGGGTCTAAGGGTGAGATAGTGAGAGGGTCTAAGGGTGAGATAGTGAGAGGGTCTAAGGGTGAGATAGTGAGAGGGTCTAAGGGTGAGATAGTGAGAGGGTCTAAGGGTGAGATAGTGAGAGGGTCTAAGGGTGAGATAGTGAGAAGGTCTAAGGGTGAGATAGTGAGAGGGTCTAAGGGTGAGATAGTGAGAGGGTCTAAGGGTGAGATAGTGAGAGGGTCTAAGGGTGAGATAGTGAGAGGTTCTAACGGTGAGATAGTGAGAGAGTCTAAGGGTGAGATAGTGAGAGAGTCTAAGGGTGAGATAGTGAGAGGGTCTAAGGGTGAGATAGTGAGAGGGTCTAAGGGTGAGATAGTGAGAGGGTCTAAGGGTGAGATAGTGAGAGGGTCTAAGGGTGAGATAGTGAGAGGGTCAAAGGGTGAGATAGTGAGAGGGTCTAAGGGTGAGATAGTGAGAGGGTCTAAGGGTGAGATAGTGAGAGGGTCTAAGGGTGAGATAGTGAGAGGGTCTAAGGGTGAGATAGTGAGAGGGTCAAAGGGTGAGATAGTGAGAGGGTCTAAGGGTGAGATAGTGAGAGGGTCTAAGGGTGAGATAGTGAGAGGGTCTAAGGGTGAGATAGTGAGAGCGTCTAAGGGTGAGATAGTGAGAGGGTGATAGTGAGAGGGTCTAAGGGTGAGATAGTTATAGGGTCTATTGGTGAGATAGTGAGAGGGTCTAAGGGTGAGATAGTGAGATTGTCTAAGGGTGAGATAGTGAGAGGGTGATAGTGAGAGGGTCTAAGGGTGAGATAGTGAGAGGGTCTAAGGGTGAGATAGTGAGAGGGTCTAAGGGTGAGATAGTGAGAGGGTCTAAGGGTGAGATAGTGAGAGGTTCTAACGGTGAGATAGTGAGAGAGTCTAAGGGTGAGATAGTGAGAGAGTCTAAGGGTGAGATAGTGAGAGGGTCTAAGGGTGAGATAGTGAGAGGGTCTAAGGGTGAGATAGTGAGAGGGTCTAAGGGTGAGATAGTGAGAGGGTCTAAGGGTGAGATAGTGAGAGGGTCAAAGGGTGAGATAGTGAGAGGGTCTAAGGGTGAGATAGTGAGAGGGTCTAAGGGTGAGATAGTGAGAGGGTCTAAGGGTGAGCTAGTGAGAGGGTCTAAGGGTGAGATAGTGAGAGGGTCTAAGGGTGAGATAGTGAGAGGGTCTAAGTGTGAGATAGTGAGAGGGTCTAAGGGTGAGATAGTGAGAGGGTCTAAGGGTGAGATAGTGAGAGGGTCTAAGGGTGAGTTAGTGAGAGGGTGATAGTGAGAGGGTCTAAGGGTGAGATAGTGACAGGGTGATAGTGAGAGGGTCTAAGGGTGAGATAGTGAGAGGGTCTAAGGGTGAGATAGTGAGAATGTCTAAGGGTGAGATAGTGAGAGGGTCTAAGGGTGAGATAGTGAGAGGGTCTAAGGGTGAGATAGTGAGAGGGTCTAAGGGTGAGTTAATGAGAGGGTCTAAGGGTGAGAAAGTGAGAGGGTCTAAGGGTGAGATAGTGAGAGGGTCTAAGGGTGAGATAGTGAGAGGGTCTAAGGGTGAGATAGTGAGAGGGTCTAAGGGTGAGATAGTGAGAGGGTCTAAGGGTGAGATAGTGAGAGGGTCTAAGGGTGAGATATTGAGAAGGTCTAAGGGTGAGATAGTGAGAGGGTATAAGGGTGAGGTAGTGAGAGGGTCTAAGGGTGAGATAGTGAGAGGGTCTAAGGGTGAGATAGTGAGAGGGTCTAAGGGTGAGATAGTGAGAGGTTCTAAGGGTGAGATAGTGAGAGGGTCTAAGGGTGAGATAGTGAGAGGGTCTAAGGGTGAGATAGTGAGAACGTCTAAGGGTGAGATAGTGAGAGGGTCTAACGGTGAGATAGTGAGAGAGTCTAAGGGTGAGATAGTGAGAGGGTCTAAGGGTGAGATAGTGAGAGGGTCTAAGGGTGAGATAGTGAGAGGGTCTAAGGGTGAGATAGTGAGAGGGTCTAAGGGTGAGATAGTGAGAGGGTCTAAGGGTGAGATAGTGAGAGGGTCTAAGGGTGAGAAAGTGAGAGGGTCTAAGGGTGAGATAGTGAGAGGGTGATAGTGAGAGGGTCTAAGGGTGAGATAGTGAGAGGGTCTGAGGGTGAGATAGTGAGAGGGTCTAAAGGTGAGATAGTGAGAGTGTATAAGGGTGAGATAGTGAGAGGGTCTAAGGGTGAGATAGTGAGAGGGTCTAAGGGTAAGATAGTGAGAGGGTCTAAGGGTGAGATAGTGAGAGGGTCTAAGGGTGAGATAGTGAGAACGTCTAAGGGTGAGATAGTGAGAGGGTCTAACGGTGAGATAGTTAGAGAGTCTAAGGGTGAGATAGTGAGAGGGTCTAAGGGTGAGATAGTGAGAGGGTCTAAGGGTGAGATAGTGAGAGGGTCTAAGGGTGAGATAGTGAGAGGGTCTAAGGGTGAGATAATGAGAGGGTCTAAGGGTGAGATAGTGAGAGGGTCTAAGGGTGAGAAAGTGAGAGGGTCTAAGGGTGAGATAGTGAGAGGGTGATAGTGAGAGGGTCTAAGGGTGAGATAGTGAGAGGGTCTAAGGGTGAGATAGTGAGAGGGTCTAAGGGTGAGATAGTGAGAGGGTCTAAGGGTGAGATAGTGAGAGGGTCTAAGGGTGAGATAGTGAGAGGGTCTAAGGGTGAGATAGTGAGAGGGTCTAAGGGTGAGAAAGTGAGAGGGTCTAAGGGTGAGATAGTGAGAGGGTGATAGTGAGAGGGTCTAAGGGTGAGATAGTGAGAGGGTCTAAGGGTGAGATAGTGAGAGGATCTAAGGGTGAGATAGTGAGAGGGTCTAAGGGTGAGATAGTGAGGGGGTCTAAGGGTGAGATAGTGAGAGGGTCTAAGGGTGAGATAGTGAGAGGGTCTAAGGGTGAGATAGTGAGAGGGTCTAAGGGTGAGATAAAGAGAGGGTCTAAGGGTAAGATAGTGAGAGGGTCTAAGGGTGAGATAGTGAGAGGGTCTAAGGGTGAGATAGTGAGAGGGTCTAAGGGTGAGATGGTGAGAGGGTCTAAGGGTGAGATAGTGAGAGGGTCTAAGGGTGAGATAGTGAGAGGTTCTAAGGGTGAGATAGTGAGAGGGTCTAAGGGTGAGATAGTGAGAGGGTCTAAGGGTGAGATAGTGAGAGGTTCTAAGGGTGAGATAGTGAGAGGGTCTAAGGGTGAGATAGTGAGAGGGTCTAAGGGTGAGATAGTGAGAGGGTCTAAGGGTGAGATAGTGAGAGGGTCTAAGGGTGAGATAGTGAGAGGGTCTAAGGGTGAGATGGTGAGAGGGTCTAAGGGTGAGATAGTGAGAGGGTCTAAGGGTGAGATAGTGAGAGGGTCTAAGGGTGAGATAGTGAGAGGGTCTAAGGATGAGATAGTGAGAGGGTCTAAGGGTGAGATAGTGAGAGGGTCTAAGGGTGAGATAGTGAGAGGGTCTAAGGGTGAGATAGTGAGAGGGTCTAAGGGTGAGATAGTGAGAGGGTTTAAGAGTGAGATAGTGAGAGGGTCTAAGGGTGAGATAGTGAGAGGGTCTAACGGTGAGATAGTGAGAGGGTCTAAGGGTGAGATGGTGAGAGGGTCTAAGGGTGAGATAGTGAGAGGGTCTAAGGGTGAGATAGTGAGAGGGTGTAAGGGTGAGATAGTGAGAGGGTCTAAGGGTGAGATAGTGAGAGGGTCTAAAGGTGAGATAGTGGGAGGGTCTAAGGGTGAGATAGTGAGAGGGTCTAAGGGTGAGATAGTGAGAGCGTCTAAGGGTGAGATAGTGAGAGGGTGATAGTGAGAGGGTCTAAGGGTGAGATAGTTATAGGGTCTATGGGTGAGATAGTGAGAGGGTCTAAGGGTGAGATAGTGAGATTGTCTAAGGGTGAGATAGTGAGAGGGTGATAGTGAGAGGGTCTAAGGGTGAGATAGTGAGAGGGTCTAAGGGTGAGATAGTGAGAGGGTCTAAGGGTGAGATAGTGAGAGGGTCTAAGGGTGAGATAGTGAGAGGGTGTAAGGGTGAGATAGTGAGAGGGTCTAAGGGTGAGATAGTGAGAGGGTCTAAGGGTGAGATAGTGAGAGGGTCTAAGGGTGAGATAGTGAGAGGGTCTAAGGGTGAGATAGTGAGAGGGTCTAAGGGTGAGATAGTGAGAGGGTCTAAGGGTGAGATAGTGAGAGGGTCTAAGGGTGAGATAGTGAGAGGGTCTAAGGGTGAGATAGTGAGAGGGTCTAAGGGTGAGATAGTGAGAAGGTCTAAGGGTGAGATAGTGAGAGGGTCTAAGGGTGAGATAGTGAGAGGGTCTAAGGGTGAGATAGTGAGAGGGTCTAAGGGTGAGATAGTGAGAGGTTCTAACGGTGAGATAGTGAGAGAGTCTAAGGGTGAGATAGTGAGAGGGTCTAAGGGTGAGATAGTGAGAGGGTCTAAGGGTTAGATAGTGAGAGGGTCTAAGGGTGAGATAGTGAGAGGGTCTAAGGGTGAGATAGTGAGAGGGTCTAAGGGTGAGATAGTGAGAGGGTCAAAGGGTGAGATAGTGAGAGGGTCTAAGGGTGAGATAGTGAGAGGGTCTAATGGTGAGATAGTGAGAGGGTCTAAGGGTGAGATAGTGAGAGGGTCTAAGAGTGAGATAGTGAGAGGGTGATAGGGAGAGGGTCTAAGGGTGAGATAGTGAGAGGGTCTAAGAGTGAAATAGTGAGAGGGTCTAAGGGTGAGATAGTGAGAGGATCTAAGGGTGAGATAGTGACAGGGTCTAAGGGTGAGATAGTGAGAGGGTCTAAGGGTGAGATAGTGAGAGGGTCTAAGGGTGAGATAGTGAGAGGGTCTAAGGGTGAGATAGTGAGAGGGTCTAAGGGTGAGATAGTGAGAGGGTCTAAGGGTGAGATAGTGAGAGGGTCTAAGGGTGAGATAGTGAGAGGGTCTAAGGGTGAGTTAGTGAGAGGGTGATAGTGAGAGGGTCTAAGGGTGAGATAGTGACAGGGTGATAGTGAGAGGGTCTAAGGGTGAGATAGTGAGAGGGTCTAAGGGTGAGATAGTGAGAATGTCTAAGGGTGAGATAGTGAGAGGGTCTAAGGGTGAGATAGTGAGAGGGTCTAAGGGTGAGATAGTGAGAGGGTCTAAGGGTGAGTTAATGAGAGGGTCTAAGGGTGAGAAAGTGAGAGGGTCTAAGGGTGAGATAGTGAGAGGGTGATAGTGAGAGGGTCTAAGGGTGAGATAGTGAGAGGGTCTAAGGGTGAAATAGTGAGAGGGTCTAAAGGTGAGATAGTGAGAGTGTCTAAGGGTGAGATAGTGAGAGGGTCTAAGGGTGAGATAGTGAGAGGGTGATAGTGAGAGGGTCTAAGGGTAAGATAGTGAGAGGGTCTAAGGGTGAGATAGTGAGAGGGTCTAAGGGTGAGATAGTGAGAACGTCTAAGGGTGAGATAGTGAGAGGGTCTAACGGTGAGATAGTTAGAGAGTCTAAGGGTGAGATAGTGAGAGGGTCTAAGGGTGAGATAGTGAGAGGGTCTAAGGGTGAGATAGTGAGAGGGTCTAAGGGTGAGATAGTGAGAGGGTCTAAGGGTGAGATAGTGAGAGGGTCTAAGGGTGAGATAGTGAGAGGGTCTAAGGGTGAGAAAGTGAGAGGGTCTAAGGGTGAGATAGTGAGAGGTTGATAGTGAGAGGGTCTAAGGGTGAGATAGTGAGAGGGTCTAAGGGTGAGATAGTGAGAGGGTCTAAGGGTGAGATAGTGAGAGGGTCTAAGGGTGAGATAGTGAGAGGGTCTAAGGGTGAGATAGTGAGAGGGTCTAAGGGTGAGAAAGTGAGAGGGTCTAAGGGTGAGATAGATAGAGGGTGATAGTGAGAGGGTCTAAGGGTGAGATAGTGAGAGGGTCTAAAGGTGAGATAGTGAGAGGATCTAAGGGTGAGATAGTGAGAGGGTCTAAGGGTGAGATAGTGAGGGGGTCTAAGGGTGAGATAGTGAGAGGGTCTAAGGGTGAGATAGTGAGAGGGTCTAAGGGTGAGATAGTGAGAGGGTCTAAGGGTGAGATAAAGAGAGGGTCTAAGGGTAAGATAGTGAGAGGGTCTAAGGGTGAGATAGTGAGAGGGTCTAAGGGTGAGATAGTGAGAGGGTCTAAGGGTGAGATAGTGAGAGGGTCTAAGGGTGAGGTAGTGAGAGGGTCTAAGGGTGAGATAGTGAGAGGTTCTAAGGGTGAGATAGTGAGAGGGTCTAAGGGTGAGATAGTGAGAGGGTCTAAGGGTGAGATAGTGAGAGGTTCTAAGGGTGAGATAGTGAGAGGGTCTAAGGGTGAGATAGTGAGAGGGTCTAAGGGTGAGATAGTGAGAGGGTCTAAGGGTGAGATAGTGAGAGGGTCTAAGGGTGAGATAGTGAGAGGGTCTAATGGTGAGATGGTGAGAGGGTCTAAGGGTGAGATAGTGAGAGGGTCTAAGGGTGAGATAGTGAGAGGGTCTAAGGGTGAGATAGTGAGAGGGTCTAAGGGTGAGATAGTGAGAGGGTCTAAGGGTGAGATAGTGAGAGGGTCTAAGGGTGAGATAGTGAGAGGGTCTAAGGGTGAGATAGTGAGAGGGTCTAAGGGTGAGATAGTGAGAGGGTTTAAGGGTGAGATAGTGAGAGGGTCTAAGGGTGAGATAGTGAGAGGGTCTAACGGTGAGATAGTGAGAGGGTCTAAGGGTGAGATAGTGAGAGGGTCTAAGGGTGAGATAGTGAGAGGGTCTAAGGGTTAGATAGTGAGAGGGTCTAAGGGTGAGATAGTGAGAGGGTCTAAGGGTGAGATAGTGAGAGGGTCTAAGGGTGAGATAGTGGGAGGGTCTAAGGGTGAGATAGTGAGAGGGTCTAAGGGTGAGATAGTGAGAGCGTCTAAGGGTGAGATAGTGAGAGGGTGATAGTGAGAGGGTCTAAGGGTGAGATAGTTATAGGGTCTATGGGTGAGATAGTGAGAGGGTCTAAGGGTGAGATAGTGAGATTGTCTAAGGGTGAGATAGTGAGAGGGTGATAGTGAGAGGGTCTAAGGGTGAGATAGTGAGAGGGTCTAAGGGTGAGATAGTGAGAGGGTCTAAGGGTGAGATAGTGAGAGGGTCAAAGGGTGAGATAGTGAGAGGGTGTAAGGGTGAGATAGTGAGAGGGTCTAAGGGTGAGATAGTGAGAGGGTCTAAGGGTGAGATAGTGAGAGGGTCTAAGGGTGAGATAGTGAGAGGGTCTAAGGGTGAGATAGTGAGAGGGTCTAAGGGTGAGATAGTGAGAGGGTCTAAGGGTGAGATAGTGAGAGGGTCTAAGGGTGAGATAGTGAGAGGGTCTAAGGGTGAGATAGTGAGAGGGTCTAAGGGTGAGATAGTGAGAAGGTCTAAGGGTGAGATAGTGAGAGGGTCTAAGGGTGAGATAGTAAGAGGGTCTAAGGGTGAGATAGTGAGAGGGTCTAAGGGTGAGATAGTGAGAGGTTCTAACGGTGAGATAGTGAGAGAGTCTAAGGGTGAGATAGTGAGAGGGTCTAAGGGTGAGATAGTGAGAGGGTCTAAGGGTGAGATAGTGAGAGGGTCTAAGGGTGAGATAGTGAGAGGGTCTAAGGGTGAGATAGTGAGAAGGTCTAAGGGTGAGATAGTGAGAGGGTCAAAGGGTGAGATAGTGAGAGGGTCTAAGGGTGAGATAGTGAGAGGGTCTAAGGGTGAGATAGTGAGAGGGTCTAAGGGTGAGATAGTGAGAGGGTCTAAGGGTGAGATAGTGAGAGGGTGATAGGGAGAGGGTCTAAGGGTGAGATAGTGAGAGGGTCTAAGGGTGAAATAGTGAGAGGGTCTAAGGGTGAGATAGTGAGAGGGTCTAAGGGTGAGATAGTGACAGGGTCTAAGGGTGAGATAGTGAGAGGGTCTAAGGGTGAGATAGTGAGAGGGTCTAAGGGTGAGTTAATGAGAGGGTCTAAGGGTGAGAAAGTGAGAGGGTCTAAGGGTGAGATAGTGAGAGGGTCTAAGGGTGAGATAGTGAGAGGGTCTAAGGGTGAGATAGTGAGAGGGTCTAAGGGTGAGATAGTGAGAGGGTCTAAGGGTGAGATAGTGAGAGGGTCTAAGGGTGAGATAGTGAGAGGGTCTAAGGGTGAGATAGTGAGAGGGTCTAAGGGTGAGATAGTGAGAGGGTGATAGGGAGAGGGTCTAAGGGTGAGATAGTGAGAGGGTCTAAGGGTGAAATAGTGAGAGGGTCTAAGGGTGAGATAGTGAGAGGGTCTAAGGGTGAGATAGTGACAGGGTCTAAGGGTGAGATAGTGAGAGGGTCTAAGGGTGAGTTAATGAGAGGGTCTAAGGGTGAGAAAGTGAGAGGGTCTAAGGGTGAGATAGTGAGAGGGTCTAAGGGTGAGATAGTGAGAGGGTCTAAGGGTGAGATAGTGAGAGGGTCTAAGGGTGAGATAGTGAGAGGGTCTAAGGGTGAGATAGTGAGAGGGTCTAAGGGTGAGATATTGAGAAGGTCTAAGGGTGAGATAGTGAGAGGGTCAAAGGGTGAGATAGTGAGAGGGTCTAAGGGTGAGGTAGTGAGAGGGTCAAAAGTTGAGATAGTGAGAGGGTGATGATGAGAGGGTCTAAGGGTGAGATGGTGAGAGGGTCTAAGGGTGAGATAGTGAGAGGGTCTAAGGGTGAGATAGTGAGAGGGTGATAGTGAGAGGGTCTAAGCGTGAGAAAGTGAGAGGGTCTAAGGGTGAGATAGTGAGAGGGTCTAAGGGTGAGATAGTGAGAGGGTCTTGGGGTGAGATAGTGAGAGGGTCTAAGGGTGAGATAGTGAGACGGTCAAAGGGTGAGATAGTGAGAGGGTCTAAGGGTGAGATAGTGAGAGGGTCTAAAGGTGAGATAGTGAGAGGGTCTAAGGGTGAGATAGTGAGAGGGTCTAAGGCTGAGATAGTGAGAGGGTCTAAGGGTGAGATAGTGCGAGGGTCTAGGGGTGAGATAGTGAGATGGTCTAAGGGTGAGATAGTGAGAGGGTCTAAGGGTGAGATAGTGAGAGGGTCTAAGGGTGAGATAGTGAGAGGTTCTAAGGGTGAGATAGTGAGAGGGTCTACGGGTGAGATAGTGAGAGGGTCTAAGGGTGAGATAGTGAGAGGGTCTAAGGGTGAGATAGTGAGAGGGTCTAAGGGTGAGATAGTGAGAGGGTCTAAGGGTTAGAAGTGAGAGGGTCTAAGGGTGAGATAGTGAGAGGGTCTAAGGGTGAGATAGTGAGAGGGTCTAAGGGTGAGATAGTGAGAGGGTCTAAGGATGAGATAGTGAGAGGGTCTAAGGGTGAGATAGTGAGAGGGTCTAAGGGTGAGATAGTGAGAGGGTCTAAGGGTGAGATAGTGGGAAGGTCTAAGGGTGAGATAGTGAGAGGGTCTAAGGGTGAGATAGTGAGAGCGTCTAAGGGTGAGATAGTGAGAGGGTGATAGTGAGAGGGTCTAAGGGTGAGATAGTTATAGGGTCTATGGGTGAGATAGTGAGAGGGTCTAAGGGTGAGATAGTGAGATTGTCTAAGGGTGAGATAGTGAGAGGGTGATAGTGCGAGGGTCTAAGGGTGAGATAGTGAGAGGGTCTAAGGGTGAGATGGTGAGAGGGTCTAAGGGTGAGATAGTGAGAGGGTCTAAGGGTGAGATAGTGAGAGGGTGTAAGGGTGAGATAGTGAGAGGGTCTAAGGGTGAGATAGTGAGAGGGTCTAAGGGTGAGATAGTGAGAGGGTCTAAGGGTGAGATAGTGAGAGGGTCTAAGGGTGAGATAGTGAGAGGGTCTTAGGGTGAGATAGTGAGAGGGTCTAAGGGTGAGATAGTGAGAGGGTCTAAGGGTGAGATAGTGAGAGGGTCTAAGGGTGAGATAGTGAGAGGGTCTAAGGGTGAGATAGTGAGAAGGTCTAAGGGTGAGATAGTGAGAGGGTCTAAGGGTGAGATAGTGAGAGGGTCTAAGGGTGAGATAGTGAGAGGGTCTAAGGGTGAGATAGTGAGAGGTTCTAACGGTGAGATAGTGAGAGAGTCTAAAGGTGAGATAGTGAGAGGGTCTAAGGGTGAGATAGTGAGAGGGTCTAAGGGTGAGATAGTGAGAGGGTCTAAGGGTGAGATAGTGAGAGGGTCTAAGGGTGAGATAGTGAGAGGGTCTAAGGGTGAGATAGTGAGAGGGTCAAAGGGTGAGATAGTGAGAGGGTCTAAGGGTGAGATAGTGAGAGGGTCTAAGGGTGAGATAGTGAGAGGGTCTAAGGGTGAGATAGTGAGAGGGTCTAAGGGTGAGATAGTGAGAGGGTGATAGGGAGAGGGTCTAAGGGTGAGATAGTGAGAGGGTCTAAGTGTGAAATAGTGAGAGGGTCTAAGGGTGAGATAGTGAGAGGGTCTAAGGGTGAGATAGTGACAGGGTCTAAGGGTGAGATAGTGAGAGGGTCTAAGGGTGAGATAGTGAGAGGGTCTAAGGGTGAGATAGTGAGAGGGTCTAAGGGTGAGATAGTGAGAGGGTCTAAGGGTGAGATAGTGAGAGGGTCTAAGGGTGAGTTAGTGAGAGGGTGATAGTGAGAGGGTCTAAGGGTGAGATAGTGACAGGGTGATAGTGAGAGGGTCTAAGGGTGAGATAGTGAGAGGGTCTAAGGGTGAGATGGTGAGAATGTCTAAGGGTGAGATAGTGAGAGGGTCTAAGGGTGAGATAGTGAGAGGGTCTAAGGGTGAGATAGTGAGAGGGTCTAAGGGTGAGTTAATGAGAGGGTCTAAGGGTGAGAAAGTGAGAGGGTCTAAGGGTGAGATAGTGAGAGGGTCTAAGGGTGAGATAGTGAGAGGGTCTAAGGGTGAGATAGTGAGAGGGTCTAAGGGTGAGATAGTGAGAGGGTCTAAGGGTGAGATAGTGAGAGGGTCTAAGGGTGAGATATTGAAAAGGTCTAAGGGTGAGATAGTGAGAGAGTCAAAGGGTGAGATAGTGAGAGGGTCTTAGGGTGAGGTAGTGAGAGGGTCAAAAGTTGAGATAGTGAGAGGGTGATGATGAGAGGGTCTAAGGGTGAGATGGTGAGAGGGTCTAAGGGTGAGATAGTGAGAGGGTCTAAGGGTGAGATAGTGAGAGGGTGATAGTGAGAGGGTCTAAGCGTGAGAAAGTGAGAGGGTCTAAGGGTGAGATAGTGAGAGGGTCTAAGGGTGAGATAGTGAGAGGGTCTTGGGGTGAGATAGTGAGAGGGTCTAAGGGTGAGATAGTGAGACGGTCAAAGGGTGAGATAGTGAGAGGGTCTAAGGGTGAGATAGTGAGAGGGTCTAAAGGTGAGATAGTGAGAGGGTCTAAGGGTGAGATAGTGAGAGGGTCTAAGGCTGAGATAGTGAGAGGGTCTAAGGGTGAGATAGTGCGAGGGTCTAGGGGTGAGATAGTGAGATGGTCTAAGGGTGAGATAGTGAGAGGGTCTAAGGGTGAGATAGTGAGAGGGTCTAAGGGTGAGATAGTGAGAGGTTCTAAGGGTGAGATAGTGAGAGGGTCTAAGGGTGAGATAGTGAGAGGGTCTAAGGGTGAGATAGTGAGAGGGTCTAAGGGTGAGATAGTGAGAGGGTCTAAGGGTGAGATAGTGAGAGGGTCTAAGGGTTAGAAGTGAGAGGGTCTAAGGGTGAGATAGTGAGAGGGTCTAAGGGTGAGATAGTGAGAGGGTCTAAGGGTGAGATAGTGAGAGGGTCTAAGGATGAGATAGTGAGAGGGTCTAAGGGTGAGATAGTGAGAGGGTCTAAGGGTGAGATAGTGAGAGGGTCTAAGGGTGAGATAGTGGGAAGGTCTAAGGGTGAGATAGTGAGAGGGTCTAAGGGTGAGATAGTGAGAGCGTCTAAGGGTGAGATAGTGAGAGGGTGATAGTGAGAGGGTCTAAGGGTGAGATAGTTATAGGGTCTATGGGTGAGATAGTGAGAGGGTCTAAGGGTGAGATAGTGAGATTGTCTAAGGGTGAGATAGTGAGAGGGTGATAGTGCGAGGGTCTAAGGGTGAGATAGTGAGAGGGTCTAAGGGTGAGATAGTGAGAGGGTCTAAGGGTGAGATAGTGAGAGGGTCTAAGGGTGAGATAGTGAGAGGGTGTAAGGGTGAGATAGTGAGAGGGTCTAAGGGTGAGATAGTGAGAGGGTCTAAGGGTGAGATAGTGAGAGGGTCTAAGGGTGAGATAGTGAGAGGGTCTAAGGGTGAGATAGTGAGAGGGTCTAAGGGTGAGATAGTGAGAGGGTCTAAGGGTGAGATAGTGAGAGGGTCTAAGGGTGAGATAGTGAGAGGGTCTAAGGGTGAGATAGTGAGAGGGTCTAAGGGTGAGATAGTGAGAAGGTCTAAGGGTGAGATAGTGAGAGGGTCTAAGGGTGAGATAGTGAGAGGGTCTAAGGGTGAGATAGTGAGAGGGTCTAAGGGTGAGATAGTGAGAGGTTCTAACGGTGAGATAGTGAGAGAGTCTAAGGGTGAGATAGTGAGAGGGTCTAAGGGTGAGATAGTGAGAGGGTCTAAGGGTGAGATAGTGAGAGGGTCTAAGGGTGAGATAGTGAGAGGGTCTAAGGGTGAGATAGTGAGAGGGTCTAAGGGTGAGATAGTGAGAGGGTCTTAGGGTGAGATAGTGAGAGGGTCTAAGGGTGAGATAGTGAGAGGGTCTAAGGGTGAGATAGTGAGAGGGTCTAAGGGTGAGATAGTGAGAGGGTCTAAGGGTGAGATAGTGAGAAGGTCTAAGGGTGAGATAGTGAGAGGGTCTAAGGGTGAGATAGTGAGAGGGTCTAAGGGTGAGATAGTGAGAGGGTCTAAGGGTGAGATAGTGAGAGGTTCTAACGGTGAGATAGTGAGAGAGTCTAAAGGTGAGATAGTGAGAGGGTCTAAGGGTGAGATAGTGAGAGGGTCTAAGGGTGAGATAGTGAGAGGGTCTAAGGGTGAGATAGTGAGAGGGTCTAAGGGTGAGATAGTGAGAGGGTCTAAGGGTGAGATAGTGAGAGGGTCTAAGGGTGAGATAGTGAGAAGGTCTAAGGGTGAGATAGTGAGAGGGTCTAAGGGTGAGATAGTGAGAGGGTCTAAGGGTGAGATAGTGAGAGGGTCTAAGGGTGAGATAGTGAGAGGTTCTAACGGTGAGATAGTGAGAGAGTCTAAGGGTGAGATAGTGAGAGGGTCTAAGGGTGAGATAGTGAGAGGGTCTAAGGGTGAGATAGTGAGAGGGTCTAAGGGTGAGATAGTGAGAGGGTCTAAGGGTGAGATAGTGAGAGGGTCTAAGGGTGAGATAGTGAGAATGTCTAAGGGTGAGATAGTGAGAGGTTCTAACGGTGAGATAGTGAGAGAGTCTAAGGGTGAGATAGTGCGAGGGTCTAAGGGTGAGATAGTGAGAGGGTCTAAGGGTGAGATAGTGAGAGGGTCTAAGGGTGAGATAGTGAGAGGGTCTAAGGGTGAGATAGTGAGAGGGTGTAAGGGTGAGATAGTGAGAGGGTCTAAGGGTGAGATAGTGAGAGGGTCTAAGGGTGAGATAGTGAGAGGGTCTAAGGGTGAGATAGTGAGAGGGTCTAAGGGTGAGATAGTGAGAGGGTCTAAGGGTGAGATAGTGAGAGGGTCTAAGGGTGAGATAGTGAGAGGGTCTAAGGGTGAGATAGTGAGAGGGTCTAAGGGTGAGATAGTGAGAGGGTCTAAGGGTGAGATAGTGAGAAGGTCTAAGGGTGAGATAGTGAGAGGGTCTAAGGGTGAGATAGTGAGAGGGTCTAAGGGTGAGATAGTGAGAGGGTCTAAGGGTGAGATAGTGAGAGGTTCTAACGGTGAGATAGTGAGAGAGTCTAAGGGTGAGATAGTGAGAGGGTCTAAGGGTGAGATAGTGCGAGGGTCTAGGGGTGAGATAGTGAGATGGTCTAAGGGTGAGATAGTGAGAGGGTCTAAGGGTGAGATAGTGAGAGGGTCTAAGGGTGAGATAGTGAGAGGTTCTAAGGGTGAGATAGTGAGAGGGTCTAAGGGTGAGATAGTGAGAGGGTCTAAGGGTGAGATAGTGAGAGGGTCTAAGGGTGAGATAGTGAGAGGGTCTAAGGGTGAGATAGTGAGAGGGTCTAAGGGTTAGAAGTGAGAGGGTCTAAGGGTGAGATAGTGAGAGGGTCTAAGGGTGAGATAGTGAGAGGGTCTAAGGGTGAGATAGTGAGAGGGTCTAAGGATGAGATAGTGAGAGGGTCTAAGGGTGAGATAGTGAGAGGGTCTAAGGGTGAGATAGTGAGAGGGTCTAAGGGTGAGATAGTGGGAAGGTCTAAGGGTGAGATAGTGAGAGGGTCTAAGGGTGAGATAGTGAGAGCGTCTAAGGGTGAGATAGTGAGAGGGTGATAGTGAGAGGGTCTAAGGGTGAGATAGTTATAGGGTCTATGGGTGAGATAGTGAGAGGGTCTAAGGGTGAGATAGTGAGATTGTCTAAGGGTGAGATAGTGAGAGGGTGATAGTGCGAGGGTCTAAGGGTGAGATAGTGAGAGGGTCTAAGGGTGAGATGGTGAGAGGGTCTAAGGGTGAGATAGTGAGAGGGTCTAAGGGTGAGATAGTGAGAGGGTGTAAGGGTGAGATAGTGAGAGGGTCTAAGGGTGAGATAGTGAGAGGGTCTAAGGGTGAGATAGTGAGAGGGTCTAAGGGTGAGATAGTGAGAGGGTCTAAGGGTGAGATAGTGAGAGGGTCTTAGGGTGAGATAGTGAGAGGGTCTAAGGGTGAGATAGTGAGAGGGTCTAAGGGTGAGATAGTGAGAGGGTCTAAGGGTGAGATAGTGAGAGGGTCTAAGGGTGAGATAGTGAGAAGGTCTAAGGGTGAGATAGTGAGAGGGTCTAAGGGTGAGATAATGAGAGGGTCTAAGGGTGAGATAGTGAGAGGGTCTAAGGGTGAGATAGTGAGAGGTTCTAACGGTGAGATAGTGAGAGAGTCTAAAGGTGAGATAGTGAGAGGGTCAAAGGGTGAGATAGTGAGAGGGTCTAAGGGTGAGATAGTGAGAGGGTCTAAGGGTGAGATAGTGAGAGGGTCTAAGGGTGAGATAGTGAGAGGGTCTAAGGGTGAGATAGTGAGAGGGTCAAAGGGTGAGATAGTGAGAGGGTCTAAGGGTGAGATAGTGAGAGGGTCTAAGGGTGAGATAGTGAGAGGGTCTAAGGGTGAGATAGTGAGAGGGTCTAAGGGTGAGATAGTGAGAGGGTGATAGGGAGAGGGTCTAAGGGTGAGATAGTGAGAGGGTCTAAGTGTGAAATAGTGAGAGGGTCTAAGGGTGAGATAGTGAGAGGGTCTAAGGGTGAGATAGTGACAGGGTCTAAGGGTGAGATAGTGAGAGGGTCTAAGGGTGAGATAGTGAGAGGGTCTAAGGGTGAGATAGTGAGAGGGTCTAAGGGTGAGATAGTGAGAGGGTCTAAGGGTGAGATAGTGAGAGGGTCTAAGGGTGAGTTAGTGAGAGGGTGACAGTGAGAGGGTCTAAGGGTGAGATAGTGACAGGGTGATAGTGAGAGGGTCTAAGGGTGAGATAGTGAGAGGGTCTAAGGGTGAGATAGTGAGAATGTCTAAGGGTGAGATAGTGAGAGGGTCTAAGGGTGAGATAGTGAGAGGGTCTAAGGGTGAGATAGTGAGAGGGTCTAAGGGTGAGTTAATGAGAGGGTCTAAGGGTGAGAAAGTGAGAGGGTCTAAGGGTGAGATAGTGAGAGGGTCTAAGGGTGAGATAGTGAGAGGGTCTAAGGGTGAGATAGTGAGAGGGTCTAAGGGTGAGATAGTGAGAGGGTCTAAGGGTGAGATAGTGAGAGGGTCTAAGGGTGAGATATTGAAAAGGTCTAAGGGTGAGATAGTGAGAGAGTCAAAGGGTGAGATAGTGAGAGGGTCTAAGGGTGAGGTAGTGAGAGGGTCAAAAGTTGAGATAGTGAGAGGGTGATGATGAGAGGGTCTAAGGGTGAGATGGTGAGAGGGTCTAAGGGTGAGATAGTGAGAGGGTCTAAGGGTGAGATAGTGAGAGGGTGATAGTGAGAGGGTCTAAGCGTGAGAAAGTGAGAGGGTCTAAGGGTGAGATAGTGAGAGGGTCTAAGGGTGAGATAGTGAGAGGGTCTTGGGGTGAGATAGTGAGAGGGTCTAAGGGTGAGATAGTGAGACGGTCATAGGGTGAGATAGTGAGAGGGTCTAAGGGTGAGATAGTGAGAGGGTCTAAAGGTGAGATAGTGAGAGGGTCTAAGGGTGAGATAGTGAGAGGGTCTAAGGCTGAGATAGTGAGAGGGTCTAAGGGTGAGATAGTGCGAGGGTCTAGGGGTGAGATAGTGAGATGGTCTAAGGGTGAGATAGTGAGAGGGTCTAAGGGTGAGATAGTGAGAGGGTCTAAGGGTGAGATAGTGAGAGGTTCTAAGGGTGAGATAGTGAGAGGGTCTAAGGGTGAGATAGTGAGAGGGTCTAAGGGTGAGATAGTGAGAGGGTCTAAGGGTGAGATAGTGAGAGGGTCTAAGGGTGAGATAGTGAGAGGGTCTAAGGGTTAGAAGTGAGAGGGTCTAAGGGTGAGATAGTGAGAGGGTCTAAGGGTGAGATAGTGAGAGGGTCTAAGGGTGAGATAGTGAGAGGGTCTAAGGATGAGATAGTGAGAGGGTCTAAGGGTGAGATAGTGAGAGGGTCTAAGGGTGAGATAGTGAGAGGGTCTAAGGGTGAGATAGTGGGAAGGTCTAAGGGTGAGATAGTGAGAGGGTCTAAGGGTGAGATAGTGAGAGCGTCTAAGGGTGAGATAGTGAGAGGGTGATAGTGAGAGGGTCTAAGGGTGAGATAGTTATAGGGTCTATGGGTGAGATAGTGAGAGGGTCTAAGGGTGAGATAGTGAGATTGTCTAAGGGTGAGATAGTGAGAGGGTGATAGTGCGAGGGTCTAAGGGTGAGATAGTGAGAGGGTCTAAGGGTGAGATAGTGAGAGGGTCTAAGGGTGAGATAGTGAGAGGGTCTAAGGGTGAGATAGTGAGAGGGTGTAAGGGTGAGATAGTGAGAGGGTCTAAGGGTGAGATAGTGAGAGGGTCTAAGGGTGAGATAGTGAGAGGGTCTAAGGGTGAGATAGTGAGAGGGTCTAAGGGTGAGATAGTGAGAGGGTCTAAGGGTGAGATAGTGAGAGGGTCTAAGGGTGAGATAGTGAGAGGGTCTAAGGGTGAGATAGTGAGAGGGTCTAAGGGTGAGATAGTGAGAGGGTCTAAGGGTGAGATAGTGAGAAGGTCTAAGGGTGAGATAGTGAGAGGGTCTAAGGGTGAGATAGTGAGAGGGTCTAAGGGTGAGATAGTGAGAGGGTCTAAGGGTGAGATAGTGAGAGGTTCTAACGGTGAGATAGTGAGAGAGTCTAAGGGTGAGATAGTGAGAGGGTCTAAGGGTGAGATAGTGAGAGGGTCTAAGGGTGAGATAGTGAGAGGGTCTAAGGGTGAGATAGTGAGAGGGTCTAAGGGTGAGATAGTGAGAGGGTCTAAGGGTGAGATAGTGAGAGGGTCAAAGGGTGAGATAGTGAGAGGGTCTAAGGGTGAGATAGTGAGAGGGTCTAAGGGTGAGATAGTGAGAGGGTCTAAGGGTGAGATAGTGAGAGGGTCTAAGGGTGAGATAGTGAGAGGGTGATAGGGAGAGGGTCTAAGGGTGAGAAAGTGAGAGGGTCTAAGTGTGAAATAGTAAGAGGGTCTAAGGGTGAGATAGTGAGAGGGTCTAAGGGTGAGATAGTGACAGGGTCTAAGGGTGAGATAGTGAGAGGGTCTAAGGGTGAGATAGTGAGAGGGTCTAAGGGTGAGATAGTGAGAGGGTCTAAGGGTGAGATAGTGAGAGGGTCTAAGGGTGAGATAGTGAGAGGGTCTAAGGGTGAGATAGTGAGAGGGTCTAAGGGTGAGATAGTGAGAGGGTCTAAGGGTGAGTTAGTGAGGGGGTGATAGTGAGAGGGTCTAAGGGTGAGATAGTGACAGGGTGATAGTGAGAGGGTCTAAGGGTGAGATAGTGAGAGGGTCTAAGGGTGAGATAGTGAGAATGTCTAAGGGTGAGATAGTGAGAGGGTCTAAGGGTGAGATAGTGAGAGGGTCTAAGGGTGAGATAGTGAGAGGGTCTAAGGGTGAGTTAATGAGAGGGTCTAAGGGTGAGAGAGTGAGAGGGTCTAAGGGTGAGATAGTGAGAGGGTCTAAGGGTGAGATAGTGAGAGGGTCTAAGGGTGAGATAGTGAGAGGGTCTAAGGGTGAGATAGTGAGAGGGTCTAAGGGTGAGATAGTGAGAGGGTCTAAGGGTGAGATATTGAGAAGGTCTAAGGGTGAGATAGTGAGAGGGTCAAAGGGTGAGATAGTGAGAGGGTCTAAGGGTGAGGTAGTGAGAGGGTCAAAAGTTGAGATAGTGAGAGGGTGATGATGAGAGGGTCTAAGGGTGAGATGGTGAGAGGGTCTAAGGGTGAGATAGTGAGAGGGTCTAAGGGTGAGATAGTGAGAGGGTGATAGTGAGAGGGTCTAAGCGTGAGATAGTGAGAGGGTCTAAGGGTGAGATAGTGAGAGGGTCTAAGGGTTAGATAGTGAGAGGGTCTTAGGGTGAGATAGTGAGAGGGTCTAAGGGTGAGATAGTGAGACGGTCAAAGGGTGAGATAGTGAGAGGGTCTAAGGGTGAGATAGTGAGAGGGTCTAAAGGTGAGATAGTGAGAGGGTCTAAGGGTGAGATAGTGAGAGGGTCTAAGGCTGAGATAGTGAGAGGGTCTAAGGGTGAGATAGTGCGAGGGTCTAGGAGTGAGATAGTGAGATGGTCTAAGGGTGAGATAGTGAGAGGGTCTAAGGGTGAGATAGTGAGAGGGTCTAAGGGTGAGATAGTGAGAGGTTCTAAGGGTGAGATAGTGAGAGGGTCTAAGGGTGAGATAGTGAGAGGGTCTAAGGGTGAGATAGTGAGAGGGTCTAAGGGTGAGATAGTGAGAGGGTCTAAGGGTGAGATAGTGAGAGGGTCTAAGGGTGAGAAGTGAGAGGGTCTAAGGGTGAGATAGTGAGAGGGTCTAAGGGTGAGATAGTGAGAGGGTCTAAGGGTGAGATAGTGAGAGGGTCTAAGGGTGAGATAATGAGAGGGTCTAAGGGTGAGATCGTGAGAGGGTCTAAGGGTGAGATAGTGAGAGGGTCTAAGGGTGAGATAGTGAGAGGGTCTAAGGGTGAGATAGTGAGAGGGTTTAAGGGTGAGATAGTGAGAGGGTGTAAGGGTGAGATAGTGAGAGGGTCTAAGGGTGAGTTAGTGAGAGGGTCTAAGGGTGAGATAGTGAGAGGGTGATAGTGAGAGGGTCTAAGGGTGAGATAGTGAGAGGGTCTAAGGGTGAGATATTGAGAGGGTCTAAGGGTGAGATAGTGAGAGGGTCTAAGGGTGAGATAGTGAGAGAGTCTAAGGGTGAGATAGTGAGAGGGTCAAAGGGTGAGATAGTGAGAGGGTCTAAGGGTGAGATAGTGAGAGGGTCTAAGGGTGAGATAGTGAGAGGGTGATAGTGAGAGGGTCTAAGGGTGAGATAGTGAGAGGGTCTAAGGGTGAGATAGTGAGAGGGTCTAAGGGTGAGATAGTGAGAGGGTGATAGTGAGAGGGTCTAAGGGTGAGATAGTGAGAGGGTCTAAGGGTGAAATAGTGAGAGGGTCTAAGGGTGAGATAGTGAGAGGGTCTAAGGGTGAGATAGTGACAGGGTCTAAGGGTGAGATAGTGAGAGGGTCTAAGGGTGAGATAGTGAGAGGGTCTAAGGGTGAGATAGTGAGAGGGTCTAAGGGTGAGATAGTGAGAGGGTCTAAGGGTGAGATAGTGAGAGGGTCTAAGGGTGAGATAGTGAGAGGGTCTAAGGGTGAGATAGTGAGAGGGTCTAAGGGTGAGATAGTGAGAGGGTCTAAGGGTGAGTTAATGAGAGGGTCTAAGGGTGAGAAAGTGAGAGGGTCTAAGGGTGAGATAGTGAGAGGGTCTAAGGGTGAGATAGTGAGAGGGTCTAAGGGTGAGATAGTGAGAGGGTCTAAGGGTGAGATAGTGAGAGGGTCTAAGAGTGAGATAGTGAGAGGGTCTAAGGGTGAGATATTGAGAAGGTCTAAGGGTTAGATAGTGAGAGGGTCAAAGGGTGAGATAGTGAGAGGGTCTAAGGGTGAGGTAGTGAGAGGGTCAAAAGTTGAGATAGTGAGAGGGTGATAGTGAGAGGGTCTAAGGGTGAGATAGTGAGAGGGTCTTAGGGTGAGATAGTGAGAGGGTCTAAGAGTGAGATAGTGAGAGGGTGATAGTGAGAGGGTCTAAGCGTGAGATAGTGAGAGGGTCTAAGGGTGAGATAGTGAGAGGGTCTAAGGGTTAGATAGTGAGAACGTCTAAGGGTGAGATAGTGAGAGGGTCTAACGGTGAGATAGTGAGAGAGTCTAAGGGTGAGATAGTGAGAGGGTCTAAGGGTGAGATAGTGAGAGGGTCTAAGGGTGAGATAGTGAGAGGGTCTAAGGGTGAGATAGTGAGAGGGTCTAAGGGTGAGATAGTGAGAGGGTGTAAGGGTGAGATAGTGAGAGGGTCTAAGGGTGAGAAAGTGAGAGGGTCTAAGGGTGAGATAGTGAGAGGGTCTAAGGGTGAGATAGTGGAATTTTTTGCTTTTTGGTGCGAAATATTCGTATTCCATTCCGAAATTTTCGCCGTTAAGGGCGAAATTTACGCAAGCATTGCAACAATTTCGCATTCCATTGCGTTTGTCTAAGGTTGGCTGTCTAAGGGTGAGATAGTGAGAGGGTCTAAGGGTGAGATAGTGAGAGGGTCTAAGGGTGAGATAGTGAGAGGGTGATAGTGAGAGGGTCTAAGGGTGAGATAGTGAGAGGGTCTAAGGGTGAGATAGTGAGAGGGTCTAAGGGTGAGATAGTGAGAACGTCTAAGGGTGAGATAGTGAGAGGGTCTAACGGTGAGATAGTGAGAGAGTCTAAGGGTGAGATAGTGAGAGGGTCTAAGGGTGAGATAGTGAGAGGGTCTAAGGGTGAGATAGTGAGAGGGTCTAAGGGTGAGATAGTGAGAGGGTCTAAGGGTGAGATAGTGAGAGGGTCTAAGGGTGAGATAGTGAGAGGGTCTAAAGGTGAGAAAGTGAGAGGGTCTAAGGGTGAGATAGTGAGAGGGTGATAGTGAGAGGGTCTAAGGGTGAGATAGTGAGAAGGTCTAAGGGTGAGATAGTGAGAGGGTCTAAGGGTGAGATAGTGAGAGGGTCTAAGGGTGAGATAGTGAGAGGGTCTAAGTGTGAGATAGTGAGAGGGTCTAAGGGTGAGATAGTGAGAGGGTCTAAGGGTGAGAAAGTGAGAGGGTCTAAGGGTGAGATAGTGAGAGGGTGATAGTGAGAGGGTCTAAGGGTGGGATAGTGAGAGGGTCTAAGGGTGAGATAGTGAGAGGGTCTAAGGGTGAGATAGTGAGAGGGTCTAAGGATGAGATAGTGAGGGGGTCTAAGGGTGAGATAGTGAGAGGGTCTAAGGGTGAGATAGTGAGAGGGTCTAAGGGTGAGATAGTGAGAGGGTCAAAGGGTGAGATAGTGAGAGGGTCTAAGGGTGAGATAGTGAGAGGGTCTAAGGGTGAGATAGTGAGAGGGTCTAAGGGTGAGATAGTGAGAGGGTCTAAGGGTGAGAAAGTGAGAAGGTCTAAGGGTGAGATAGTGAGAGGGTGATAGTGAGAGGGTCTAAGGGTGAGATAGTGAGAGGATCTAAGGGTGAGATAGTGAGAGGGTCTAAGGGTGAGATAGTGAGAGGGTCTAAGGGTGAGATAGTGAGAGGGTCAAAGGGTGAGATAGTGAGAGGGTCTAAGGGTGAGATAGTGAGAGGGTCTAAGGGTGAGATAGTGAGAGGGTCTAAGGGTGAGAAAGTGAGAGGGTCTAAGGGTGAGATAGTGAGAGGGTGATAGTGAGAGGGTCTAAGGGTGAGATAGTGAGAGGGTCTAAGGGTGAGTTAGTGAGAGGGTCTAAGGGTGAGATAGTGAGAGGGTCTAAGGGTGAGATAGTGAGAGGGTCTAAGGGTGAGATAGTGAGAGGGTGATAGTGAGAGGGTCTAAGGGTGAGATAGTGAGAGGGTCTAAGGGTGAGATAGTGAGAGGGTCTAAGGGTGAGATAGTGAGAGGCTCTAAGGGTGAGATAGTGAGAGGGTCTAAGGGTGAGATTGTGAGAGGGTCTAAGGGTGAGATAGTGAGAGGGTCTAAGGGTGAGATAGTGAGAGGGTCTAAGGGTGAGATAGTGAGAGGGTCTAAGGGTGAGATAGTGAGAGGGTCTAAGGGTGAGAAAGTGAGAGGGTCTTAGGGTGAGATAGTGAGAGGGTGATAGTGAGAGGGTCTAAGGGTGAGATAGTGAGAGGGTCTAAGGGTGAGATAGTGAGAGGGTCTAAGGGTGAGATAGTGAGAGGGTCTAAGGATGAGATAGTGAGGGGGTCTAAGGGTGAGATAGTGAGAGGGTCTAAGGGTGAGATAGTGAGAGGGTCTAAGGGTGAGATAGTGAGAGGGTCTAAGGGTGAGATAGTGAGAGGGTCTAAGGGTGAGATAGTGAGAGGGTCTAAGGGTGAGATAGTGAGAGGGTCTAAGGGTGAGATGGTGAGAGGTTCTAAGGGTGAGATAGTGAGAGGGTCTAAGGGTGAGATAGTGAGAGGGTCTAAGGGTGAGATAGTGAGAGGGTCTAAGGGTGAGATAGTGAGAGGGTCTAAGGGTGAGATAGTGAGAGGGTCTAAGGGTGAGATAGTGAGAGGGTCTAAGGTAGAGATAGTGAGAGGGTCTAAGGGTGAGATAGTGAGAGGGTTTAAGGCTGAGATAGTGAGAGGGTCTAAGGGTGAGATAGTGAGAGGGTCTAACGGTGAGATAGTGAGAGGGTCTAAGGGTGAGATAGTGAGAGGGTCTAAGGGCGAGATAGTGAGAGGGTCTAAGGGTGAGATAGTGAGAGGGTCTAAGGGTGAGATAGTGAGAGGGTCTAAGGGTGAGATAGTGAGAGGGTCTTAGGGTGAGATAGTGGGAGGGTCTAAGGGTGAGATAGTGAGAGGGTCTAAGGGTGAGATAGTGAGAGCGTCTAAGGGTGAGATAGTGAGAGGGTGATAGTGAGAGGGTCTAAGGGTGAGATAGTTATAGGGTCTATGGGTGAGATAGTGAGAGGGTCTAAGGGTAAGATAGTGAGAGGGTCTAAGGGTGAGATAGTGAGAGGGTCTAAGGGTGAGATAGTGAGAGGGTGAGAGGGTCTAAGGGTGAGATAGTGAGAGGGTCTAAGGGTGAGATAGTGAGAGGGTCTAACGGTGAGATAGTGAGAGGGTCTAACGGTGAGATAGTGAGAGGGTCTAACGGTGAGATAGTGAGAGGGTCTAAGGGTGAGATAGTGAGAGGGTCTAAGGGTGAAATAGTGAGAGGGTTATAGTGAGCGGGTCTAAGGGTGAGATAGTGAGAGGGTCTAAGGGTGAGATAGTGAGAGGGTCTAAGGGTGAGATAGTCAGAGGGTCTAAGGGTGAGAAAGTGAGAGGGTGGTAGTGAGAGGGTCTAAGGGTGAGATAGTGAGAGGGTCTAAGGGTGAGATAGTGAGCGGGTCTAAGGGTGAGATGGTGAGAGGGTCTAAGGGTGAGATAGTGAGAGGGTCTAAGGGTGAGATAGTGAGAGGGTCTAAGGGTGAGATAGTGAGAGGGTCTAAGGGTGAGATAGTGAGAGGATCTAAGGGTGAGATAGTGAGAGGGTCTAAGGGTGAGATAGTGAGAGGGTCTAAGGGTGAGATAGTGAGAGGGTCTAAGGGTGAGATAGTGAGAGGGTCTAAGGGTGAGATAGTGAGAGGGTCTAAGGGTGAGATAGTGAGAGGGTCTAAGGGTGAGATAGTGAGAGGGTCTAAGGTTGAGATAGTGAGAGGGTCTAAGGGTGAGATAGTGAGAGGGTCTAAGGGTGAGATAGTGAGAGGGTCTAAGGGTGAGATAGTGAGAGGGTCTAAGGGTGAGATAGTGAGAGGGTCTAAGGGTGAGATAGTGAGAGGGTCTAAGGGTGAGATATTGAGAGGGTCTAAGGGTGAGATAGTGAGAGGGTCTAAGGGTGAGATAGTGAGAGGGTCTAAGGGTGAGACAGTGAGAGGGTCTAACGGTGAGATAGTGAGAGGGTCTAACGGTGAGATAGTGAGAGGGTCTAACGGTGAGATAGTGAGAGGGTCTAAGGGTGAGATAGTGAGAGGGTCTAAGGGTGAGATAGTGAGAGGGTCTAAGGGTGAGATAGTGAGAAGGTCTAAGGGTGAGATAGTGAGAGGGTCTAAGGGTGAGATAGTGAGAGGGTCTAAGGGTGAGATAGTGAGAGGGTCTAAGGGTGAGATAGTGAGAGGGTCTAAGGGTGAGATTTTGAGAGGGTCTAAGGGTGAGATAGTGAGAGGGTCTAAGGGTGAGATAGTGAGAGGGTCTAAGGGTGAGATAGTGAGAGGGTCTAAGGGTGAGATAGTGAGAGGGTCTAAAGGTGAGATAGTGAGAGGGTCTAAGGGTGAGATAGTGAGAAGGTCTAAGAGTGAGATAGTGAGAGGGTCTAAGGGTGAGATAGTGAGAGGGTCTAAGGGTGAGATAGTGAGAGGGTCTAAGGGTGAGATAGTGAGAGGGTCTAAGGGTGAGATAGTTAGAGGGTCTAAGGGTGAGATAGTGAGAAGGTCTAAGGGTGAGATAGTGAGAGGGTCTAAGGGTGAGATAGTGAGAGGGTCTAAGGGTGAGATAGTGAGAGGGTCTAAGGGTGAGATAGTGAGAGGGTCTAAGGGTGAGATAGTGAGAGGGTCTAAGGGTGAGATAGTGAGAGGGTCTAAGGGTGAGATAGTGAGAGGGTCTAAGGGTGAGATAGTGAGAGGGTCTAAGGGTGAGATAGTGAGAGGGTCTAAGGGTGAGATAGTGAGAGGGTCTAAGGGTGAGATAGTGAGAGGGTCTAACGGTGAGATAGTGAGAGGGTCTAACGGTAAGATAGTGAGAGGGTCTAACGGTGAGATAGTGAGAGGGTCTAAGGGTGAGATAGTGAGAGGGTCTAAGGGTGAAATAGTGAGAGGGTTATAGTGAGCGGGTCTAAGGGTGAGATAGTGAGAGGGTCTAAGGGTGAGATAGTGAGAGGGTCTAAGGGTGAGATAGTCAGAGGGTCTAAGGGTGACAAAGTGAGAGGGTGATAGTGAGAGGGTCTAAGGGTGAGATAGTGAGAGGGTCTAAGGGTGAGATAGTGAGCGGGTCTAAGGGTGAGATAGTGAGAGGGTCTAAGGGTGAGATAGTGAGAGGGTCTAAGGGTGAGATAGTGAGAGGGTCTAAGGGTGAGATAGTGAGAGGGTCTAAGGGTGAGATAGTGAGAGGATCTAAGGGTGAGATAGTGAGAGGGTCTAAGGGTGAGATAGTGAGAGGGTCTAAGGGTGAGATAGTGAGAGGGTCTAAGGGTGAGATAGTGAGAGGGTCTAAGGGTGAGATAGTGAGAGGGTCTAAGGGTGAGATAGTGAGAGGGTCTAAGGTTGAGATAGTGAGAGGGTCTAAGGGTGAGATAGTGAGAGGGTCTAAGGGTGAGATAGTGAGAGGGTCTAAGAGTGAGATAGTGAGAGGGTCTAAGGGTGAGATAGTGAGAGGGTCTAAGGGTGAGATAGTGAGAGGGTCTAAGGGTGAGATATTGAGAGGGTCTAAGGGTGAGATAGTGAGAGGGTCTAAGGGTGAGATAGTGAGAGGGTCTAAGGGTGAGACAGTGAGAGGGTCTAACGGTGAGATAGTGAGAGGGTCTAACGGTGAGATAGTGAGAGGGTCTAACGGTGAGATAGTGAGAGGGTCTAAGGGTGAGATAGTGAGAGGGTCTAAGGGTGAGATAGTGAGAGGGTCTAAGGGTGAGATAGTGAGACGGTCTAAGGGTGAGATAGTGAGAGGGTCTAAGGGTGAGTTAGTGAGAGCGTCTAAGGGTGAGATATAGAGATGGTCTAAGGGTGAGATAGTGAGAGGGTCTAAGGGTGAGATAGTGAGAGTACCTAAGGGTGAGATAGTGAGAGGGTCTAAGGGTGAGATAGTGAGAGGGTCTAAGGGTGAGATAGTGAGAGGGTCTAAGGGTGAGATAGTGAGAAGGTCTAAGGGTGAGATAGTGAGAGGGTCTAAGGGTGAGATAGTGAGAGGGTCTAAGGGTGAGATAGTGAGAGGGTCTAAGGGTGAGATAGTGAGAGGGTGATAGTGAGAGGGTCTAAGGGTGAGATGGTGAGAGGATCTAAAGGTGAGATAGTGAGAGGGTCTAAGGGTGAGATAGTGAGAGGGTCTAAGGGTGAGATAGTGAGAGGGTCTAAGGGTGAGATAGTGAGAGGGTCTAAGGGTGAGATAGTGAGAGTTTCTAAGGGTGAGATAGTGAGAGGGTCTAAGGTTGAGATAGTGAGAGGGTCCAAGGGTGAGATAATGAGAGGGTCTAAGGGTGAAATAGTGAGAGGGTGATAGTGAGAGGGTCTAAGGGGGAGATAGTGTGAGGGTCTAAGGGTTAGATAGTGAGAGGGTCTAAGGGTGAGATAGTGAAAGGGTCTAAGGGTGAGATAGTGAGAGGGTCTAAGGGTGAGATAGTGAGAGGGTCTAATGGTGAGATAGTGAGAGGGTCTAAGGGTGAGATAGTGAGAGGGTCTAAGGGTGAGATAGTGAGAGGGGCTAAGGGTGAGATAGTGAGAGGGTCTAAGGGTGAGATTGTGAGAGGGTCTAAGGGTGAGATAGTGAGAGGGTCTAAGGGTGAGATAGTCAGAGGGTCTAAGGGTGAGAAAGTGAGAGGGTGATAGTGAGAGGGTGATAGTGAGAGGGTCTAAGGGTGAGATAGTGAGAGGGTCTAAGGGTGAGATAGTGAGAGGGTCTAAGGGTGAGATAGTGAGAGGGTCTAAGGGTGAGATAGTGAGAGGGTCTAAGGGTGAGATAGTGAGAGGGTCTAAGGGTGAGATAGTGAGAGGGTCTAAGGGTGAGATAGTGAGAGGGTCTAAGGGTGAGATAGTGAGAGGGTCTAAAGGTGAGATAGTGAGAGGGTCTAAGGGTGAGATAGTGAGAAGGTCTAAGAGTGAGATAGTGAGAGGGTCTAAGGGTGAGATAGTGAGAGGGTCTAAGGGTGAGATAGTGAGAGGGTCTAATGGTGAGATAGTGAGAGGGTCTAAGGGTGAGATAGTTAGAGGTTCTAAGGGTGAGATAGTGAGAAGGTCTAAGGGTGAGATAGTGAGAGGGTCTAAGGGTGAGATAGTGAGAGGGTCTAAGGGTGAGATAGTGAGAGGGTCTAAGGGTGAGATAGTGAGAGGGTCTAAGGGTGAGATAGTGAGAGGGTCTAAGGGTGAGATAGTGAGAGGGTCTAAGGGTGAGATAGTGAGAGGGTCTAAGGGTGAGATAGTGAGAGGGTCTAAGGGTGAGATAGTGAGAGGGTCTAAGGGTGAGATAGTGAGAGGGTCTAAGGGTGAGATAGTGAGAGGGTCTAACGGTGAGATAGTGAGAGGGTCTAACGGTGAGATAGTGAGAGGGTCTAACGGTGAGATAGTGAGAGGGTCTAAGGGTGAGATAGTGAGAGGGTCTAAGGGTGAAATAGTGAGAGGGTTATAGTGAGCGGGTCTAAGGGTGAGATAGTGAGAGGGTCTAAGGGTGAGATAGTGAGAGGGTCTAAGGGTGAGATAGTCAGAGGGTCTAAGGGTGAGATAGTGAGAGGGTCTAAGGGTGAGATAGTGAGAGGGTCTAAGGGTGAGATAGTGAGAGGGTCTAAGGGTGAGATAGTGAGAGGGTCTAAGGGTGAGATAGTGAGAGGATCTAAGGGTGAGATAGTGAGAGGGTCTAAGGGTGAGATATTGAGAGGGTCTAAGGGTGAGATAGTGAGAGGGTCTAAGGGTGAGATAGTGAGAGGGTCTAAGGGTGAGATAGTGAGAGGGTCTAAGGGTGAGATAGTGAGAGGGTCTAAGGGTGAGATAGTGAGAGGGTCTAAGGTTGAGATAGTGAGAGGGTCTAAGGGTGAGATAGTGAGAGGGTCTAAGGGTGAGATAGTGAGAGGGTCTAAGGGTGAGATAGTGAGAGGGTCTAAGGGTGAGATAGTGAGAGGGTCTAAGGGTGAGATAGTGAGAGGGTCTAAGGGTGAGATATTGAGAGGGTCTAAGGGTGAGATAGTGAGAGGGTCTAAGGGTGAGATAGTGAGAGGGTCTAAGGGTGAGACAGTGAGAGGGTCTAACGGTGAGATAGTGAGAGGGTCTAACGGTGAGATAGTGAGAGGGTCTAACGGTGAGATAGTGAGAGGGTCTAAGGGTGAGATAGTGAGAGGGTCTAAGGGTGAGATAGTGAGAGGGTCTAAGGGTGAGATAGTGAGAGGGTCTAAGGGTGAGATAGTGAGAGGGTCTAAGGGTGAGATAGTGAGAGGTTCTAAGGGTGAGATAGTGAGAGGGTCTAAGGGTGAGATAGTGAGAGGGTCTAAGGGTGAGACAGTGAGAGGGTCTAACGGTGAGATAGTGAGAGGGTCTAACGGTGAGATAGTGAGAGGGTCTAACGGTGAGATAGTGAAAGGGTCTAAGGGTGAGATAGTGAGAGGGTCTAAGGGTGAGATAGTGAGAGGGTCTAAGGGTGAGATAGTGAGAGGGTCTAAGGGTGAGATAGTGAGAGGGTCTAAGGGTGAGATAGTGAGAGGTTCTAAGGGTGAGATAGTGAGAGGGTCTAAGGGTGAGATAGTGAGAGGGTCTAAGGGTGAGATAGTGAGAGGGTCTAAGGGTGAGATTGTGAGAGGGTCTAAGGGTGAGATAGTGAGAGGGTCTAAGGGTGAGATAGTGAGAGGGTCTAAGGGTGAGATAGTGAGAGGGTCTAAGGGTGAGATAGTGAGAGGGTCTAAGGGTGAGATAGTGAGAGGGTCTAAGGGTGAGATAGTGATAGGGTCTAAGGGTGAGATAGTGAGAGGGTCTAAGGGTGAGATAGTGAGAGGGTCTAAGGGTGAGATAGTGAGAGGGTCTAAGGGTGAGATAGTGAGAGGGTCTAAGGGTGAGATAGTGAGAGGGTCTAAGGGTGAGATAGTGAGAGGGTCTAAGGGTGAGATAGTGAGAGGGTCTAAGGGTGAGATAGTGAGAGGATCTAAGGGTGAGATAGTGAGAGGGTCTAAGGGTGAGATAGTGAGAGGGTCTAAGGGTGAGATAGTGAGAGGGTCTAAGGGTGAGATAGTGAGAGGGTCTAAGGGTGAGATAGTGAGAGGGTCTAAGGGTGAGATAGTGAGAGGGTCTAAGGGTGAGATAGTGAGAGGGTCTAAGGTTGAGATAGTGAGAGGGTCTAAGGGTGAGATAGTGAGAGGGTCTAAGGGTGAGATAGTGAGAGGGTCTAAGGGTGAGATAGTGAGAGGGTCTAAGGGTGAGATAGTGAGAGGGTCTAAGGGTGAGATAGTGAGAGGGTCTAAGGGTGAGATATTGAGAGGGTCTAAGGGTGAGATAGTGAGAGGGTCTAAGGGTGAGATAGTGAGAGGGTCTAAGGGTGAGACAGTGAGAGGGTCTAACGGTGAGATAGTGAGAGGGTCTAACGGTGAGATAGTGAGAGGGTCTAACGGTGAGATAGTGAGAGGGTCTAAGGGTGAGATAGTGAGAGGGTCTAAGGGTGAGATAGTGAGAGGGTCTAAGGGTGAGATAGTGAGAGGGTCTAAGGGTGAGATAAAGAGAGGGTCTAAGGGTGAGATAGTGAGAGGTTCTAAGGGTGAGATAGTGAGAGGGTCTAAGGGTGAGATAGTGAGAGGGTCTAAGGGTGAGATAGTGAGAGGGTCTAAGGGTGAGATAGTGAGAGGGTCTAAGGGTGAGATAGTGAGAGGGTCTAAGGGTGAGATAGTGAGAGGGTCTAAGGGTGAGATAGTGAGAGGGTCTAAGGGTGAGATAGTGAGAGGGTCTAAGGGTGAGATAGTGAGAGGGTCTAAGGGTGAGACAGTGAGAGGGTCTAACGGTGAGATAGTGAGAGGGTCTAAGGGTGAGATAGTGAGAAGGTCTAAGGGTGAGATAGTGAGAGAGTCTAAGGGTCAGATAGTGAGAGGGTGATAGTGAGAGGGTCTTAGGGTGAGATAGTGAGAGGGTCTAAGGGTGTGATAGTGTGAGGGTCTAAGGGTGAGATATAAAAAGGGTCTAAGGGTGAGATAGTGAGAGGGTCTAAGGGTGAGATAGTGAGAGGGTCTAAGGGTGAGATAGTGAGAGGGTCTAAGGGTGAGATATGAAAAGGGTCTAAGGGTGAGATAGTGAGAGGGTCTAAGGGTGAGACAGTGAGAGGGTCTAACGGTGAGATAGTGAGAGGGTCTAACGGTGAGATAGTGAGCGGGTCTAACGGTGAGATAGTGAGAGGGTCTAAGGGTGAGATAGTGAGAGGGTCTAAGGGTGAGATAGTGAGAGGGTCTAAGGGTGAGATAGTGAGAGGGTCTAAGGGTGAGTTAGTGAGAGGGTCTAAGGGTGAGATATAAAAAGGGTCTAAGGGTGAGATAGTGAGAGGGTCTAAGGGTGAGATAGTGAGAGGGTCTAAGGGTGAGATAGTGAGAGGTTCTTAGGGTGAGATAGTGAGAGGGTCTAAGGGTGAGATAGTGAGAGGGTGTAAGGGTGAGATAGTGAGAGGGTCTAAGGGTGAGATAGTGAGAGGGTCTAAGGGTGAGATATAAAAAGGGTCTAAGGGTGAGATAGTGAGAGGGTCTAAGGGTGAGATAGTGAGAGGGTCTAAGGGTGAGATAGTGAGAGGGTCTAAGGGTGAGATAGTGAGAGGGTCTAAGGGTGAGATAGTGAGAGGGTCTAAGGGTGAGATAGTGAGAGGGTCTAAGGGTGAGATAGTGAGAGGGTCTAAGGGTGAGACAGTGAGAGGGTCTAAGGGTGAGACAGTGAGAGGGTCTAACGGTGAGATAGTGAGAGGGTCTAACGGTGAGATAGTGAGAGGGTCTAAGGGTGAGATAGTGAGAGGGTCTAAGGGTGAGATAGTGAGAGGGTCTAAGGGTGAGATAGTGAGAGGGTCTAAGGGTGAGATAGTGAGAGGGTCTAAGGGTGAGATAGTGAGAGGGTCTAAGGGTGAGATAGTGAGATGGTCTAAGGGTGAGATAGTGAGGGGGTCTAAGGGTGAGATAGTGAGAGGGTCTAAGGGTGAGATAGTGAGAGGGTCTAAGGGTGAGATAGTGAGAGGGTCTAAGGGTGAGATAGTGAGAGCGTCTAAGGGTGAGATAGTGCGAGGGTCTAAAGGTGAGATAGTGAGAGGGTCTAACGGTGAGATAGTGAGAGGGTCTAACGGTGAGATAGTGAGAGGGTCTAACGGTGAGATAGTGAGAGGGTCTAAGGGTGAGATAGTAAGAGGGTCTAAGGGTGAAATAGTGAGAGGGTGTAAGGGTGAGATAGTGAGAGGGTCTAAGGGTGAGATAGTGAGAGGGTCTAAGGGTGAGATATAAAAAGGGTCTAAGGGTGAGATAGTGAGAGGGTCTAAGGGTGAGATAGTGAGAGGGTCTAAGGGTGAGATATAAAAAGGGTCTAAGGCTGAGATAGTGAGAGGGTCTAAGGGTGAGATAGTGAGAGGGTCTAAGGGTGAGATAGTGAGAGGGTCTAAGGGTGAGATATTGAGAGGGTCTAAGGGTGAGATAGTGAGAGGGTCTAAGGGTGAGATAGTGAGCGGGTCTAAGGGTGAGATAGTGAGAGGGTCTAAGGATGAGATAGTGAGAGGGTCTAAGGGTGAGATAGTGAGAGGGTCTAAGGGTGAGATAGTGAGAGGGTCTAAGGGTGAGATAGTGAGAGGGTCTAACGGTGAGATAGTGAGAGGGTCTAACGGTGAGATAGTGAGAGGGTCTAACGGTGAGATAGTGAGAGGGTCTAAGGGTGAGATAGTAAGAGGGTCTAAGGGTGAAATAGTGAGAGGGTTGTAGTGAGATAGTGAGAGGGTCTAAGGGTGAGATAGTGAGAGGGTCTAAGGGTGAGATAGTGAGAGGGTCTAAAGGTGAGATAGTGAGAGGGTCTAAGGGTGAGATAGTGAGAGGGTCTAAGGGTGAGATAGTGAGATGGTCTAAGGGTGAGATAGTGAGGGGGTCTAAGGGTGAGATAGTGAGAGGGTCTAAGGGTGAGATAGTGAGAGGGTCTAAGGGTGAGATAGTGAGAGGGTCTAAGGGTGAGATAGTGAGAGCGTCTAAGGGTGAGATAGTGCGAGGGTCTAAAGGTGAGATAGTGAGAGGGTCTAACGGTGAGATAGTGAGAGGGTCTAACGGTGAGATAGTGAGAGGGTCTAACGGTGAGATAGTGAGAGGGTCTAAGGGTGAGATAGTAAGAGGGTCTAAGGGTGAAATAGTGAGAGGGTTGTAGTGAGATAGTGAGAGGGTCTAAGGGTGAGATAGTGAGAGGGTCTAAGGGTGAGATAGTGAGAGGGTCTAAGGGTGAGATAGTGAGAGGGTCTAAGGGTGAGATAGTGAGAGGGTCTAAGGGTGAGAAAGTGAGATGGTCTAAGGGTGAGATAGTGAGGGGGTCTAAGAATGAGATAGTGAGAGGGTCTAAGGGTGAGATAGTGAGAGGGTCTAAGGGTGAGATAGTGAGAGGGTCTAAGGGTGAGATAGTGAGAGCGTCTAAGGGTGAGATAGTGCGAGGGTCTAAGGGTGAGATAGTGAGAGGATCTAAGGGTGAGATAGTGAGAGGGTCTAAGGGTGAGATAGTGAGAGGGTCTAACGGTGAGATAGTGAGAGAGTCTAACGGTGAGATAGTGAGAGGGTCTAAGGGTGAGATAGTAAGAGGGTCTAAGGGTGAAATAGTGAGAGGGTTGTAGTGAGATAGTGAGAGGGTCTAAGGGTGGGATAGTGAGAGGGTCTAAGGGTGGGATAGTGAGAGGGTCTAAAGGTAAGATAGTGAGAGGGTCTAAGGGTGAGATAGTGAGAGGGTCTAAGGGTGAGATAGTGAGAGGGTCTAAGGGTGAGATAGTGAGAGGGTCTAAGGGTGAGATAGTGAGAGGGTCTAAGGGTGAGATAGTGAGAGGGTCTAAGGGTGAGATAGTGAGAGGGGCTAAGGGTGAGATAGTGAGAGGGTCTAAGGGTGAGATAGTGAGAGGGTCTAAGGGTGAGATAGTGAGAGGGTCTAAGGGTGAGATAGTGAGAGGGTCTAAGGGTGAGATAGTGAGAGGGTCTAAGGGTGAGATAGTGAGAGAGTATAAGGGTGAGATAGTGAGAGGGTCTAAGGGTGAGATAGTGAGAGAGTCTAAGGGTGAGATAGTGAGAGGGTCTAAGGGTGAGATAGTGAGAGGGTCTAAGAATGAGATAGTGAGAGGGTGATAGTGAGAGGGTCTAAGGGTGAGATAGTGAGAGGGTGTAAGGGTGAGATAGTGAGAGGGTCTAAGGGTGAGATAGTGAGAGGGTCTAAGGGTGAGATAGTGAGAGGGTCTAAGGGTGAGATAGTGAGAGGGTCTAAGGATGAGATAGTGAGAGGGTCTAAGGGTGAGATAGTGAGAGGGTCTAAGGGTGAGATAGTGAGAGGGTCTAAGGGTGAGATGGTGAGAGGGTGACAGTGAGAGGGTCTAAGGGTGAGATAGTGAGAGGGTCTAAGGGTGAGATAGTGAGAGGGTCTAAGGGCGAGATAGTAAGAGGGTCTAAGGGTGAGATAGTGAGAGGGTCTAAGGGTGAGATAGTGAGAGGGTCTAATTGTGAGATAGTGAGGGGGTCTAAGGGTGAGATAGTGAGAGGGTCTAAGGGTGAGATAGTGAGAGGATCTAAGGGTGAGATAGTGAGAGGGTCTAAGGGTGAGATAGTGAGAGGTTCTAAGGGTGAGATAGTGAGAGGGTCTAAGGGTGAGATAGTGAGAGGGTCTAAGGGTGAGATAGTGAGAGGGTCTAAGTTTGAGATAGTGAGAGGGTCTAAGGGTGAGATAGTGAGAATGTCTAACGGTGAGATAGTGAGAGGGTCTAACGGTGAGATAGTGAGAGGGTCTAACGGTGAGATAGTGAGAGGGTCTAAGGGTGAGATAGTGAGAGGGTCTAAGGGTGAGATAGTGAGAGGGTCTAAGGGTGAGATAGTGAGAGGGTCTAAGGGTCAGATAGTGAGAGGGTCTAAGGGTGAGATAGTGAGAGGGTCTAAGGGTGAGATAGTGAGAGGGTCTAAGGGTGAGATAGTGAGAGGGTCTAAGGGTGAGATAGTGAGAGGGTCTAAGGGTCAGATAGTGAGAGGGTGATAGTGAGAGGGTCTAAGGGTGAGATAGTGAGAGGGTCTAAGGGTGAGATAGTGAGAGGGTCTAAGGGTGAGATAGTGAGAGGGTCTAAGGGTGAGATAGTGAGAGGGTCTAAGGGTGAGATAGTGAGAGGGTCTAAGGGTGAGATAGTGAGAGGGTCTAAGGGTGAGATATTGAGAGGGTCTAAGGGTGAGATAGTGAGAGGGTCTAAGGGTGAGATAGTGAGAGGGTCTAAGGGTGAGATAACGAGAGGGTCTGAGGGTGAGATACTGAGAGGGTCTAAGGGTGAGATAGTGAGAGGGTCTAAGGTTGAGAAAGTGAGAGGGTCTAAGGGTGAGATAGTGAGAGGGTCTAAGGGTGAGATAGTGAGAGGGTCTAAGGGTGAGATAGTGAGAGGGTCTAAGGGTGAGCTAGTGAGAGGGTCTAAGGGTGAGATAGTGAGAGGGTCTAAGGGTGAGATAGTGAGAGGGTCTAAGGGTGAGATAGTGAGAGGGTCTAAGGGTGAGATAGTGAGAGGGTCTTAGGGTGAGATAGTGAGAGGGTCTAAGGGTGAGGTAGTGAGAGGGTCTAAGGGTGAGATAGTGAGAGGGTCTAAGGGTGAGATAGTGAGAGGGTCTAAGGGTGAGATAGTGAGAGGGTCTAAGGGTGAGAAAGTGAGAGGGTCTTAGGGTGAGATAGTGAAAGGGTCTAAGGGTGAGATAGTGAGAGGGTCTAAGGGTGAGATAGTGAGAGGGTCTAAGGGTGAGATAGTGAGAGGGTGATAGTGAGAGGGTCTAAGGGTGAGATAGTGAGAGGGTCTAAGGGTGAGATAGTGAGAGGGTCTAAGGGTGAGATAGGGAGAGGGTCTAAGGGTGAGAAAGTGAGAGGGTCTAAGGGTGAGATAGTGAGAGGGTCTAAGGGTGAGATAGTGAGAGGGTCTAAGGGTGAGATAGTGAGAGGGTCTAAGGGTGAGATAGTGAGAGGGTCTAAGGGTGAGATAGTGAGAGGGTTTAAGGGTGAGATAGTGAGAGGGTCTAAGGGTGAGATAGTGAGAGGGTCTAAGGGTGAGATAGTGAGAGGGTCTAAGGGTGAGATAGTGATAGGGTCTAAGGGTGAGATAGTGAGAGGTTCTAAGGGTGAGATAGTGAGAGGGTGTAAGGGTGAGACAGTGAGAGGGTCTAAGGGTGAGATTGTGAGAAATTGTATGTTATTAAAATCGTATATTGGAATTGCATTTGAATATTTTATCATTAAGGTACTTTTTTAAGTTACTTGAAAGTTTCTGTGTTTTATATGTTTGCATTTATTGTCTAGCTGTATTAATCTTATTAGAATCTTATTGGAATCTTATTGGAATCTTATTGGAATCTAATTAGAATCTTATTGGGATCTTATTAGAATCTTATTAGAATTTTATAGGAATCTTATTGGAATCTTATTAGAATCTTATTAGAATCTTATTGGGGTCCTATTAGAATCTTTTAAGAATCTTATTGGAATCTTATTGGGATTATGGGAAGCAGAAACTTCCTTATATTTTTATCTATAATAAAATATTCATTTAATCTTTCTATTGAAACAAACTTCAATAAATGTTGATTTAAACAGTTTTAATATAAGTTTATTTCTATTCCATGATAGCCGATTTAAGAGTTAATACCTACACTTATCTCACTTACATTCCACAACTCACCACACTACTTGACATCATACACAACACATAAAAATTCACACATCAAGTAGGCTAAGTTTACAAAATGAAAAAATTGTAAAAAAGAGAATTGAATGTGAAATGTCAATTGAGTTAAGAAACTAGGCGGATTATTAATATTAACGGAGTTTAATATGTTATATATAATTGAAAACTGTTAAAAACAAACATTGATTAGAACTTATTGTTAAAAGCCACATTAATCATACATTTGTATGAATATCATTTTACTCTATCATTACAATGCATGCCTAGACATATTACACTCAAGCATATTCATAGAACATTTTCCATGCACTTTCGAACATGACACCATGAGTGCCTGTATTATGCTATTCGAATTCATCATGTTATCAAAAGTCACACGCTCATGCTCACACATCTGCTGTGATATTACACCCTATCGTCTCATGGTCAACCATGTGCGTTTCACGGTCAACCATGCAAGTCTCATGGTCAATCTCGTGTCATACTGGCACCATAAGACATAAGATAGGTTGTACAGACACTGCGATGTCTTTTCCCACAGAAATGTAAATTATGCATTTTCGTGGGAATTAGAATAAGTGAGTAAATTTAAGTAAGTAGAATTTAAGCAACTATGTAAGCAAAATTTTGCTATAAATTAAGGAACACAACAATAAACATTCATTCATTTTCGGACAACAAACCAGTTGTTTTGATCATTGGTGACCCCGAGCACGTCCAAGCCAAAAATTGATTCCTAGTGTGAGGTTGCATTAGGGTGCTCAACGAAGAGTTAACGTAACAGTCCTTGCAGTTTTTTTCGACAGCAACTGCGCCTTCCTACGGCGCTGAGGATCAGCACCAGGAAGGTTGCCAGCGATTGGATCTGCGCATTCCTACGACGAGGATCAGCAACAGCAACTGCGCCTTCCTACGACGCTGAGGATCAGCACCAGGAAGGTTGCCAGCGATTGGATCTGCGCCTTCCTACGACGCTGAGGATCAGCACCAGGAAGGTTGCCAGCGATTGGATCTGCGCATTCCTACGACGAGGATCAGCACCAGCAACTGCGCCTTCCTACGACGCTGAGGATCAGCACCAGGAAGGTTGCCAGCGATTGGATCTGCGCATTCCTACGACGAGGATCAGCACCAGCAACTGCGCCTTCCTACGACGCTGAGGATCAGCACCAGGAAGGTTGCCAGCGATTGGATCTGCGCATTCCTACGACGAGGATCAGCACCAGCAACTGCGCCTTCCTACGACGCTGAGGATCAGCACCAGGAAGGTTGCCAGCGATTGGATCTGCGCATTCCTACGACGAGGATCAGCACCAGCAACTGCGCCTTCCTACGACGCTGAGGATCAGCACCAGGAAGGTTGCCAGCGATTGGATCTGCGCCTTCCTACGACGCTGAGGATCAGCACCAGGAAGGTTGCCAGCGATTGGATCTGCGCCTTCCTACGACGAGGATCAGCACCAGCAACTGCGCCTTCCTACGACGCTGAGGATCAGCACCAGGAAGGTTGCCATCGACTACAACTGCGTCTTCCCAAGACGAGGATCAGCACCAGCAACTGCGCCTTCCTACGACGCTGAGGATCAGCACCAGGAAGGTTGCCAGCGATTGGATCTGCGCCTTCCTACGACGAGGATCAGCACCAGCAACTGCGCCTTCCTACGACGCTGAGGATCAGCACCAGGAAGGTTGCCATCGACTACAACTGCGTCTTCCCAAGACGAGGATCAGCACCAGCAACTGCGCCTTCCTACGACGCTGAAGATCAGCACCAGGAAGGTTGCCAGCGATTGGATCTGCGCCTTCCTACAACGCTGAGGATCAGCACCAGGAAGGTTGCCAGCGATTGGATCTGCGCATTCCTACGACGAGGATCAGCACCAGCAACTGCGCCTTCCTACGACGCTGAGGATCAGCACCAGGAAGGTTGCCAGCGATTGGATCTGCGCATTCCTACGACGAGGATCAGCACCAGCAACTGCGCCTTCCTACGACGCTGAGGATCAGCACCAGGAAGGTTGCCAGCGATTGGATCTGCGCCTTCCTACGACGCTGAGGATCAGCACCAGGAAGGTTGCCAGCGATTGGATCTGCGCCTTCCTACGACGAGGATCAGCACCAGCAACTGCGCCTTCCTACGACGCTGAGGATCAGCACCAGGAAGGTTGCCATCGACTACAACTGCGTCTTCCCAAGACGAGGATCAGCACCAGCAACTGCGCCTTCCTACGACGCTGAGGATCAGCACCAGGAAGGTTGCCAGCGGTTGGATCTGCGCCTTCCTACGACGCTGAGGATCAGCACCAGGAAGGTTGCCAGCGATTGGATCTGCGCATTCCTACGACGCTGAGGATCAGCACCAGGAAGGTTGCCAGCGATTGGATCTGCGCATTCCTACGACGAGGATCAGCACCAGCAACTGCGCCCTCCTACGACGCTGAGGATCAGCACCAGGAAGGTTGCCAGCGATTGGATCTGCGCCTTCCTACGACGCTGAGGATCAGCACCAGGAAGGTTGCCATCGACTATATCTGCGTCTCACCACGACGAGGATCAGCACCAGCAACTGCGCCTTCCTACGACGCTGAGGATCAGCACCAGGAAGGCAACAGCGAATCTCATCGATTAAAGTAACGCTTCCGCAAGTACCACTATATTTAGACATATTTGAATTAGTAGTAAGTACACTAGAATAAGCACAAACACCTTCATCAACTTAGGTCGGAGCAAATTGCTAGACTCCGATTTATTAAAACACTCCCTTTAAAGCCACTAGTTAGTTATACTGGTTTCACTGTAAAGAATAAGGTAGAATGGATAAGCTAGCAAAGCTACAGTCCAGGTTAGGTAAAGCCATTGAAAAAAGGCAAGAAAACTTCTTCAAGACCCCTAACTCGAGAAAAAGTCTACGTTATCTCACGACCCAACTTGAATTATTAGATCAAGATTGGAGTGAATTTCAAGCTCAGCACTTGGAGCTTTGCGAATTCGAAGACGAAAATCCGTCTCATCCTTACTTCGAAGAGAATTTCCACAAAGAAGTAAAAGATCTTTATAGTGATTTCAAAGCCGAGCTAGACAATCGCATCAGAACTTTAGAAATGGAATCAACAACAACAGATTCTTCCCAAGCTTCAACAAAAGGTGATATACACAAAAAAATAAGAGCACAAGACGCAATGATGGATTCACTTCATTGTTCTCTTCAAGCTCTACGAACGGCATTACAAAACCCGCAATCAAAGGCATTTTATATGCAACATTCCTCTAATGTGTGTAACAGTTGGCAATCAATAACCAACACTCACTATGAGATTCTTGCTGAAGGAGCTTCAGCACAATACGATGCCAACAAATACGCGCAACTAGAGTCGCAATACAATGACATGTGCATTAAGTTATTGGAGCTGAGTAACCTTTCCTCTCCCCAAGAGTCAGCATCCAGCTCTGGACAAAGATCTATGTTACCCTCATCGGTTAGACTCCCCAAAGTTTCGATCCCCACATTTACGGGAGATTATTCAAATTGACAACAATTTAGTGACTTGTTCTTAAATCTTATCCATCAGCAGCATATGTCTGATGCTCAAAAGATGTTCTATTTAAAATCAAATCTTCATGGTGAACCCAGCCGGCTCATACAGCATTTAAATATCTCTGATACTAATTATGGAACGGCTTGGGACATACTGCAAAGAAGATATGCAAATAAACGACTAATAATTTCGGCGCTCATAAACAACATGCTTTCAATAAATAGCATGACTAGTGAACATCCCGGCGGCCTTAAACGGCTACATGACGTAGTCATTGAATCTACCCTTGGCATTCAAACCCAAGGTGTTGATATAAAGTCTTGGGACCCACTGTTACTGCAGCTGCTACTACGAAAAGTTGACCGCGAAACACATCGACTTTTCGAAGAGAGTTTAGATACTCCGAAGGAAATCCCAACGTTAACAGTTTTTCTAAACTTCATAGAATCCAGGTTTCAACTTCTTGAAAACCTTGGAGAAAAGAGAGAAAAGACAAATCAAAGGGATAAGGAGTTAAAAAAGACTAGTACATTTCTATCGACCAACCATCCATCTTCGTGTCCATTATGTAAAAACCAATCACACGGTCTCAAATTTTGCCCTTCATTCTTGAAACTATCACCATCAGCAAGGATAAAGTCGGCAAAACAGTACCAGCTTTGCATAAATTGTTCAAAACCCAATCACAAAACCTCATCGTGTCTGTCACGAAACTGCCTCAAATGCAATAAGCGTCATAACACTCTGCTACATCTTGAAACCCAAGAAAAAACAGCAAAATCCACCCAATCTTCAAAAAAAATCGATCCTAAGAACACGGTTCATACAGCGGCTGATCGCACCAAGTTATTACCTGCTTACACGTTCCTAGCAACTGCTATCGTCAACGTGGAAAACTGTTTAGGTAATAATGTAACATGTAGAGCTCTGTTGGACTCGGGATCTCAACTAAATTTCATTTCCGATGGCATGGTCAACAGACTAGGGTTTGCCACTGTACGGAAAAAGATAGACATCAATGGGATAGGGGAGTTCAAATTACAAGCCAGAGGCCGAATTAATATTATTGTTAAATCAAAACTTAATCAATTCGAGTCTCGAATCGAGTCATTTATTTTGCCTCAAATAACGACTGAGCAGCCAAGCATTTTTTTAAATGTTGAAGGCTGGCCAATTCCAAGTAACATCAAATTGGCTGATCCTGAGTTTAACAATCCGAGAAAAATAGATATTTTGCTGGGCGCTGACCTTTACGCCAAATTAATGTCAGTTGGACAAATTAAACTAGCTCAAAACTTGCCAACTCTTCAAAACACTCTATTAGGGTGGATTGTTCTTGGGACAGCCCATAAGCAAAGCTCCAAAACGGCACAATTTGCTGGGGTAGCCTGCACCTCTTCGGACTTACAGCTTCAAAAATTTTGGGAGCTTGAACACTATGACTCAGAAAAAAAGGCAATGACTGATAAGGAACAAATATGTGAACATCATTTCATTTCAAACACAAAAAGAACTGAAAATGGGCGCTTCATCGTACGGCTTCCATTTTCAAAACCACCATATTTACTGGGTAGGTCCCAAGATATAGCAGAAAAAAGATTTCTCAGCCTCGAAAAACATCTAGATAAGAGCCCTGAGCTAAAGAAGCAATATGTTGATTTCATACATGAGCTAATCAGATTAAATCACATGGAAGCAATTGACGATATACCAAACACCAATTATTTCCTACCACACCACTGTGTGTTAAAACCAGAAAGCACAAGCACTAAGCTAAGAGTTGTATTCGACGGGTCATGCAAGACATCGACGAATCTATCGCTTAATGACATACTTATGATCGGTCCAACTATACAAGACGAACTATTCGTCATTTTACTACGTTTTAGACTCCATCGTTACGTGTTTGTAGCTGACATATGCAAGATGTATAGGCAAATCTTGATCGACGATAGAGATAGAGATTTCCAACTTATAATATGGCGTGACTCAGCTAACGAACAGCTAAAACATTTCCGTCTTCGAACTGTCACATATGGCATATCTTCAGCTCCATATTTGGCTACCAAATGTCTTCAACGGTTGGCCGAAGACGACGGGAAAAGGTTTCCTCGTGGATCTCAAATTCTAAAACGGGACTTCTACGTCGACGATCTAATAACGGGATGCAATAACCTAGAAGAGGCATATCAAACTCAGCAAGAGCTTATTAGTCTTCTGCGCGGGGGAGGATTTCAATTAAGAAAATGGAGTGCGAACCATGTTAGGCTCTTAGAAACAATCTCTAATGAGGACATAGAAGTTATGATTGATATTGGCGACACAAATAATACGCAAGTCAAAACACTAGGGTTAGTGTGGTGCCCCAGTACCGATCAATTCTCCATAAAAACGAATTTACCTCCCACAAAGCGTTTTACCAAAAGGACTATCTTGGCAGATGTAGCCCGAATTTACGATCCTCTGGGACTTATAAATCCCGTCGTAACTCAAGGTAAATTATTTATGCAGCGATTATGGAAACTAGGACTAGAGTGGGATGAAGCATTACCCCAAAGTCTCCACAGTGAGTGGACAATTTTCCGGCAAGACTTAAAAAACATAAAAGAATTGTGCATTCCACGTCATGCTCTTGAAGCAGAGGGTGCGAATTCAATTCAAATTCATGGGTTTTCGGATGCCAGCGAAAAGGCCTACGGAGCTGCCATCTATCTACGGAGCGTTAACCAAATTGGTCAACCTCTTGTCAGATTATACTGTGCAAAATCCAAGGTAGCACCTATCAAGGAAACTACTCTACCCCGTCTTGAACTCTCCGCTGCATATCTCTTGGCTAAGCTAGTGCGACGAGTTTCAACCATTATCAATCCATCTGCCGACTCAGTTTATCTTTGGAGTGACTCGACTATAGCACTTTCGTGGATAAGAGCGGAAACTTCTGCTCAAAGCAAGTTTATCGCAAATCGAGTATCGTACATTCAACAGCATACAACGAAAAATCACTGGTTGCATGTGCCATCTAAGCAAAACCCCGCGGACCTTATTTCGAGAGGCCTATGTGCATCACAACTGCTTAATGCAGACATGTGGTTCAGCGGTCCTCACTTCTTACAACTTCACCCTAACAGATGGCCAAACTCTAAAGGGGAGAGAATGTTGACAACAAACGACCTCAGTGAGTTGCCAACATCCCTCTCCACGACCACTACAACGCCTAGCATCTTAGCTAGTATAAACCATCGCAATTCATTCAAAACACTTCTACACATACTAAGTTTTGTAAGACGAGTCGCTAGTTGGCGTTTACCAAAAGAACAACGCTTCCGAGGCGAAGTTCAAAGTCCCACTGAAATCCAAGAAGCACTATTCTTTTTGCTAAAGATTATCCAAAGAAAGCACTTTTCAGATGAGATAAAGGACTTAGCGAAGCAACGTCCTGTATCTTCTAAGAGCAAACTAGCGTCATTAGGGGCATTCCTGGATGACCGAGGTTTAATTCGTGTTGGCGGTAGACTAAACGAAGCAAACCTTTCCTACGATGCGAAGCATCAATTCGTTCTTCCCGAAAAGGATGAATACGTATTGTTGTTGATGACTGAATTACACTTAACAAACCTCCATGCTGGTTCTCAAGCTCTTCTTGCCGCCGCACGGCAACGTTTTTGGCCACTAAACGGGAGAAAGCTGGCAAGGTCGATTGTCCACAAATGTGTTCGATGTGCACGCTTTCGGCCTAGAATAATGAACCAAATGATGGGGAATCTGCCATCATCACGAATACAGCCTGCACGTCCTTTTATGAATGTGGGTATCGATTATTGTGGACCTATACACATTCATTACAAAATAAGAGGAAAAAGGCCCACGAAGTCATATATATGCGTATTTGTCTGTTTCACAACCAAGGCAGTTCACTTAGAATTAGCCTCTGACCTGACCAAGGACGCTTTTATCGGGGCCCTAAAACGCTTCATTGCCAGGCGCGGAAAACCATTAAAAATCCACTGTGACAATGCTACAAACTTTGTAGGAGCTAAGAATGAATTGGAAGAGATTCATAATCTGCTATTCACAACAGACTTCCAAAGTGAAGTAGTGCAGCACTGTGCGGATCAGCTTATAGAATGGTGTTTTATTCCTCCCAAAACTCCCCACTTTGGTGGCCTTTGGGAGGCTGCGGTCAAATCAGCCAAACACCATCTGAAGCGCACCATTGGCAGCACTTCCCTCACTTTCGAAGAGTTGAATACGCTCATCGCCGAAATTGAGGCAATTTTGAATTCCCGTCCGCTTACAGCTCTCTCCAGTGACCCGAACGATTTCCAGGCTCTAACCCCAGCACATTTTCTGATTGGCGAACCATTAACAGCTCTACCAAACCCCTTTGCAAAGGAATCAATTAAACTCACCCTCGCTCAACGATGGGAAATGGTAGCACAGAAGCAAGTTGAGTTTTGGAAAAGATGGAGTATGGAGTTTCTGCATGAGTTGCAGCAAAGAAACAAATGGAAAAAACCTACTGTTGGATTAACACCTGGTCATCTTGTACTCTTAAAAGATGACTCAATTTCACCCTTGAAATGGCGTCTAGGTAGGATTATCAGCACACAAATGGGTCGAGACGGAATGATAAGGGTATTAAAGGTAAAAACTGAAAGGGGTATTTCTGACCAAGCAATCCATAATCTGGCTCCATTACCTATTCACTCAGAGACCTCAACTGCCACAGATCTCATCACCAAGCCAGATGAGACTGAAGTGAACCAAAGCGCCGTTTTACTGGCCAATCACCCATCCCTCATTTGCAGTCTACCGTTCACTAGCCTCAATGCAGAAACTTTAAATACAATTAAAGAACCGTCAAAGGTCCCTAACGTATCCACTCTTCCAAAGCTCAGCATACCAAGGACATTTGGTGAAGGAAATTTATCGGCTCCAAACCCAAAGAAACGAAAGAGAAGTCGTTTTCTTCCAATAAGTCCAATATGGAATACTATTCCATTTAAGCCGTGCACGGAAGCGCAAGAGTATAGCCGAGGGTTTGAAGAGAGATTAAAAAATATAGAAAGACTACAAAATATAGAGCAAACACGTCCAAAACGCCCTCGAAGCGTTTGTGCAGGGAATATTATGCTCCACACCTTATTAGTTATATGCATTACCTTCTGCCCTCCTACCGCTGCCATCAACCAAAGCAATAATATTGAAATAATTCCCTGGAACACTCGGCCTTTGCTCTACTTCGAAGAAATAGGGCAGATGTCTGTTGCTGCTGACAAATGGACCATGATGATATATTATAATCTTTCCAATTACTGGGATGAAATGAATATATTTTCATCTCAACTAGATGAAATAAAAGAACTATGTAACAGGAGTATACCAACTTACAAAATCAATCTCTGTAATCCAATTCTTCAGCAGTTTGAAAAACGGTTGACATCAATACGTATTAACAACGAAATTCTGTGTGACAGAAATGGGTACACCAGACGACACCGCCGTTCCCCGTTTGACTTCGTTGGCACGATCTACAATAAACTATTTGGGATACTTGATCAAAATTATGCTGATCATATGACCGCAACCATAAATCAAGTGAGGGAAAACGAAAACCACTTACTTCACCTACTCAAGAGTCAAACGTCTCTGATAGATTCAACGTTAAATATTATTAAACATGATCGTATCCGCTCTGAGGTTCAATTCTCCCTTGTAAATAGCAGCTTGACTTCATTTAGAGAGGCAATCAAAGCCACGAACAAAATTGTGAGCGAGCAGGAAATAACCCAATTGTTCAACATGATGTCTTTACACTTTGCTCTCATGCTAACAAACTATCAAGAAGTTCAATCAGACATCATGCACGTGCTCACCGACTGCCATAATAAGAGAATAAGCCCGTTGGTACTTTCACCCTCTCAGCTACGTTCAGAACTAGCCATCATAAGAGAAAACGTTGACTCGACGCTGGTAATCCCTGGTGGAAGTCATCACACGGATCTCCTACAATTGTATAACCTCATGACAGTCAGTGCACGAGTAACTCCGGAATACGCGCTATTTAACATTCATCTACCACTTCTAAGTAAGGAAAAACTCCAAATCTTCAATATAGTGCCCATGTCAATCCCCATCAAACACACAATCGTAAAGATAAGTGTTACTTCGGCCTTGCTTTCCGTTGACCTTCATCGGGACTATTATTTCCCACTTACTGCAACCGAACTACAAGCCTGCATAAAAACTCACAGCAGAAATTATATATGTGACAAAAATCACAAAATGTATCACAGAACAATTGGACCTTCAACGTGTGAGCTTGGTATCATCAATCAGCCAGGAATTTTACCTCCTTCTTGCACGCTCGAACCAGTAAAATCACCAACACCGTGGCTATCGCTACATAATCCTAGCACATGGCTGTACCAGTTTGATAGCGACACTACTATAATTATTGTATGTAATTCTCAAACACATCAGCACATTTTAAGGGGAGCAGGCCTAATAAGATTCACCTCGAATTGCATTATTAAACAAAATTCCATGCTTATTTCAGGATATACTCACCAGTCAAGTTTGTCAAACATTTCTTTTGCCGCTTCAGCCACAATAGACATAAACAGTGCAGAACAAAGACTTCGTAGTAGTCAATTTATTCAAGCAAAGCAGAACCTAGTAACTAGGCAAAATCTGGATGATATAAACATGCTTAATAAATCGCTACACGAGCTAAAAGCACAAGAAAGGTTTCCCCCTGACAGAAACCAAAACATTCAGCATTCTATAATAAGTTCTGTTGCTCTAGTTCTGGCAATAATCATCATATTAGCTTATCTAGCAAGGTCATTAATAAAACGAAGGAACAAACCACCACAGCCCGCTCCGAGACGATCCAATTTTAAGCTCAAGGGAGCACCTGACATTGAATCTCTATGAGAGTTCAAGGCGCGGGAGTGTTAAAAGCCACATTAATCATACATTTGTATGAATATCATTTTACTCTATCATTACAATGCATGCCTAGACATATTACACTCAAGCATATTCATAGAACATTTTCCATGCACTTTCGAACATGACACCATGAGTGCCTGTATTATGCTATTCGAATTCATCATGTTATCAAAAGTCACACGCTCATGCTCACACATCTGCTGTGATATTACACCCTATCGTCTCATGGTCAACCATGTGCGTTTCACGGTCAACCATGCAAGTCTCATGGTCAATCTCGTGTCATACTGACACCATTAGACATAAGATAGGTTGTACAGACACTGCGATGTCTTTTCCCACAGAAATGTAAATTATGCATTTTCGTGGGAATTAGAATAAGTGAGTAAATTTAAGTAAGTAGAATTTAAGCAACTATGTAAGCAAAATTTTGCTATAAATTAAGGAACACAACAATAAACATTCATTCATTTTCGGACAACAAACCAGTTGTTTTAATCACTTATATTAAAACTGTTTAAATCAACATTTATTGAAGTTTGTTTCAATAGAAAGATTAAATGAATATTTTATTATAGATAAAAATATAAGGAAGTTTTTGCTTCCCATATTGGTGACCCCGATAGGAACACGCCGAAGCCTGGACCGCTGAGACTTGACAGACGAAAACAGAAAAATATCGAATCATTCTGCCGGAAATCACATTTCTTCGCTTTATCGAAGAACTTCAACAATCAACAATTCAAAAAAAAAAACAACTTCAAAAAAAAAAACAACTTCAAGGCGTTGACGCAGACGGTCCATTGCAGCACGTCCAATTGCCACTTGCTCGTCTACGATTCTAATCATTGCAAAATAGCAACAAGTCAAACGAGACTACGCGGAAGTCAGCGGCAACAAGCAACAGCGAAATCCGCACGGAGCAGGAAATAGCACAAGCACTCGCAATACTATGAGGTATGTGATAATTAGCAATTAAAACGAAAAAAGCGCTTGAATTTCGGGATAAATATCGTCCTGAATTTATCCTATGACAAAATTCTGTCCTTCTGTGGTTCGAATCCTCCGCATCAGCTCAGGCAAAATCGCGTTTTGTAGCAGCACTCGAAAATAAATCGACGAACTATGGTTAAAGCAATCGCACTCTAAAATTTTAGATTGCTTGCAGGACGCATTGAATCTAGTCCCGAACGATCAGGATGTCTATAAATCACTAGACTCAACAGATAATACAAGCAGAAATTTTTTTTTTTATTAAATGATTTTGCACTGAAATTCACGCAAACTTATCAAAAATTAAAAAGCCTCGTGCCTTTTAAAACTGAAATAGCTCATTGGCAAATCCGAGCTTCACTACTTGTCAAAATACCTTCAAAAAGAATTTCAACGCTGCTACATCTATCACCGACGTCGAAAGCTCCATAAATTAAATTTGGATATATTGTTATAATTATAATTATACAAGATTCTTAACTATAATTACACATATTACACCTTCCTATATTTACACACTTTTCAGCCATAATATTTTTCTGCCGCGTTTCGTTCGTTTCGTCGCGTAACTCCGTATAATGTCGTTGGACAATGAGGATGCGGTTCCCTCAGGCGCGTCATTCGGTGCTGAAATTTTCGCGACATCCGTCAAACCACCCGTTTTTTGGCAAGAAGAGCCAGCTTTGTGGTTCTCCCAACTGGAGAGCCAGTTCGCAAAAGCTGGTATTAAGAGCTCGGAGACCAAATACCACTACGTGATCTCCTCGCTGGGCTCGGCGGAGCTGAAGGTGGTCAGGGACGTGGTTGCGAGTCCGGATCCTGATTCGCCTTACGAGGTCCTCAAGAGGGCGCTTGTATCGCGGCTTTCAGCCAGCGATTCTGTGAATCTCAAGCACCTCTTGGGGAACCTCTCGTTAGGTGACAGACAGCCTTCCCAGCTGCTTCGGGATATGAAGCAGTTGGGAGGTGCTAAGGTCGGAGACGACCTGTTGAGGACCCTCTGGCTGCAGCGGCTTCCGGAACAGACGCAAGCCATTTTAGCCTGCTCTCCGGAAGCCAGCCTCAACAAGTTGGCGGAAACAGCCGACAAAATCACGTCAGGGTCACCAATATGGGAAGCAGAAACTTCCTTATATTTTTATCTATAATAAAATATTCATTTAATCTTTCTATTGAAACAAACTTCAATAAATGTTGATTTAAACAGTTTTAATATAAGTTCTAATCAATGTTTGTTTTTAACAGTTTTCAATTATTTATAACATATTAAACTCCGTTAATATTAATAATCCGCCTAGTTTCTTAACTCAATTGACATTTCATATTCAATTCTCTTTTTTACAATTTTTTCATTTTGTAAACTTAGCCTACTTGATGTGTGAATTTTTATGTGTTGTGTATGATGTCAAGTAGTGTGGTGAGTTGTGGAATGTAAGTGAGATAAGTGTAGGTATTTGTGTATCCACAATATCTTATTGGAATCTTATTAGAATCTTATTTGAATCTTATTAGAATCTTATTTGAATCTTATTAGAATCTTATTGGAATCTTATTGGACTCTTATTACAATCCTATTGGAATCTTATTAGAATCTTATTGGAATCTTATTGGAATCTTATTGGGATCTTATTAGAATGTTATTAGAATCTTATATGAATCTTATTAGAATCTTATTAGGATCTTATTGGAATCTTATTGGAATCTTATTGGAATCTTATTAGAATCTTATTGGAATCCCATTGGAATCTTATTAGAATCTTATTAGAATCTTATTGGGATCTTATTAGAATCTTATTAGAATCTTATAGGAATCTTATCTTATCTTATTGTTAGAATCTTATTAGAATCTTATTGGGAGAATCTTATAGGAATCATCTTATAGGAAAATTATATTAGAATCTTATAGGAATCTTATTAGAATCTTATTGGGGTCTTATTAGGATTTTATTAGAATCTTATTGGAATCTTATTGGAATCTTATTGGAATCTTATTAGAATGTTATTAGAATCTTATATGAATCTTATTAGAATCTTATTAGGATCTTATTGGAATCTTATTGGAATCTTATTGGAATCTTATTAGAATCTTATTGGAATCCCATTGGAATCTTATTAGAATCTTATTAGAATCTTATTGGGATCTTATTAGAATCTTATTAGAATCTTATAGGAATCTTATCTTATCTTATTGTTAGAATCTTATTAGAATCTTATTGGGAGAATCTTATAGGAATCATCTTATAGGAAAATTATATTAGAATCTTATAGGAATCTTATTAGAATCTTATTGGGGTCTTATTAGGATTTTATTGGAATCTTATTGGAATCTTATAACAATCTTATTGGAATCTTATTGGAATCTTATTGGAATCTTATGAGAATCTTATTGGAATCCCATTGGAATCTTATTAGAATCTTATTTGAATCTTATTGGGATCTTATTAGAATCTTATTATAGAATCTTATCTTATCTTATTGTTAGAATCTTATTAGAATCTTATTGGGGTCTTATTAGAATCTTATAGGAATCTTATTGGAATCTTATTAGAATCTTATTAGAATCTTATTGGGGTCTTTTTAGAACCAAAGAACCTTTTTAGAACTTATTGGAATCTTATTGGAATCCCATTGGAATCTTATTGGGATCTTATTAGAATCTTATTAGAATCCTATAGGAATCTTATTGGAATCTTATTAGAATCTTATTAGGATTTTATTGAAATCTTATTGGAATCTTATTGGCATCTTATAACAATCTTATTGGAATCTTATTGGAATCTTATTAGAATCTTATTGGAATCCCATTGGAATCTTATTAGAATCTTATTAGATCTTATTGGGGTCTTATTAGAATCTTTTTAGAATCTTATTAGAATCTAATTGGAATCTTATTGGGATCTTATTGGAATCTTATTAGAATCTTATTGGAGTCTTATTGGAATCTTATTAGAATCTTATTGGAATCTTATTGGACTCTTATTACAATCCTATTGGAATTCTATTGGAATCTTTTTGGAATCTTATTGGAATCTTATTAGAATCTTATTGGTCTACAAAATTCGAAAATTATTGTTGAGTATGCTATTTTATGCATATTTTTGTAGTAACGTATTCTTCTTTTATTAATTGCCGACCCATTCGAAAGCATCACGAGCCGCCACTGGTGAGAGGGTCTAAGGGTGAGATAGTGAGAGGGTCTAAGGGTGAGATAGTGAGAGGGTCTAAGGGTGAGATAGTGAGCGGGTCTAAGGGTGAGATAGTGAGAGGGTCTAAGGGTGAGATAGTGAGAGGGTCTAAGGGTGAGATAGTGAGAGGGTCTAACGGTGAGATAGTGAGAGGGTCTAACGGTGAGATAGTGAGAGGGTCTAAGGGTGAAATAGTGAGAGGGTCTAAGGGTGAGATAGTGAGAGGGTCTAAGAGTGAGATAGTGAGAGGGTCTAAGGGTGAGATAGTGAGAGGGTCTAAGGGTGAGATAGTGAGAGGGTCTAAGGGTGAGATAGTGAGAGGGTCTAAGGGTGAGATGGTGAGAGGGCCTAAGGGTGAGATGGTGAGAGGGTCAAAGGGTGAGACAGTGAGAGGGTCTAAGGGTGAGATAGTGAGAGGGTGATAGTGAGAGGGTCTAAGGGTGAGATAGTGAGAGGGTGATAGTGAGAGGGTCTAAGGGTGAGATAGTGAGAGGGTCTAAGGGTGAGATAGTGAGAGGGTCTAAGGGTGAGATAGTGAGAGGGTCTAAGGGTGAGATAGTGAGAGGGTCTAAGGGTGAGATAGTGAGAGGGTCTAAGGGTGAGATAGTGAGAGGGTCTAATGGTGAGATAGTTAGAGGGTCTAAGGGTGAGATAGTGAGAGGGTCTAAGGGTGAGATAGTGAGAGGGTCTAAGGGTGAGATAGTGAGAGGGTCTAAGGGTGTGATAGTGAGAGGGTCTAAGGGTGAGATAGTGAGAGGGTCTAAGGGTGAGATAGTGAGAGGGTCTAAGGGTGAGATAGTGAGAGGGTCTATGGGTGAGATAGTGAGAGGGTCTAAGGGTGAGATAGTGAGAGGGTCTAAGGGTGAGATAGTGAGAGGGTCTAAGGGTGAGATAGTGAGAGGGTCTAAGGGTGAGATAGTGAGAGGGTGATAGTGAGAGGGTCTAAGGGTGAGATAGTGAGAGGGTGATAGTGAGAGGGTCTAAGAGTGAGATAGTGAGAGGGTCTAAGGGTGAGAAAGTGAGAGGGTCTAAGGGTGAGATAGTGAGAGGGTCTAAGGGTGAGATAGTGAGAAGGTCTAAGGGTGAGATAGTGAGAGGGTCTAAGGGTGAGATAGTGAGAGGGTCTAAAGGTGAGATAGTGAGAGGGTCTAAGGGTGAGATAGTGAGAGGGTCTAAGGATGAGATAGTCAGAGGGTCTAAGGGTGAGATAGTCAGAGGGTCTAAGGGTGAGATAGTGAGAGGGTCTAAGGTTGAGATAGTGAGAGGGTCTAAGGGTGAGATAGTGAGAGGGTCTAAGGGTGAGATAGTGAGAGGGTCTAAGGGTGAGATAATGAAAGGGTGATAGTGAGAGGGTCTAAGGGTGAGATAGTGAGAGGGTCTAAGGGTGAGATAGTGAGAAGGTCTAAGGGTGAGATAGTGAGAGGGTCTAAGGGTGAGATAGTGAGAGGGTCTAAGGGTGAGATAGTGACAGGGTCTAAGGGTGAGATAGTGAGAGGGTCTAAGGGTGAGGTAGTGAGAGGGTCTAAGGGTGAGATAGTGAGAGGGTCTAAGGGTGAGATAGTGAGAGGGTCTAAGGGTGAGATAGTGAGAGGGTCTAAGGGTGAGATAGTGCGAGGGTCGAAGGGTGAGATAGTGAGAGGGTCTAAAGGTGGGATAGTGAGAGGGTCTAAGGGTTATATAGTGAGAGGGTCTAAAGGTGAGATAGTGAGAGGGTCTAAGGGTGAGATAGTGAGAGGGTCTAAGGGTGAGATAGGGAGAGGGTCTAAGAGTGAGATAGTGAGAGGGTGATAGTGAGAGGGTCTAAGGGTGAGATAGTGAGAGGGTCTAAGGGTGAGATAGTGAGAGGGTCTAAGGGTGAGATAGTGAGAGGGTCTAAGGGTGAGATAGTGAGAGGGTCTAAGGGTGAGATGGTGAGAGGGTCTAAGGGTGAGATAGTGAGAGGGTCTAAGGGTGAGATAGTGAGAGGGTCTAAGGGTGAGATAGTGAGAGGGTCTAAGGGTGAGATAGTGAGAGGGTCTAAGGGTGAGATAGTGAGAGGGTCTAAGGGTGAGATAGTGAGAGGGTCTAAGGGTGAGATAGTGAGAGGGTCTAAGGGTGAGATAGTGAGATAGTGAGAGGGTCTAAGGATGAAATAGTGAGAGGGTCTAAGGGTGAGATAGTGAGAGGGTCTAAGGGTGAGATAGTGAGAGGGTCTAAGGGTGAGATAGTGAGAGGGTTTAAGGGTGAGATAGTGAGAGGGTCTAAGGGTGAGATAGTGAGAGGGTCTAAGGGTGAGATGTTGAGAGGGTCTAAGGGTGAGATAGTGAGAAGGTCTAAGGGTGAGATAGTGAGAGGGTCTAAGGGTGAGATAGTGAGAGGGTGATAGTGAGAGGGTCTAAGGGTGAGATAGTGAGAGGGTCTAAGGGTGAGATAGTGAGAGGGTCTAAGGGTGAGATAGTGAGAGGGTGATAGTGAGAGGGTCTAAGGGTGAGATAGTGAGAGGGTCTAAGGGTGAGATAGTGAGAGGGTCTAAGGGTGAGATAGTGAGAGGGTCTAAGGGTGAGATAGTGAGAGGGTCTAAGGGTGAGATAGTGAGAGGGTCTAAGGGTGAGATAGTGAGAGGGTCTAAGGGTGAGATAGTGAGAGGGTCTAAGGGTGAGATATTGAGAGGGTGTAAGGGTGAGATAGTGAGAGGGTCTAAGGGTGAGATAGTGAGAGGGTCTAAGGGTGAGATAGTGAGACGGTCTAAAGGTGAGATAGTGAGAGGGTCTAAGGGTGAGATAGTGAGAGGGTCTAAGGGTGAGATAGTGAGAGGGTCTAAGGGTGAGATAGTGAGAGGGTCTAAGGGTGAGATAGTGAGAGGGTCTAAGGGTGAGATAGTGAGAGGGTCTAAGGGTGAGATAGTGAGAGGATCTAAGGGTGAGATAGTGAGAGGGTCTAAGGGTGAGATAGTGAGAGGGTCTAAGGGTGAGATAGTGAGAGGGTCTAAGGGTGAGATAGCGAGAGGGTCTAAGGGTGAGATAGCGAGAGGGTCTAAGGGTGAGATAGTGAGAGGGTCTAAGGGTGAGATAGTGAGAGGGTCTAAGGGTGAGATAGTGAGAGGGTCTAAGGTTGAGATAGTGAGAGGGTCTAAAGGTGAGATACTGAGAGGGTCTAAGGGTGAGATAGTGAGAAGGTCTTAGGGTGAGATAGTGAGAGGGTCTCAGGGTGAGATAGTGAGAGGATCTAAGGGTGAGATAGTGAGAGGGTCTAAGGGTGAGATAGTGAGAGGGTCTAAGTTTGAGAGGGTCTAAGGGTGAGATAGTGAGAGGGTCTAAGTGTGAGATAGTGAGAGGGTCTAAGGGTGAGATAGTGAGAGGGTCTAAGGGTGAGATAGTGAGAGGGTCTAAGGGTGAGATAGTGAGAGGGTCCAAGGGTGAGATAGTGAGAAGGTCTAAGGGTGAGATAGTGAGAGGGTCTAAGGTTGAGATAGTGAGAGGGTCTTAGGGTGAGATAGTGAGAGGGTCTAAGGGTGAGATAGTGAGAGGGTCTAAGGGTGAGATAGTGAGAGGGTCTTAGGGTGAGATAGTGAGAGGGTCTAAGGGTGAGATAGTGAGAGGGTCTAAGGGTGAGATAGTGAGAGGGTCTAAGGGTGAGATAGTGAGAGGGTCTAAGGGTGAGATACTGAGAGGGTCTAAGGGTGAGATAGTGAGAGGGTCTTAGGGTGAGATAGTGAGAGGGTCTAAGGGTGAGATAGTGAGAGGATCTAAGGGTGAGATAGTGAGAGGGTCTAAGGGTGAGATAGTGAGAGGGTCTAAGGGTGAGAGGGTCTAAGGGTGAGATAGTGAGAAGGTCTAAGTGTGAGATAGTGAGAGGGTCTAAGGGTGAGATAGTGAGAGGGTCTAAGGGTGAGATAGTGAGAGGGGCTAAGGGTGAGATAGTGAGAGGGTCTAAGGGTGAGATAGTGAGAGGGTCTAAGGATGAGATAGTGAGAGGGTCTAAGGGTGAGATAGTGAGAGGATCTAAGGGTGAGATAGTGAGAGGGTCTAAGGGTGAGATAGTGAGAGGGTCTAAGGGTGAGATAGTGAGAGGGTCTAAGGGTGAGATAGTGAGAGGGTCTAAGGGTGAGATAGTGAGAGGGTCTAAGGGTGAGATAGCGAGAGGGTCTAAGGGTGAGATACCGAGAGGGTCTAAGGGTGAGATAGTGAGAGGGTCTAAGGGTGAGATAGTGAGAGGGTCTAAGGGTGAGATAGTGAGAGGGTCTAAGGGTGAGATAGTGAGAGGGTCTAAGGGTGAGATACTGAGAGGGTCTAAGGGTGAGATTGTGAGAGGGTCTTAGGGTGAGATAGTGAGAGGGTCTAAGGGTGAGATAGTGAGAGGATCTAAGGGTGAGATAGTGAGAGGGTCTAAGGGTGAGATAGTGAGAGGGTCTAAGGGTGAGAGGGTCTAAGGGTGAGATAGTGAGAGGGTCTAAGTGTGAGATAGTGAGAGGGTCTAAGGGTGAGATAGTGAGAGGGTCTAAGGGTGAGATAGTGAGAGGGTCTAAGGGTGAGATAGTGAGAGGGTCCAAGGGTGAGATAGTGAGAAGGTCTAAGGGTGAGATAGTGAGAGGGTCTAAGGTTGAGATAGCGAGAGGGTCTTAGGGTGAGATAGTGAGAGGGTCTAAGGGTGAGATAGTGAGAGGGTCTAAGGGTGAGATAGTGAGAGGGTCTAAGGGTGAGATAGTGAGAGGGTCTAAGGGTGAGATAGTGAGAGGGTCTAAGGGTGAGATAGTGAGAGGGTCTAAGGGTGAGATAGTGAGAGGGTCTAAGGGTGAGATAGTGAGAGGGTCTAAGGATGAGATACTGAGAGGGTCTAAGGGTGAGATAGTGAGAGGGTCTTATGGTGAGATAGTGAGAGGGTCTAAGGGTGAGATAGTGAGAGGATCTAAGGGTGAGATAGTGAGAGGGTCTAAGGGTGAGATAGTGAGAGGGTCTTAGGGTGAGATAGTGAGAGGGTCTAAGGGTGAGATAGTGAGAGGATCTAAGGGTGAGATAGTGAGAGGGTCTAAGGGTGAGATAGTTAGAGGGTCTAAGGGTGAGAGGGTCTAAGGGTGAGATAGTGAGAGGGTCTAAGTGTGAGATAGTGAGAGGGTCTAAGGGTGAGATAGTGAGAGGGTCCAAGGGTGAGATAGTGAGAGGGTCTAACGGTGAGATAGTGAGAGGGTCCATGGGTGAGATAGTGAGAAGGTCTAAGGGTGAGATAGTGAGAGGGTCTAAGGTTGAGATAGTGAGAGGGTCTTAGGGTGAGATAGTGAGAGGGTCTAAGGGTGAGATAGTGAGAGGGTCTAAGGGTGAGATAGTGAGAGGGTCTAAGGGTGAGATAGTGAGAGGGGCTAAGGGTGAGATAGTGAGAGGGTCTAAGGGTGAGATAGTGAGAGGGTCTAAGGGTGAGATAGTGAGAGGGTCTAAGGGTGAGATAGCGAGAGGGTCTAAGGGTGAGATAGCGAGAGGGTCTAAGGGTGAGATAGTGAGAGGGTCTAAGGGTGAGATAGTGAGAGGGTCTAAGGGTGAGATAGTGAGAGGGTCTAAGGGTGAGATAGTGAGAGGGTCTAAGGGTGAGATACTGAGAGGGTCTAAGGGTGAGATAGTGAGAGGGTCTTAGGGTGAGATAGTGAGAGGGTCTAAGGGTGAGATAGTGAGAGGATCTAAGGGTGAGATAGTGAGAGGGTCTAAGGGTGAGATAGTGAGAGGGTCTAAGGGTGAGAGGGTCTAAGGGTGAGATAATGAGAGGGTCTAAGTGTGAGATAGTGAGAGGGTCTAAGGGTGAGATAGTGAGAGGGTCTAAGGGTGAGATAGTGAGAGGGTCTAAGGGTGAGATACTGAGAGGGTCTAAGGGTGAGATAGTGAGAGGGTCTTAGGGTGAGATAGTGAGAGGGTCTAAGGGTGAGATAGTGAGAGGATCTAAGGGTGAGATAGTGAGAGGGTCTAAGGGTGAGATAGTGAGAGGGTCTAAGGGTGAGAGGGTCTAAGGGTGAGACAGTGAGAGGGTCTAAGTGTGAGATAGTGAGAGGGTCTAAGGGTGAGATAGTGAGAGGGTCTAAGGGTGAGATAGTGAGAGGGTCTAAGGGTGAGATAGTGACAGGGTCAGAGGGTGAGATAGTGAGAAGGTCTAAGGGTGAGATAGTGAGAGGGTCTAAGGTTGAGATAGTGAGAGGGTCTAAGGGTGAGATAGTGAGAGGGTCTAAGGGTGAGATAGTGAGAGGTTCCAAGGGTGAGATAGTGAGAGGGTCTAAGGGTGAGATAGTGAGAGGGGCTAAGGGTGAGATAGTGAGAGGGTCTAAGGGTGAGATAGTGAGAGGGTCTAAGGGTGAGATAGTGAGAGGGTCTAAGGGTGAGATGGTGAGAGGGTCTAAGGGTGAGATAGTGAGAGGGTCTAAGGGTGAGATAGTGAGAGGGTCTAAGGGTGAGATAGTGAGAGGGGCTAAGGGTGAGATAGTGAGAGGGTCTAAGGGTGAGATAGTGAGAGGGTCTAAGGGTGAGATAGTGAGAGGGTCTAAGGGTGAGATAGTGAGAGGATCTAAGGGTGAGATAGTGAGGGGGTCTAAGGGTGAGCTAGTGAGAGGGTCTAAGGGTGAGAGGGTCTAAGGGTGAGATAGTGAGAGGGTCTAAGTGTGAGATAGTGAGAGGGTCTAAGGGTGAGATAGTGAGAGGGTCTAAGGGTGAGATAGTGAGAGGGTCTAAGGGTGAGATAGTGAGAGGATCCAAGGGTGAGATAGTGAGAAGGTCTAAGGGTGAGATAGTGAGAGGGTCTAAGGTTGAGATAGTGAGAGGGTCTTAGGGTGAGATAGTGAGACGGTCTAAGGGTGAGATAGTGAGAGGGTTTAAGGGTGAGATAGTGAGAGGGTCTAAGGGTGAGATAGTGAGAGGGGCTAAGGGTAAGATAGTGAGAGGGTCTAAGGGTGAGATAGTGAGAGGGTCTAAGGGTGAGATAGTGAGAGGGTCTAAGGGTGAGATAGTGAGAGGGTCTAAGGGTGAGATAGTGAGAGGGTCTAAGGGTGAGATAGTGAGAGGGGCTATGGGTGAGATAGTGAGAGGGTCTAAGGGTGAGATAGTGAGAGGGTCTAAGGGTGAGATAGTGAGAGGTCTAAGGGTGAGATAGTGAGAAGATCTAAGGGTGAGATAGTGAGAGGGTCTAAGGGTGAGATAGTGAGAGGGTCTAAGGGTGAGAGGGTCTAAGGGTGAGATAGTGAGAGGGTCTAAGTGTGAGATAGTGAGAGGGTCTAAGGGTGAGATAGTGAGAGGGTCTAAGGGTGAGATAGTGAGAGGGTCTAAGGGTGAGATAGTGAGAGGGTCCAAGGGTGAGATAGTGAGAAGGTCTAAGGGTGAGATAGTGAGAGGGTCTAAGGTTGAGATAGTGAGAGGGTCTTAGGGTGAGATAGTGAGAGGGTCTTAGGGTGAGATAGTGAGAGGGTCTAAGGGCGAGATAGTGAGACGGTCTAAGGGTGAGATAGTGAGAGGGTCTAAGGGTAAGATAGTGAGAGGGTCTAAGGGTGAGATAGTGAGAGGGTCTAAGGGTGAGATAGTGAGAGGGTCTAAGGGTGAGATAGTGAGAGGGTCTAAGGGTGAGATAGTGAGACGGTCTAAGGGTGAGATAGTGAGAGGATCTAAGGGTGAGATAGTGAGAGGGTCTAAGGGTGAGATAGTGAGAGGGTCTAAGGGTGAGATAGTGAGAGGGTCTAAGGTTGAGATAGCGAGAGGGTCTAAGGGTGAGATAGCGAGAGGGTCTAAGGGTGAGATAGTGAGAGGGTCTAAGGGTGAGATAGTGAGAGGGTCTAAGGGTGAGATAGTGAGAGGGTCTAAGGGTGAGATAGTGAGAGGGTCTAAGGGTGAGATAGTGAGAGGGTCTAAGGGTGAGATAGTGAGAGGGTCTAAGGGTGAGATAGTGAGAGGGTCTAAGGGTGAGATAGTGAGTGGGTCCAAGGGTGAGATAGTGAGAAGGTCTAAGGGTGAGATAGTGAGAGGGTCTAAGGTTGAGATAGTGAGAGGGTCTTAGGGTGAGATAGTGAGAGGGTCTAAGGGTGAGATAGTGAGAGGGTCTAAGGGTGAGATAGTGAGAGGGTCTAAGGGTGAGATACTGAGAGGGGCTAAGGGTGAGATAGTGAGAGGGTCTAAGGGTGAGATAGTGAGAGGGTCTAAGGGTGAGATAGTGAGAGGGTCTAAGGGTGAGATAGTGAGAGGGTCTAAGTGTGAGATAGTGAGAGGGTCTAAGGGTGAGATAGTGAGAGGGTCTAAGGGTGAGATAGTGAGAGGGTCTAAGGGTGAGATAGTGAGAGGGTCCAAGGGTGAGATAGTGAGAAGGTCTAAGGGTGAGATAGTGAGAGGGTCTAAGGTTGAGATAGTGAGAGGGTCTTAGGGTGAGATAGTGAGAGGGTCTAAGGGTGAGATAGTGAGAGGGTCTAAGGGTGAGATAGTGAGAGGGTCTTAGGGTGAGATAGTGAGAGGGTCTAAGGGTGAGATAGTGAGAGGGTCTAAGGGTGAGATAGTGAGAGGGTCTAAGGGTGAGATAGTGAGAGGGTCTAAGGGTGAGATACTGAGAGGGTCTAAGGGTGAGATAGTGAGAGGGTCTTAGGGTGAGATAGTGAGAGGGTCTAAGGGTGAGATAGTGAGAGGATCTAAGTGTGAGATAGTGAGAGGGTCTAAGGGTGAGATAGTGAGAGGGTCTAAGGGTGAGAGGGTCTAAGGGTGAGATAGTGAGAAGGTCTAAGTGTGAGATAGTGAGAGGGTCTAAGGGTGAGATAGTGAGAGGGTCTAAGGGTGAGATAGTGAGAGGGGCTAAGGGTGAGATAGTGAGAGGGTCTAAGGGTGAGATAGTGAGAGGGTCTAAGGATGAGATAGTGAGAGGGTCTAAGGGTGAGATAGTGAGAGGATCTAAGGGTGAGATAGTGAGAGGGTCTAAGGGTGAGATAGTGAGAGGGTCTAAGGGTGAGATAGTGAGAGGGTCTAAGGGTGAGATAGTGAGAGGGTCTAAGGGTGAGATAGTGAGAGGGTCTAAGGGTGAGATAGCGAGAGGGTCTAAGGGTGAGATACCGAGAGGGTCTAAGGGTGAGATAGTGAGAGGGTCTAAGGGTGAGATAGTGAGAGGGTCTAAGGGTGAGATAGTGAGAGGGTCTAAGGGTGAGATAGTGAGAGGGTCTAAGGGTGAGATACTGAGAGGGTCTAAGGGTGAGATTGTGAGAGGGTCTTAGGGTGAGATAGTGAGAGGGTCTAAGGGTGAGATAGTGAGAGGATCTAAGGGTGAGATAGTGAGAGGGTCTAAGGGTGAGATAGTGAGAGGGTCTAAGGGTGAGAGGGTCTAAGGGTGAGATAGTGAGAGGGTCTAAGTGTGAGATAGTGAGAGGGTCTAAGGGTGAGATAGTGAGAGGGTCTAAGGGTGAGATAGTGAGAGGGTCTAAGGGTGAGATAGTGAGAGGGTCCAAGGGTGAGATAGTGAGAAGGTCTAAGGGTGAGATAGTGAGAGGGTCTAAGGTTGAGATAGCGAGAGGGTCTTAGGGTGAGATAGTGAGAGGGTCTAAGGGTGAGATAGTGAGAGGGTCTAAGGGTGAGATAGTGAGAGGGTCTAAGGGTGAGATAGTGAGAGGGTCTAAGGGTGAGATAGTGAGAGGGTCTAAGGGTGAGATAGTGAGAGGGTCTAAGGGTGAGATAGTGAGAGGGTCTAAGGGTGAGATAGTGAGAGGGTCTTAGGATGAGATACTGAGAGGGTCTAAGGGTGAGATAGTGAGAGGGTCTTATGGTGAGATAGTGAGAGGGTCTAAGGGTGAGATAGTGAGAGGATCTAAGGGTGAGATAGTGAGAGGGTCTAAGGGTGAGATAGTGAGAGGGTCTTAGGGTGAGATAGTGAGAGGGTCTAAGGGTGAGATAGTGAGAGGATCTAAGGGTGAGATAGTGAGAGGGTCTAAGGGTGAGATAGTTAGAGGGTCTAAGGGTGAGAGGGTCTAAGGGTGAGATAGTGAGAGGGTCTAAGTGTGAGATAGTGAGAGGGTCTAAGGGTGAGATAGTGAGAGGGTCCAAGGGTGAGATAGTGAGAGGGTCTAAGGGTGAGATAGTGAGAGGGTCCATGGGTGAGATAGTGAGAAGGTCTAAGGGTGAGATAGTGAGAGGGTCTAAGGTTGAGATAGTGAGAGGGTCTTAGGGTGAGATAGTGAGAGGGTCTAAGGGTGAGATAGTGAGAGGGTCTAAGGGTGAGATAGTGAGAGGGTCTAAGGGTGAGATAGTGAGAGGGGCTAAGGGTGAGATAGTGAGAGGGTCTAAGGGTGAGATAGTGAGAGGGTCTAAGGGTGAGATAGTGAGAGGGTCTAAGGGTGAGATAGCGAGAGGGTCTAAGGGTGAGATAGCGAGAGGGTCTAAGGGTGAGATAGTGAGAGGGTCTAAGGGTGAGATAGTGAGAGGGTCTAAGGGTGAGATAGTGAGAGGGTCTAAGGGTGAGATAGTGAGAGGGTCTAAGGGTGAGATACTGAGAGGGTCTAAGGGTGAGATAGTGAGAGGGTCTTAGGGTGAGATAGTGAGAGGGTCTAAGGGTGAGATAGTGAGAGGATCTAAGGGTGAGATAGTGAGAGGGTCTAAGGGTGAGATAGTGAGAGGGTCTAAGGGTGAGAGGGTCTAAGGGTGAGATAATGAGAGGGTCTAAGTGTGAGATAGTGAGAGGGTCTAAGGGTGAGATAGTGAGAGGGTCTAAGGGTGAGATAGTGAGAGGGTCTAAGGGTGAGATACTGAGAGGGTCTAAGGGTGAGATAGTGAGAGGGTCTAAGTGTGAGATAGTGAGAGGGTCTAAGGGTGAGATAGTGAGAGGGTCTAAGGGTGAGATAGTGAGAGGGTCTAAGGGTGAGATACTGAGAGGGTCTAAGGGTGAGATAGTGAGAGGGTCTTAGGGTGAGATAGTGAGAGGGTCTAAGGGTGAGATAGTGAGAGGATCTAAGGGTGAGATAGTGAGAGGGTCTAAGGGTGAGATAGTGAGAGGGTCTAAGGGTGAGAGGGTCTAAGGGTGAGATAGTGAGAGGGTCTAAGTGTGAGATAGTGAGAGGGTCTAAGGGTGAGATAGTGAGAGGGTCTAAGGGTGAGATAGTGAGAGGGTCTAAGGGTGAGATAGTGAGAGGGTCAGAGGGTGAGATAGTGAGAAGGTCTAAGGGTGAGATAGTGAGAGGGTCTAAGGTTGAGATAGTGAGAGGGTCTAAGGGTGAGATAGTGAGAGGGTCTAAGGGTGAGATAGTGAGAGGTTCCAAGGGTGAGATAGTGAGAGGGTCTAAGGGTGAGATAGTGAGAGGGGCTAAGGGTGAGATAGTGAGAGGGTCTAAGGGTGAGATAGTGAGAGGGTCTAAGGGTGAGATAGTGAGAGGGTCTAAGGGTGAGATGGTGAGAGGGTCTAAGGGTGAGATAGTGAGAGGGTCTAAGGGTGAGATAGTGAGAGGGTCTAAGGGTGAGATAGTGAGAGGGGCTAAGGGTGAGAGAGTGAGAGGGTCTAAGGGTGAGATAGTGAGAGGGTCTAAGGGTGAGATAGTGAGAGGGTCTAAGGGTGAGATAGTGAGAGGATCTAAGGGTGAGATAGTGAGGGGGTCTAAGGGTGAGCTAGTGAGAGGGTCTAAGGGTGAGAGGGTCTAAGGGTGAGATAGTGAGAGGGTCTAAGTGTGAGATAGTGAGAGGGTCTAAGGGTGAGATAGTGAGAGGGTCTAAGGGTGAGATAGTGAGAGGGTCTAAGGGTGAGATAGTGAGAGGATCCAAGGGTGAGATAGTGAGAAGGTCTAAGGGTGAGATAGTGAGAGGGTCTAAGGTTGAGATAGTGAGAGGGTCTTAGGGTGAGATAGTGAGACGGTCTAAGGGTGAGATAGTGAGAGGGTTTAAGGGTGAGATAGTGAGAGGGTCTAAGGGTGAGATAGTGAGAGGGGCTAAGGGTAAGATAGTGAGAGGGTCTAAGGGTGAGATAGTGAGAGGGTCTAAGGGTGAGATAGTGAGAGGGTCTAAGGGTGAGATAGTGAGAGGGTCTAAGGGTGAGATAGTGAGAGGGTCTAAGGGTGAGATAGTGAGAGGGGCTATGGGTGAGATAGTGAGAGGGTCTAAGGGTGAGATAGTGAGAGGGTCTAAGGGTGAGATAGTGAGAGGTCTAAGGGTGAGATAGTGAGAAGATCTAAGGGTGAGATAGTGAGAGGGTCTAAGGGTGAGATAGTGAGAGGGTCTAAGGGTGAGAGGGTCTAAGGGTGAGATAGTGAGAGGGTCTAAGTGTGAGATAGTGAGAGGGTTTAAGGGTGAGATAGTGAGAGGGTCTAAGGGTGAGATAGTGAGAGGGTCTAAGGGTGAGATAGTGAGAGGGTCCAAGGGTGAGATAGTGAGAAGGTCTAAGGGTGAGATAGTGAGAGGGTCTAAGGTTGAGATAGTGAGAGGGTCTTAGGGTGAGATAGTGAGAGGGTCTTAGGGTGAGATAGTGAGAGGGTCTAAGGGCGAGATAGTGAGACGGTCTAAGGGTGAGATAGTGAGAGGGTCTAAGGGTAAGATAGTGAGAGGGTCTAAGGGTGAGATAGTGAGAGGGTCTAAGGGTGAGATAGTGAGAGGGTCTAAGGGTGAGATAGTGAGAGGGTCTAAGGGTGAGATAGTGAGACGGTCTAAGGGTGAGATAGTGAGAGGATCTAAGGGTGAGATAGTGAGAGGGTCTAAGGGTGAGATAGTGAGAGGGTCTAAGGGTGAGATAGTGAGAGGGTCTAAGGTTGAGATAGCGAGAGGGTCTAAGGGTGAGATAGCGAGAGGGTCTAAGGGTGAGATAGTGAGAGGGTCTAAGGGTGAGATAGTGAGAGGGTCTAAGGGTGAGATAGTGAGAGGGTCTAAGGGTGAGATAGTGAGAGGGTCTAAGGGTGAGATAGTGAGAGGGTCTAAGGGTGAGATAGTGAGAGGGTCTAAGGGTGAGATAGTGAGAGGGTCTAAGGGTGAGATAGTGAGTGGGTCCAAGGGTGAGATAGTGAGAAGGTCTAAGGGTGAGATAGTGAGAGGGTCTAAGGTTGAGATAGTGAGAGGGTCTTAGGGTGAGATAGTGAGAGGGTCTAAGGGTGAGATAGTGAGAGGGTCTAAGGGTGAGATAGTGAGAGGGTCTAAGGGTGAGATACTGAGAGGGGCTAAGGGTGAGATAGTGAGAGGGTCTAAGGGTGAGATAGTGAGAGGGTCTAAGGGTGAGATAGTGAGAGGGTCTAAGGGTGAGATAGTGAGAGGGTCTAAGTGTGAGATAGTGAGAGGGTCTAAGGGTGAGATAGTGAGAGGGTCTAAGGGTGAGATAGTGAGAGGGTCTAAGGGTGAGATAGTGAGAGGGTCCAAGGGTGAGATAGTGAGAAGGTCTAAGGGTGAGATAGTGAGAGGGTCTAAGGTTGAGATAGTGAGAGGGTCTTAGGGTGAGATAGTGAGAGGGTCTAAGGGTGAGATAGTGAGAGGGTCTAAGGGTGAGATAGTGAGAGGGTCTTAGGGTGAGATAGTGAGAGGGTCTAAGGGTGAGATAGTGAGAGGGTCTAAGGGTGAGATAGTGAGAGGGTCTAAGGGTGAGATAGTGAGAGGGTCTAAGGGTGAGATACTGAGAGGGTCTAAGGGTGAGATAGTGAGAGGGTCTTAGGGTGAGATAGTGAGAGGGTCTAAGGGTGAGATAGTGAGAGGATCTAAGTGTGAGATAGTGAGAGGGTCTAAGGGTGAGATAGTGAGAGGGTCTAAGGGTGAGAGGGTCTAAGGGTGAGATAGTGAGAAGGTCTAAGTGTGAGATAGTGAGAGGGTCTAAGGGTGAGATAGTGAGAGGGTCTAAGGGTGAGATAGTGAGAGGGGCTAAGGGTGAGATAGTGAGAGGGTCTAAGGGTGAGATAGTGAGAGGGTCTAAGGATGAGATAGTGAGAGGGTCTAAGGGTGAGATAGTGAGAGGATCTAAGGGTGAGATAGTGAGAGGGTCTAAGGGTGAGATAGTGAGAGGGTCTAAGGGTGAGATAGTGAGAGGGTCTAAGGGTGAGATAGTGAGAGGGTCTAAGGGTGAGATAGTGAGAGGGTCTAAGGGTGAGATAGCGAGAGGGTCTAAGGGTGAGATACCGAGAGGGTCTAAGGGTGAGATAGTGAGAGGGTCTAAGGGTGAGATAGTGAGAGGGTCTAAGGGTGAGATAGTGAGAGGGTCTAAGGGTGAGATAGTGAGAGGGTCTAAGGGTGAGATACTGAGAGGGTCTAAGGGTGAGATTGTGAGAGGGTCTTAGGGTGAGATAGTGAGAGGGTCTAAGGGTGAGATAGTGAGAGGATCTAAGGGTGAGATAGTGAGAGGGTCTAAGGGTGAGATAGTGAGAGGGTCTAAGGGTGAGAGGGTCTAAGGGTGAGATAGTGAGAGGGTCTAAGTGTGAGATAGTGAGAGGGTCTAAGGGTGAGATAGTGAGAGGGTCTAAGGGTGAGATAGTGAGAGGGTCTAAGGGTGAGATAGTGAGAGGGTCCAAGGGTGAGATAGTGAGAAGGTCTAAGGGTGAGATAGTGAGAGGGTCTAAGGTTGAGATAGCGAGAGGGTCTTAGGGTGAGATAGTGAGAGGGTCTAAGGGTGAGATAGTGAGAGGGTCTAAGGGTGAGATAGTGAGAGGGTCTAAGGGTGAGATAGTGAGAGGGTCTAAGGGTGAGATAGTGAGAGGGTCTAAGGGTGAGATAGTGAGAGGGTCTAAGGGTGAGATAGTGAGAGGGTCTAAGGGTGAGATAGTGAGAGGGTCTTAGGATGAGATACTGAGAGGGTCTAAGGGTGAGATAGTGAGAGGGTCTTATGGTGAGATAGTGAGAGGGTCTAAGGGTGAGATAGTGAGAGGATCTAAGGGTGAGATAGTGAGAGGGTCTAAGGGTGAGATAGTGAGAGGGTCTTAGGGTGAGATAGTGAGAGGGTCTAAGGATGAGATAGTGAGAGGATCTAAGGGTGAGATAGTGAGAGGGTCTAAGGGTGAGATAGTTAGAGGGTCTAAGGGTGAGAGGGTCTAAGGGTGAGATAGTGAGAGGGTCTTAGTGTGAGATAGTGAGAGGGTCTAAGGGTGAGATAGTGAGAGGGTCCAAGGGTGAGATAGTGAGAGGGTCTAAGGGTGAGATAGTGAGAGGGTCCATGGGTGAGATAGTGAGAAGGTCTAAGGGTGAGATAGTGAGAGGGTCTAAGGTTGAGATAGTGAGAGGGTCTTAGGGTGAGATAGTGAGAGGGTCTAAGGGTGAGATAGTGAGAGGGTCTAAGGGTGAGATAGTGAGAGGGTCTAAGGGTGAGATAGTGAGAGGGGCTAAGGGTGAGATAGTGAGAGGGTCTAAGGGTGAGATAGTGAGAGGGTCTAAGGGTGAGATAGTGAGAGGGTCTAAGGGTGAGATAGCGAGAGGGTCTAAGGGTGAGATAGCGAGAGGGTCTAAGGGTGAGATAGTGAGAGGGTCTAAGGGTGAGATAGTGAGAGGGTCTAAGGGTGAGATAGTGAGAGGGTCTAAGGGTGAGATAGTGAGAGGGTCTAAGGGTGAGATACTGAGAGGGTCTAAGGGTGAGATAGTGAGAGGGTCTTAGGGTGAGATAGTGAGAGGGTCTAAGGGTGAGATAGTGAGAGGATCTAAGGGTGAGATAGTGAGAGGGTCTAAGGGTGAGATAGTGAGAGGGTCTAAGGGTGAGAGGGTCTAAGGGTGAGATAATGAGAGGGTCTAAGTGTGAGATAGTGAGAGGGTCTAAGGGTGAGATAGTGAGAGGGTCTAAGGGTGAGATAGTGAGAGGGTCTAAGGGTGAGATACTGAGAGGGTCTAAGGGTGAGATAGTGAGAGGGTCTTAGGGTGAGATAGTGAGAGGGTCTAAGGGTGAGATAGTGAGAGGATCTAAGGGTGAGATAGTGAGAGGGTCTAAGGGTGAGATAGTGAGAGGGTCTAAGGGTGAGAGGGTCTAAGGGTGAGATAGTGAGAGGGTCTAAGTGTGAGATAGTGAGAGGGTCTAAGGGTGAGATAGTGAGAGGGTCTAAGGGTGAGATAGTGAGAGGGTCTAAGGGTGAGATAGTGAGAGGGTCAGAGGGTGAGATAGTGAGAAGGTCTAAGGGTGAGATAGTGAGAGGGTCTAAGGTTGAGATAGTGAGAGGGTCTAAGGGTGAGATAGTGAGAGGGTCTAAGGGTGAGATAGTGAGAGGTTCCAAGGGTGAGATAGTGAGAGGGTCTAAGGGTGAGATAGTGAGAGGGGCTAAGGGTGAGATAGTGAGAGGGTCTAAGGGTGAGATAGTGAGAGGGTCTAAGGGTGAGATAGTGAGAGGGTCTAAGGGTGAGATGGTGAGAGGGTCTAAGGGTGAGATAGTGAGAGGGTCTAAGGGTGAGATAGTGAGAGGGTCTAAGGGTGAGATAGTGAGAGGGGCTAAGGGTGAGATAGTGAGAGGGTCTAAGGGTGAGATAGTGAGAGGGTCTAAGGGTGAGATAGTGAGAGGGTCTAAGGGTGAGATAGTGAGAGGATCTAAGGGTGAGATAGTGAGGGGGTCTAAGGGTGAGCTAGTGAGAGGGTCTAAGGGTGAGAGGGTCTAAGGGTGAGATAGTGAGAGGGTCTAAGTGTGAGATAGTGAGAGGGTCTAAGGGTGAGATAGTCAGAGGGTCTAAGGGTGAGATAGTGAGAGGGTCTAAGGGTGAGATAGTGAGAGGGTCCAAGGGTGAGATAGTGAGAAGGTCTAAGGGTGAGATAGTGAGAGGGTCTAAGGTTGAGATAGTGAGAGGGTCTTAGGGTGAGATAGTGAGAGGGTCTAAGGGTGAGATAGTGAGAGGGTTTAAGGGTGAGATAGTGAGAGGGTCTAAGGGTGAGATAGTGAGAGGGGCTAAGGGTAAGATAGTGAGAGGGTCTAAGGGTGAGATAGTGAGAGGGTCTAAGGGTGAGATAGTGAGAGGGTCTAAGGGTGAGATAGTGAGAGGGTCTAAGGGTGAGATAGTGAGAGGGTCTAAGGGTGAGATAGTGAGAGGGTCTAAGGGTGAGATAGTGAGAGGGGCTATGGGTGAGATAGTGAGAGGGTCTAAGGGTGAGATGGTGAGAGGGTCTAAGGGTGAGATAGTGAGAGGTCTAAGGGTTAGATAGTGAGAAGATCTAAGGGTGAGATAGTGAGAGGGTCTAAGGGTGAGATAGTGAGAGGGTCTAAGGGTGAGAGGGTCTAAGGGTGAGATAGTGAGAGGGTCTAAGTGTGAGATAGTGAGAGGGTCTAAGGGTGAGATAGTGAGAGGGTCTAAGGGTGAGATAGTGAGAAGGTCTAAGGGTGAGATAGTGAGAGGGTCCAAGGGTGAGATAGTGAGAAGGTCTAAGGGTGAGATAGTGAGAGGGTCTAAGGTTGAGATAGTGAGAGGGTCTTAGGGTGAGATAGTGAGAGGGTCTAAGGGTGAGATAGTGAGAGGGTCTAAGGGCGAGATAGTGAGACGGTCTAAGGGTGAGATAGTGAGAGGGTCTAAGGGTAAGATAGTGAGAGGGTCTAAGGGTGAGATAGTGAGAGGGTCTAAGGGTGAGATAGTGAGAGGGTCTAAGGGTGAGATAGTGAGAGGGTCTAAGGGTGAGATAGTGAGACGGTCTAAGGGTGAGATAGTGAGAGGATCTAAGGGTGAGATAGTGAGAGGGTCTAAGGGTGAGATAGTGAGAGGGTCTAAGGGTGAGATAGTGAGAGGGTCTAAGGTTGAGATAGCGAGAGGGTCTAAGGGTGAGATAGCGAGAGGGTCTAAGGGTGAGATAGTGAGAGGGTCTAAGGGTGAGATAGTGAGAGGGTCTAAGGGTGAGATAGTGAGAGGGTCTAAGGGTGAGATAGTGAGAGGGTCTAAGGGTGAGATAGTGAGAGGGTCTAAGGGTGAGATAGTGAGAGGGTCTAAGGGTGAGATAGTGAGAGGGTCTAAGGGTGAGATAGTGAGAGGGTCCAAGGGTGAGATAGTGAGAAGGTCTAAGGGTGAGATAGTGAGAGGGTCTAAGGTTGAGATAGTGAGAGGGTCTTAGGGTGAGATAGTGAGAGGGTCTAAGGGTGAGATAGTGAGAGGGTCTAAGGGTGAGATAGTGAGAGGGTCTAAGGGTGAGATAGTGAGAGGGGCTAAGGGTGAGATAGTGAGAGGGTCTAAGGGTGAGATAGTGAGAGGGTCTAAGGGTGAGATAGTGAGAGGGTCTAAGGGTGAGATAGTGAGAGGGTCTAAGGGTGAGATAGTGAGAGGGGCTAAGGGTGAGATAGTGAGAGGGTCTAAGGGTGAGATAGTGTGAGGGTCTAAGGGTGAGATAGTGAGAGGGTCTAAGGGTGAGATAGTGAGAGGGTCTAAGGGTGAGATAGCGAGAGGGTCTAAGGGTGAGATAGCGAGAGGGTCTAAGGGTGAGATAGCGAAAGGGTCTAAGGGTGAGATAGTGAGAGGGTCTTAGGGTGAGATAGTGAGAGGCTCTAAGGGTGAGATAGTGAGAGGGTCTAAGGGTGAGATAGTGAGAGTATCTAAGGGTGAGATAGTGAGAGGGTCTAGGGGTGAGATGGTGAGAGGGTCTAAGGGTGAGATAGTGAGAGGGTCTAAGGGTCAGATAGTGAGAGGGTGATAGTGAGAGGGTCTAAGGCTGAGATAGTGAGAGGGTCAAAGGGTGAGATAGTGAGAGGGTCTAAGGGTGAGATAGTGAGAGGTTCTAAGGGAGAGATAGTGAGAGGGTCTAAGGGTGAGATAGTGAGAGGGTCTAAGGGTGAGATAGTGAGAGGGTCTTAGGGTGAGATAGTGAGAGTGTCTAAGGGTGAGATAGTGAGAGGGTCTAAGGGTGAGATAGTGAGAGGGTCTAAGGGTGAGATAGTGAGAGGGTCTAAGGGTGAGATAGTGAGAGGGTGATAGTGAGAGGGTCTAAGGGTGAGATAGTGAGCGGGTCTAAGGGTGAGATAGTGAGAGGGTCTAAGGGTGAGATAGTGAGAAGGTCTAAGGGTGAGATAGTGAGAGGGTCTAAGGGTGAGATAGTGAGAGGGTCTAAGGGTGAGATAGTGAGAGGGTCTAAGGGTGAGATAGTGAGAGGGTCTAAGGGTGAGATAGTGAGAGGGTCTAAGGGTGAGATAGTGAGAGGGTCTAAGGGTGAGATAGTGAGAGGGTCTAAGGGTGAGATAGTGAGAGGGTATAAGGGTGAGATAGTGAGAGGGTCTAAGGGTGAGATAGTGAGAGGGTCTAAGGGTCAGATAGTGAGAGGGTGATAGTGAGAGGGTCTAAGGGTGAGATAGTGAGAGGGTCTAAGGGTGAGATAGTGAGAAGAACTAAGGGTGAGATAGTGAGAGGGTCTAAGGGTGAGATAGTGAGAGGGTCTAAGGGTGAGATAGTGAGAGGGTCTAAGGTTGAGATAGTGAGAGGGTCTAAGGGTGAGATAGTGAGAGTGTCTAAGGGTGAGATAGTGAGAGGGTCTAAGGGTGAGATAGTGAGAGGGTCTAAGGGTGAGCTAGTTAGAGGGTCTAAGGGTGAGATAGTGAGAGGGTCTAAGGGTGAGATAGTGAGAGGGTCTAAGGGTGAGATAGTGAGAGGGTCTAAGGGTGAGATAGTGAGAGGGTCTAAGGGTGAGATAGTGAGAGGGTCTAAGGGTGAGGTAGTGAGAGGGTCTAAGGGTGAGATAGTGAGAGGGTCTAAGGGTGAGATAGTGAGAGGGTCTAAGGGTGAGATAGTGAGAGGGTCTAAGGGTGAGAAAGTGAGAGGGTCTAAGGGTGAGATAGTGAAAGGGTCTAAGGGTGAGATAGTGAGAGGGTCTAAGGGTGAGATAGTGAGAGGGTCTAAGGGTGAGATAGTGAGAAGGTGATAGTGAGAGGGTCTAAGGGTGAGATAGTGAGAGGGTCTAAGGGTGAGATAGTGAGAGGGTCTAAGGGTGAGATAGTGAGAGGGTCTAAGGGTGAGATAGTGAGAGGGTCTAAGGGTGAGATAGTGAGAGGGTCTAAGGGTGAGATAGTGAGAGGGTCTAAGGGTGAGATAGTGAGAGGGTCTAAGGGTGAGATAGTGAGAGGGTCTAAGGGTGAGATAGTGAGAGGGTTTAAGGGTGAGATAGTGAGAGGGTCTAAGGGTTATATAGTGAGAGGGTCTAAGGGTGAGATAGTGAGAGGGTCTAAGGATGAGATAGTGAGAGGGTCTAAGGGTGAGATAGTGAGAGGGTCTAAGGGTGAGATAGTGAGAGGTTCTAAGGGTGAGATAGTGAGAGGGTCTAAGGGTGAGATAGTGAGAGAGTCTAAGGGTGAGATAGTGAGAGGGTCTAAGGGTGAGATAGTGAGAGGGTCTAAGAATGAGATAGTGAGAGGGTGATAGTGAGAGGGTCTCAGGGTGAGATAGTGAGAGGGTGTAAGGGTGAGACAGTGAGAGGGTCTAAGGGTGAGATTGTGAGAAATTGTATGTTATAAAAATCGTATATTGGAATTGCATTTGAATATTTTATCATTAAGGTACTTTTTTAAGTTACTTGAAAGTTTCTGTGTTTTATATGTTTGCATTTATTGTCTAGCTGTATTAATCTTATTAGAATCTTATTGGAATCTTATTGGAATCTTATTGGAATCTTATTGGAATCTTATTGGGATCTTATTAGAATGTTATTAGAATCTTATATGAATCTTATTAGAATCTTATTAGGATCTTATTGGAATCTTATTGGAATCTTATTGGAATCTTATTAGAATCTTATTTGAATCCCATTGGAATCTTATTAGAATCTTATTAGAATCTTATTGGGATCTTATTAGAATCTTATTAGAATCTTATAGGAATCTTATCTTATCTTATTGTTAGAATCTTATTAGAATCTTATTTTGAGAATCTTATAGGAATCATCTTATAGGAAAATTATATTAGAATCTTATAGGAATCTTATTAGAATCTTATTGGGGTCTTATTAGGATTTTATTGGAATCTTATTGGAATCTTATAACAATCTTATTGGAATCTTATTGGAATCTTATTGGAATCTTATGAGAATCTTATTGGAATCCCATTGGAATCTTATTAGAATCTTATTTGAATCTTATTGGGATCTTATTAGAATCTTATTATAGAATCTTATCTTATCTTATTGTTAGAATCTTATTAGAATCTTATTGGGGTCTTATTAGAATCTTATAGGAATCTTATTGGAATCTTATTAGAATCTTATTAGAATCTTATTGGGGTCTTTTTAGAACCTAAGAACCTTTTTAGAACTTATTGGAATCTTATTGGAATCCCATTGGAATCTTATTGGGATCTTATTAGAATCTTATTAGAATCCTATAGGAATCTTATTGGAATCTTATTAGAATCTTATTAAGATTTTATTGAAATCTTATTGGAATCTTATTGGCATCTTATAACAATCTTATTGGAATCTTATTGGAATCTTATTAGAATCTTATTGGAATCCCATTGGAATCTTATTAGAATCTTATTAGATCTTATTGGGGTCTTATTAGAATCTTTTTAGAATCTTATTAGAATCTAATTGGAATCTTATTGGGATCTTATTGGAATCTTATTAGAATCTTATTGGAGTCTTATTGGAATCTTATTAGAATCTTATTGGAATCTTATTGGACTCTTATTACAATCCTATTGGAATTCTATTGGAATCTTATTGGAATCTTATTGGAATCTTATTAGAAACTTATTGGTCTACAAAATTCGAAAATTATTGTTGAGTATGCTATTTTATGCATATTTTTGTAGTGACGTATTCTTCTTTTATTAATTGCCGACCCATTCGAAAGCATCACGAGCCGCCACTGGTGAGAGGGTCTAAGGGTGAGATAGTGAGAGGGTCTAAGGGTGAGATAGTGAGCGGGTCGAAGGGTGAGATAGTGAGAGGGTCTAAGGGTGAGATAGTGAGAGGGTCTAAGGGTGAGATAGTGAGAGGGTCTAACGGTGAGATAGTGAGAGGGTCTAACGGTGAGATAGTGAGAGGGTCTAACGGTGAGATAGTGAGAGGGTCTAACGGTGAGATAGTGAGAGGGTCTAAGAGTGAGATAGTGAGAGGGTCTAAGGGTGAGATAGTGAGAGGGTCTAAGGGTGAGATAGTGAGAGGGTCTAAGAGTGAGATAGTGAGAGGGTCTAAGGGTGAGATAGTGAGAGGGTCTAAGGGTGAGATAGTGAGAGGGTCTAAGGGTGAGATAGTGAGAGGGTCTAAGGGTGAGATGGTGAGAGGGCCTAAGGGTGAGATAGTGAGAGGGTCAAAGGGTGAGACAGTGAGAGGGTCTAAGGGTGAGATAGTGAGAGGGTGATAGTGAGAGGGTCTAAGGGTTAGATAGTGAGAGGGTGATAGTGAGAGGGTCTAAGGGTGAGATAGTGAGAGGGTCTAAGGGTGAGATAGTGAGAGGGTCTAAGGGTGAGATAGTGAGAGGGTCTAAGGGTGAGATAGTGAGAGGGTCTATGGGTGAGATAGTGAGAGGGTCTAAGGGTGAGATAGTGAGAGGGTCTAAGGATGAGATAGTGAGAGGGTCTAAGGGTGAGATAGTGAGAGGGTCTAAGGGTGAGATAGTGAGAGGGTGATAGTGAGAGGGTCTAAGAGTGAGATAGTGAGAGGGTCTAAGGGTGAGATAGTGAGAGGGTCTAAGGGTGAGATAGTGAGAGGGTCTAAGGGTGAGATAGTGAGAGGGTCTAAGGGTGAGATAGTGAGAGGGTCTAAGGGTGAGATAGTGAGAGGGTCTAAAGGTGAGATAGTGAGAGGGTCTAAGGGTGAGATAGTGAGAGGGTCTAAGGATGAGATAGTGAGAGGGTCTAAGGGTGAGATAGTCAGAGGGTCTAAGGGTGAGATAGTGAGAGGGTCTAAGGTTGAGATAGTGAGAGGGTCTAAGGGTGAGATAGTGAGAGGGTGATAGTGAGAGGGTCTAAGGGTGAGATAGTGAGAGGGTCTAAGGGTGAGATAGTGAGAGGGTCTAAGGGTGAGATAGTGAGAGGGTCTAAGGGTGAGATAGTGAGAAGGTCTAAGGGTGAGATAGTGAGAGGGTGATAGTGAAAGGGTCTAAGGGTGAGATAGTGAGAGGGTCTAAGGGTGAGATAGTGAGAAGGTCTAAGGGTGAGATAGTGAGAGGGTCTAAGGGTGAGATAGTGAGAGGGTCTAAGGGTGAGATAGTGAGAGGGTCTAAGGGTGAGATAGTGAGAGGGTCTAAGGGTGAGGTAGTGAGAGGGTCTAAGGGTGAGATAGTGAGAGGGTCTAAGGGTGAGATAGTGAGAGGGTCTAAGGGTGAGATAGTGAGAGGGTCTAAGGGTGAGATAGTGCGAGGGTCGAAGGGTGAGATAGTGAGAGGGTCTAAAGGTGGGATAGTGAGAGGGTCTAGGGGTTATATAGTGAGAGGGTCTAAAGGTGAGATAGTGAGAGGGTCTAAGGGTGAGATAGTGAGAGGGTCTAAGGGGGAGATAGTGAGAGGGTCTAAGGGTGAGATAGTGAGAGGGTGATAGTGAGAGGGTCTAAGGGTGAGATAGTGAGAGGGTCTAAGGGTGAGATAGTGAGAGGGTCTAAGGGTGAGATAGTGAGAGGGTCTAAGGGTGAGATAGTGAGAGGGTCTAAGGGTGAGAAAGTGAGAGGGTCTAATGGTGAGATAGTGAGAGGGTCTAAGGGTGAGATAGTGAGAGGGTCTAAGGGTGAGATAGTGAGAGGGTCTAAGGGTGAGATAGTGAGAGGGTCTAAGGGTGAGATAGTGAGAGGGTCTAAGGGTGAGATAGTGAGAGGGTCTAAAGGTTAGATAGTGAGAGGGTCTAAGGGTGAGATAGTGAGAGGGTCTAAGGGTGAGATAGTGAGAGGGTCTAAGGGTGAGATAGTAAGAGGGTCTAAGGGTGAGATAGTGAGAGGGTCTTAGGGTGAGAAAGTGAGAGGGTCTAAGGGTGAGATAGTGAGAGGGTCTAAGGGTGAGATAGGGAGAGGGTCTAAGGGTGAGATAGTGAGAGGGTCTAAGGGTGAGATGGTGAGAGGGTCTAAGGGTGAGATCGTGAGAGGGTCTAAGGGTGAGATAGTGAGAGGGTCTAAGGGTTAGACAGTGAGAGGGTCTAAGGGTGAGATAGTGAGAGGGTGATAGTGAGAGGGTCTAAGGGTGAGATAGTGAGAGGGTCTAAGGGTGAGATAGTGAGAGGGTCTAAGGGTGAGATAGTGAGAGGGTCTAAGGGTGAGATAGTGAGAGGGTCTAAGGGTGAGATAGTGAGAGGGTCTAAGGGTGAGATAGTGAGAGGGTCTAAGGGTGAGATAGTGAGAGGGTCTAACGGTGAGATAGTGAGAGGGTCTTAGGGTGAGATAGTGAGAGGGTCTAAGGGTGAGATAGTGAGAGGGTCTAAGGGTGAGATAGTGAGAGGGTCTAAGGGTGAGATAGTGAGAGGGTCAAAGGGTGAGATAGTGAGTGGGTCTAAGGGTGAGATAGTGAGAGGGTCTAAGGGTGAGATAGTGAGAGGGTCTAAGGGTGAGATAGTGAGAGGGTCTAAGGGTGAGATAGTGAAAGGGTATAAGGGTGAGATAGTGAGAGGGTCTAAGGGTGAGATAGTGAGAGGGTCTAAGGGTGAGATAGTGAGAGGGTCTAAGGGTGAGATAGTGAGAGGGTCTAAGGGTGAGATAGTGAGAGGGTCTAAGGGTGAGATAGTGAGAGGGTCTAAGGGTGAGATAGTGAGAGGGTGATAGTGAGAGGGTCTAAGGGTAAATAGTGAGAGGGTCTAAGGGTGAGATAGTGAGAGGGTCAAAGGGTGAGATAGTGAGAGCGTCTAAGGGTGAGATAGTGAGAGGGTCTAAGGGTGAGATAGTGAGAGGGTCTAAGGGTGAGATAGTGAGAGGGTCTAAGGGTGAGATAGTGAGAGGGTCTAAGGGTGAGATAGTGGGAGGGTCTAAGGGTGAGATAGTGAGAGGGTCTAAGGGTGATATAGTGAGAGGGTCTAAGGGTGAGATAGTGAGAGGGTCTAAGGGTGAGATAGTGAGAGGGTCTAAGGGTGAGATAGTGAGAGGGTCTAAGGGTGAAATAGTGAGAGGGTCTAAGGGTGAGATAGTGAGAGGGTCTAAGGGTGAGATAGTGAGGGGGTCTAAAGGTGAGATAGTGAGAGGGTCTAAGGGTGAGATAGTGAGAGGGTCTAAGGGTGAGATAGTGAGAGGGTCTAAGGGTGAGATAGTGAGAGGGTCTGAGGTTGAGATAGTGAGAGGGTCTAAGGGTGAGATAGTGAGAGGGTCTAAGGGTGAGATAGTGAGAGGGTCTAAGGGTGAGATAGTGAGGGGGTCTAAAGGTGAGATAGTGAGAGGGTCTAAGGGTGAGATAGTGAGAGGGTCTAAGGGTGAGATAGTGAGAGGGTCTAAGGGTGAGATAGTGAGAGGGTCTGAGGTTGAGATAGTGAGAGGGTCTAAGGGTGAGATAGTGAGAGGGTCTAAGGGTGAGATAGTGAGAGGGTCTAAGGGTGAGATAGTGAGAGGGTCTAAGGATGAGATAGTGAGAGGGTCTAAGGATGAGATAGTGAGAGGGTCTAAGGATGAGATAGTGAGAGGGTCTAAGGGTGAGATAGTGAGAGGGTCTAAGGTTGAGATAGTGAGAGGGTCTAAGGGTGAGATAGTGAGAGGGTCTAAGGGTGAGATAGTGAGGGGGTCTAAAGGTGAGATAGTGAGAGGGTCTAAGGGTGAGATAGTGAGAGGGTCTTAGGGTGAGATAGTGAGAGGGTCTAAGGGTGAGATAGTGAGAGGGTCTGAGGTTGAGATAGTGAGAGGGTCTAAGGGTGAGATAGTGAGACGGTCTAAGGGTGAGATAGTGAGAGGGTCTAAGGGTGAGATAGTGAGAGGGTCTAAGGATGAGATAGTGAGAGGGTCTAAGGGTGAAATAGTGAGAGGGTCTAAAGGTGAGATAGTGAGAGGGTCTAAGGGTGAGATAGTAAGAGGGTCTAAGGGTGAGATAGTGAGAGGGTCAAAGGGTGAGATAGTGAGAGGGTCTAAGGGTGAGATAGTGAGAGGGTGATAGTGAGAGGGTCTAAGGGTGAGATAGTGAGAGGGTCTAAGGGTGGAATAGTGAGAGGGTCTAAGGGTGAGATAGTGAGAGGGTCTAAGGGTGAGATAGTGAGAGGGTGATAGTGAGAGGGTCTAAGGGTGAGATAGTGAGAGGGTCTAAGGGTGAGATAGTGAGAGGGTCTAAGGGTGAGATAGTGAGAGGGTCTAAGGGTGAGATAGTGAGAGGGTCTAAGGGTGAGATAGTGAGAGGGTCTAAGTGTGAGATAGTAGGAGGGTCTAAGGGTGAGATAGTGAGAGGGTCTAAGGGTGAGATAGTGAGAGGGTCTAAGGGTGAGATAGTGAGAGGGTCTAAGGGTGAGATAGGGAGAGGGTCTAAGGGTGAGATAGTGAGACGGTCTAAGGGTGAGATAGTGAGAGGGTCTAAGGGTGAGATAGTGAGAGGGTCTAAGGGTGAGATAGTGAGAGGGTCTAAGGGTGAGATAGTGAGAGGGTCTAAGGGTGAGATAGTGAGAGGGTCTAAGGGTGAGATAGTGAGAGGGTCTAAGGGTCAGATAGTGAGAGGGTCTAAGGGTGAGATAGTGAGAGGGTCTAAGGGTGAGATAGTGAGAGGGTCTAAGGATGAGATAGTGAGAGGGTCTAAGGGTGAGATAGTGAGAGGGTCTAAGGGTGAGATGGTGAGAGGGTCTAAGGGTGAGGTAGTGAGAGGGTCTAAGGGTGAGATGGTGAGAGGGTCTAAGGGTGAGATAGTGAGAGGGTCTAAGGGTGAGATAGTGAGAGGGTCTAAGGGTGAGATAGTGAGAGGGTTTAAGGGTGAGATAGTGAGAGGGTCTAAGGGTGAGATAGCGAGAGGGTCTAAGGGTGAGATAGCGAGAGGGTCTAAGGGTGAGATAGCGAAAGGGTCTAAGGGTGAGATAGTGAGAGGGTCTTAGGGTGAGATAGTGAGAGGCTCTAAGGGTGAGATAGTGAGAGGGTTTAAGGGTGAGATAGTGAGAGGGTCTAAGGGTGAGATAGCGAGAGGGTCTAAGGGTGAGATAGCGAGAGGGTCTAAGGGTGAGATAGCGAAAGGGTCTAAGGGTGAGATAGTGAGAGGGTCTTAGGGTGAGATAGTGAGAGGCTCTAAGGGTGAGATAGTGAGAGGGTCTAAGGTTGAGATAGTGAGAGGGTCTAAGGGTGAGATAGTGAGAGGGTCTAAGGGTGAGATAGTGAGAGGGTCTAAGGTTGAGATAGTGAGAGGGTCTAAGGGTGAGATAGTGAGAGGGTCTAAGGGTGAGATAGTGAGAGGATCTAAGGGTGAGATAGTGAGAGGGTCTAAGGGTGGGATAGTGAGAGGGTCTAAGGGTGAGATAGTGAGAGGATCTAAGGGTGAGATAGTGAGAGGGTCTAAGGGTGAGATAGTGAGAGGGTCTAACGGTGAGATAGTGAGAGGGTCTAACGGTGAGATAGTGAGAGGGTCTAAGGGTGAGATAGTGAGAGGATCTAAGGGTGAGATAGTGAGAGGGTCTAAGGGTGGGATAGTGAGAGGCTCTAAGGGTGAGATAGTGAGAGGGTCTAAGGTTGAGATAGTGAGAGGGTCTAAGGGTGAGATAGTGAGAGGGTCTAAGGGTGAGATAGTGAGAGGATCTAAGGGTGAGATAGTGAGAGGGTCTAAGGGTGGGATAGTGAGAGGGTCTAAGGGTGAGATAGTGAGAGGATCTAAGGGTGAGATAGTGAGAGGATCTAAGGGTGAGATAGTGAGAGGGTCTAAGGGTGGGATAGTGAGAGGGTCTAAGGGTGAGATAGTGAGAGGATCTAAGGGTGAGATAGTGAGAGGGTCTAAGGGTGAGATAGTGAGAGGGTCTAAGGGTGAGATAGTGAGAGGGTCTAAGGGTGAGATAGTGAGAGGGTCTGATGGTGAGATAGTGAGAGGGTCTAAGGGTGAGATAGTGAAAGGGTCTAAGGGTGAGATAGTGAGTGGGTCTAACGGTGAGATAGTGAGAGGGTCTAACGGTGAGATAGTGAGAGGGTCTAACGGTGAGATAGTGAGAGGGTCTAACGGTGAGATAGTGAGAGGGTCTAAGGGTGAGATAGTGAGAGGGTCTAAGGGTGAGATAGTGAGAGGGTCTACGGGTGAGATAGTGAGAGGGTCTAAGGGTGAGATAGTGATAGGGTCTAAGGGTGAGATAGTGAGAGGGTCTAAGGGTGAGATAGTGAGAGGGTCTAAGGGTGAGATAGTGAGAGGGTCTAAGGGTGAGATAGTGAGAGCGGCTAAGGATGAGATAGTGAGAGGGTCTAAGGGTGAGATAGTGAGAGGGTCTAAGGGTGAGTTAGTGAGAGGATCTAAGGGTGAGATAGTGAGAGGGTCTAAGGGTGAGATAGTGAGAGGGTCTAAGGGTGAGATATTGAGAGGGTCTAAGGGTGAGATAGTGAGAAGGTCTTAGGGTGAGATAGTGAGAGGGTTTAAGGGTGAGATAGTGAGAGGGTCTAAGGGTGAGATAGTGAGAGGGTCTAAGGGTGAGATAGTGAGAGGGTGATGGTGAGAGGGTCTAACGGTGAGATAGTGAGAGGGTCTAAGGGTGAGATAGTGAGAGGGTCTAAGGGTGAGATAGTGAGAGGGTCTAAGGGTGAGATAGTGAGAGGGTCTAAGGGTGAGATAGTGAGAGGGTCTAAGGGTGAGATAGTGAGAGGGTCTAACGGTGAGATAGTGAGAGGGTCTAACGGTGAGATGGTGAGAGGGTCTAACGGTGAGATAGTGAGAGGTTCTAACGGTGAGATAGTGAGAGGGTCTAAGGGTGAGATAGTGAGAGGGTCTAAGGGTGAGATAGTGAGAGGGTCTAAGGGTGAGATAGTGAGAGGGTCTAAGGGTCAGATAGTGAGAGGGTCTAAGGGTGAGATAGTGAGAGGGTCTAAGGGTGAGATAGTGAGAGGGTCTAAGGGTGAGATAGTGAGAGGGTGATAGTGAGAGGGTCTAAGGCTGAAATAGTGAGAGGGTCTAAGGGTGAGATCGTGAGAGGGTCTAAGGGTGAGATAGTGAGAGGGTCTAAGGGTGAGATAGTGAGAGGGTCTAAGGGTGAGATAGTGAGAGGGTCTAAGGGTGAGATAGTGAGAGGGTCTAAGGATGAGATAGTGAGAGGGTCTAAGGGTGAGATAGTGATAGGGTCTAAGGGTGAGATAGTGAGAGGGTCTAAGAGTGAGATAGTGAGAGGGTCTAAGGGTAAGATAGTGAGAGGGTCTAAGGGTGAGATAGTGAGAGGGTCTAAGGGTAAGATAGTGAGAGGGTCTAAGGGTGAGATAGTGAGAGGGTCTAAGGGTGAGATAGTGAGAGGGTCTAAGGGTGAGATAGTGAGATGGTCTAAGGGTGAGATAGTGAGAGGGTCTAAGGGTGAGATAGTGAGAGGGTCTAAGGGTGAGATAGTGAGAGGGTCTAAGGGTGAGATAGTGAGAGGGTCTAAGGGTGAGATAGTGAGAGGGTCTAAGGGTGAGATAGTGATAGGGTCTAAGGGTGAGATAGTGAGAGGGTCTAAGAGTGAGATAGTGAGAGGGTCTAAGGGTAAGATAGTGAGAGGGTCTAAGGGTGAGATAGTGAGAGGGTCTAAGGGTGAGATAGTGAGAGGGTCTAAGGGTGAGATAGTGAGATGGTCTAAGGGTGAGATAGTGAGAGCGTCTAAGGGTGAGATAGTGAGAGGGTCTAAAGGTGAGATAGTGAGAGGGTCTAAGGGTGAGATAGTGAGAGGGTCTAAGGGTGAGATAGTGAGAGGGTCTAAGGGTGAGATAGTGATAGGGTCTAAGGGTGAGATAGTGAGAGGGTCTAAGAGTGAGATAGTGAGAGGGTCTAAGGGTAAGATAGTGAGAGGGTCTAAGGGTGAGATAGTGAGAGGGTCTAAGGGTAAGATAGTGAGAGGGTCTAAGGGTGAGATAGTGAGAGGGTCTAAGGGTGAGATAGTGAGAGGGTCTAAGGGTGAGATAGTGAGATGGTCTAAGGGTGAGATAGTGAGAGGGTCTAAGGGTGAGATAGTGAGAGGGTCTAAGGGTGAGATAGTGAGAGGGTCTAAGGGTGAGATAGTGAGAGGGTCTAAGGGTGAGATAGTGAGAGGGTCTAAGGGTGAGATAGTGATAGGGTCTAAGGGTGAGATAGTGAGAGGGTCTAAGAGTGAGATAGTGAGAGGGTCTAAGGGTAAGATAGTGAGAGGGTCTAAGGGTGACATAGTGAGAGGGTCTAAGGGTAGGATAGTGAGAGGGTCTAAGGGTGAGATAGTGAGATGGTCTAAGGGTGAGATAGTGAGAGCGTCTAAGGGTGAGATAGTGAGAGGGTCTAAAGGTGAGATAGTGAGAGGGTCTAAGGGTGAGATAGTGAGAGGGTCTAAGGGTGAGATAGTGAGAGGGTCTAAGGGTGAGATAGTGATAGGGTCTAAGGGTGAGATAGTGAGAGGGTCTAAGAGTGAGATAGTGAGAGGGTCTAAGGGTAAGATAGTGAGAGGGTCTAAGGGTGAGATAGTGAGAGGGTCTAAGGGTGAGATAGTGAGAGGGTCTAAGGGTGAGATAGTGAGATGGTCTAAGGGTGAGATAGTGAGAGGGTCTAAGGGTGAAATAGTGAGAGGGTCTAAGGGTGAGATAGTGAGAGGGTCTAAGGGTGAAATAGTGAGAGGGTCTAAGGATGAGATAGTGAGAGGGTCTAAGGGTGAAATAGTGAGAGGGTCTAAGGGTGAGATAGTGAGAGGGTCTAAGGGTGAGATAGTGAGAGGGTCTAAGGGTGAGATAGTGAGAGGGTCTAAGGGTGAGATAGTGAGAGGGTCTAAGGGTGAGATAGTGAGATGGTCTAAGGGTGAGATAGTGAGAGGGTCTAAGGGTGAGACAGTGAGAGGGTCTAAGGGTGAGATACTGAGAGGGTGATAGTGAGAGGGTCTAAGGATGAGATAGTGAGAGGGTCTAAGGGTGAGATAGTGAGAGGGTCTAAATTTTAGATAGTGAGAGTGTCTAAGGGTGAGATAGTGAGAGGGTCTAAGGGTGAGATAGTGAGAGGGTCTTAGGGTGAGAGGGTCTAAGGGTGAGAGGGTCTAAGGGTGAGATAGTGAGAGGGTCTTAGGGTGAGATAGTGAGAGGGTCTAAGGGTGAGATAGTGAGAGGGTCTAAGGGTGAGATAGTGAGAGGGTCTAAGGGTGGGATAGTGAGAGGTTGATAGTGAGAGGGTCTAAGGGTGAGATAGTGAGAGGGTGATAGTGAGAGGGTCTAAGGGTGAGATAGTGAGAGGGTCTAAGGGTGAGATAGTGAGAGGGTCTAAGGGTGAGATAGTGAGAGGGTCTAAGGGTGAGATAGTGAGAGGGTCTGAGGTTGAGATAGTGAGAGGGTGATAGTGAGAGGGTCTAAGGGTGAGATAGTGAGAGGGTCTAAGGGTGAGATAGTGAGAGGGTCTAAGGGTGAGATAGTGAGATGGTCTAAGGGTGAGATAGTGAGAGGGTCTAAGGGTGAAATAGTGAGAGGGTCTAAGGGTGAGATAGTGAGAGGGTCTAAGGGTGAGATAGTGAGAGGGTCTAAGGATGAGATAGTGAGAGGGTCTAAGGGTGAAATAGTGAGAGGGTCTAAGGGTGAGATAGTGAGAGGGTCTAAGGGTGAGATAGTGAGAGGGTCTAAGGGTGAGATAGTGAGAGGGTCTAAGGGTGAGATAGTGAGAGGGTCTAAGGGTCAGATAGTGAGAGGGTCTAAGGGTGAGATAGTGAGAGGGTCTAAGGGTGAGATAGTGAGAGGGTCTAAGGGTGAGATAGTGAGAGGGTGATAGTGAGAGGGTCTAAGGCTGAAATAGTGAGAGGGTCTAAGGGTGAGATCGTGAGAGGGTCTAAGGGTGAGATAGTGAGAGGGTCTAAGGGTGAGATAGTGAGAGGGTCTAAGGGTGAGATAGTGAGAGGGTCTAAGGGTGAGATAGTGAGAGGGTCTAAGGATGAGATAGTGAGAGGGTCTAAGGGTGAGATAGTGATAGGGTCTAAGGGTGAGATAGTGAGAGGGTCTAAGAGTGAGATAGTGAGAGGGTCTAAGGGTAAGATAGTGAGAGGGTCTAAGGGTGAGATAGTGAGAGGGTCTAAGGGTAAGATAGTGAGAGGGTCTAAGGGTGAGATAGTGAGAGGGTCTAAGGGTGAGATAGTGAGAGGGTCTAAGGGTGAGATAGTGAGAGGGTCTGAGGTTGAGATAGTGAGAGGGTCTAAGCGTGAGATAGTGAGAGGGTCTAAGGGTGAGATAGTGAGAGGGTCTAAGGGTGAGATAGTGAGAGGGTCTAAGGATGAGATAGTGAGAGGGTCTAAGGGTGAAATAGTGAGAGGGTCTAAGGGTGAGATAGTGAGAGGGTCTAAGGGTGAGATAGTAAGAGGGTCTAAGGGTGAGATAGTGAGAGAGTCTAAGGGTGAGATAGTGAGAGGGTCTAAGGGTGAGATAGTGAGAGGGTCTAAGGGTGAGATAGTGAGAGGGTCTAAAGGTGAGATAGTGAGAGGGTGATAGTGAGAGGGTCTAAGGGTGAGAAAGTGAGAGGGTCTAAGGGTGAGATAGTGAGAGGGTCTAAGGGTGAGATAGTGAGAGGGTCTAAGGGTGAGATAGTGAGAGGGTCTAAGGGTGAGATAGTGAGAGGGTCTAAGGGTGAGATAGTGAGAGGGTCTAAGGGTGAGATAGTGAGAGGGTCTAAGGGTGAGATAGTGAGAGGGTCTAAGGGTGAGATAGTGCGAGGGTCTAAGGGTGAGATAGTGAGAGGGTCTAAGGGTGAGATAGTGAGAGGGTCTAAGGGTTATATAGTGAGAGGGTCTAAGGGTGAGATAGTGAGAGGGTCTAAGGGTGATATAGTGAGAGGGTCTAGGGGTGAGATAGTGAGAGGGTCTAAGGGTGAGATAGTGAGAGGGTCTAAGGGTGAGATGGTGAGATGGTCTAAGGGTGAGATAGTGAGAGGGTCTAAGGGTGAGATAGTGAGAGGGTCTAATTGTGAGATAGTGAGAGGGTCTAAGGGTGAGATAGTGAGAGGGTCTAAGGGTGAGATAGTGAGAGGGTCTAAGGGTGAGATAGTGAGGGGGTCTAAGGGTGAGATAGTGAGAGGGTCTAAGGCTGAGATAGTGAGAGGGTCTAAGGGTGAGGTAGTGAGAGGGTCTAAGGGTGATATAGTGAGAGGGTCTAAGGGTGAGATAGTGAGAGGGTCTAAGGGTGAGATAGTGAGAGGGTCTAAGGGTGAGATAGTGAGAGGGTCTAAGGGTGAGATAGTGAGAGGGTCTAAGGGTGAGATAGTGAGATGGTCTAAGGGTGAGATAGTGAGAGGGTCTAAGGGTGAGACAGTGAGAGGGTCTAAGGGTGAGATACTGAGAGGGTGATAGTGAGAGGGTCTAAGGATGAGATAGTGAGAGGGTCTAAGGGTGAGATAGTGAGAGGGTCTAAATTTTAGATAGTGAGAGTGTCTAAGGGTGAGATAGTGAGAGGGTCTAAGGGTGAGATAGTGAGAGGGTCTTAGGGTGAGAGGGTCTAAGGGTGAGAGGGTCTAAGGGTGAGATAGTGAGAGGGTCTTAGGGTGAGATAGTGAGAGGGTCTAAGGGTGAGATAGTGAGAGGGTCTAAGGGTGAGATAGTGAGAGGGTCTAAGGGTGGGATAGTGAGAGGTTGATAGTGAGAGGGTCTAAGGGTGAGATAGTGAGAGGGTGATAGTGAGAGGGTCTAAGGGTGAGATAGTGAGAGGGTCTAAGGGTGAGATAGTGAGAGGGTCTAAGGGTGAGATAGTGAGAGGGTCTAAGGGTGAGATAGTGAGAGGGTCTAAGGGTGAGATAGTGAGAGGGTCTAAGGGTGAGATAGTGAGAGGGTCTAAGGGTGAGATAGCGAGAGGGTCTAAGGGTGAGAGAGCGAGAGGGTTTAAGGGTGAGATAGTGAGAGGGTCTAAGGGTGAGATAGTGAGAGGGTCTAAGGGTGAGATAGTGAGAGGGTCTAAGGATGAGATAGTGAGAGGGTCTAAGGGTGAGATAGTGGAGGGTCTAAGGGTGAGATAGTGAGAGGGTCTAAGGGTGAGATAGTGAGAGGGTCTAAGGGTGAGATAGTGAGAGGGTCTGAGGGTGAGATAGTGAGAGGGTCTAAGGGTGAGATAGTGAGAGGGTCTAAGGGTGAGATAGTGAGATGGTCTAAGGGTGAGATAGTGAGAGGGTCTAAGGGTGAGATAGTGAGAGGGTCTAAGGGTGAGATAGTGAGAGGGTCTAAGGGTGAGACAGTGAGAGGGTCTTAGGGTGAGATAGTGAGAGGGTCTAAGGGTGAGATAGAGAGAGGGTCTAAGGGTGAGATAGTGAGAGGGTCTAAGGGTGAGATAGTGAGAGGGTCTAAGGTTGAGATAGTGAGAGGGTCTAAGGGTGAGATAGTGAGAGGGTCTAAGGGTGAGATAGTGAGAGGGTCTAAGGTTGAGATAGTGAGGGGGTCAAAGGGTGAGATAGTGAGAGGGTCTAAGGGTGAGATAGTGAGAGGGTCTAAGGGTGAGATAGTGAGAGGGTCTAAGGGTGAGATAGTGAGAGGGTCTGAGGGTGAGATAGTGAGAGGGTCTAAGGGTGAGATAGTGAGAGGGTCTACGGGTGAGATAGTGAGAGGGTCTAAGGGTGAGATAGTGAGAGGGTCAAATGGTGAGATAGTGAGAGGGTGTAAGGGTGAGATAGTGAGAGGGTCAAAGGGTGAGATAGTGAGAGGGTCTAAGGGTGAGATAGTGAGAGGGTGATAGTGAGAGGGTCTAAAGGTGAGATAGTGAGAGGGTCTAAGGGTGGGATAGTGAGAGGGTCTACGGGTGAGATAGTGAGAGGGTCTAAGGGTGAGATAGTGAGAGGGTCTAAGGGTGAGATAGTGAGAGGGTCTAAGGGTGAGATAGTGAGAGGGTCTAAGGGTGAGATAGTGAGAGGGTCTAAGGGTGAGATAGTGAGAGGGTCTAAGGGTGAAATAGTGAGAGGGTGATAGTGAGAGGGTCTAAGGGTGAGATAGTGAGAGGGTCTAAGGGTGAGATAGTGAGAGGGTCAAAGGGTGAGATAGTGAGAGGGTCTAAGGGTGAGATAGTGAGAGGGTCAAAGGGTGAGAGAGTGAGAGGGTCTAAGGGTGAGATAGTGAGAGGGTCTAAGGGAGAGATAGTGAGAGGGTCTAAGGGTGAGATAGTGAGAGGGTCTAAGGGTGAGATAGTGAGAGGGTCTAAGGGTGAGATAGTGAGAGGGTCTAAGGGTGAGATAGTGAGAGGGTCTAAGGGAGAGATAGTGAGAGGGTCTAAGGGTGAGATAGTGAGAGGGTCTAAGGGTGAGATAGTGAGAGGGTCTAAGGGTGAGATAGTGAGAGTATCTAAGGGTGAGATAGTGAGAGGGTCTAGGGGTGAGATGGTGAGAGGGTCTAAGGGTGAGATAGTGAGAGGGACTAAGGGTCAGATAGTGAGTGGGTGATAGTGAGAGGGTCTAAGACTGAGATAGTGAGAGGGTCAAAGGGTGAGATAGTGAGAAGGTCTAAGGGTGAGATAGTGAGAGGTTCTAAGGGAGAGATAGTGAGAGGGTCTAAGGGTGAGATAGTGAGAGGGTCTAAGGTTGAGATAGTGAGAGGGTCTTAGGGTGAGATAGTGAGAGTGTCTAAGGGTGAGATAGTGAGAGGGTCTAAGGGTGAGATAGTGAGAGGGTCTAAGGGTGAGATAGTGGGAGGGTCTAAGGGTGAGATAGTGAGAGGGTCTAAGTGTGAGATAGTGAGAGGGTCTAAGGGTGAGATATTGAGAGGGTCTAAGGGTGAGATAGTGGGAGGGTCTAAGGGTGAGATAGTGAGAGGGTCTAAGGGTGAGATAGTGAGAGGGTCTAAGGGTGAGATAGTGAGAGGGTCTAAGGGTGAGATAGTGAGAGGGTCTTAGGGTGAGATAGTGAGAGGGTCTAAGGGTGAAATAGTGAGAGGGTCTAAGGGTGAGATAGTGAGAGAGTCTAAGGGTGAGATAGTGAGAGGGTCTAAGGGTGAGATAGTGAGAGGGTCTAAGGGTGAGATAGTGAGAGGGTCTAAGGGTGAGATAGTGAGATGGTGTAAGGTTGAGATAGTGAGAGGGTCTAAGGTTGAGATAGTGAGAAGTCTAAGGGTGAGATAGTGAGAGGGTGATAGTGAGAGGGTCTAGGGGTGAGATAGTGAGAGGGTCTAAGGGTGAGATAGTGAGAGGGTCTAAGGGTGAGATAGTGAGAGGGTCTAAGGGTGAGATAGTGAGAGGGTCTAAGGGTGAGATAGTGAGAGGGTCTAAGGGTGAGATAGTGAGAGGGTCTGATGGTGAGATAGTGAGAGGGTCTAAGGGTGAGATAGTGAGAGGGTCTAAGGGTGAGATAGTGAGTGGGTCTAACGGTGAGATAGTGAGAGGGTCTAACGGTGAGATAGTGAGAGGGTCTAACGGTGAGATAGTGAGAGGGTCTAACGGTGAGATAGTGAGAGGGTCTAAGGGTGAGATAGTGAGAGGGTCTAAGGGTGAGATAGTGAGAGGGTCTACGGGTGAGATAGTGAGAGGGTCTAAGGGTGAGATAGTGATAGGGTCTAAGGGTGAGATAGTGAGAGGGTCTAAGGGTGAGATAGTGAGAGGGTCTAAGGGTGAGATAGTGAGAGGGTCTAAGGGTGAGATATTGAGAGGGTCTAAGGGTGAGATAGTGAGAAGGTCTTAGGGTGAGATAGTGAGAGGGTTTAAGGGTGAGATAGTGAGAGGGTCTAAGGGTGAGATAGTGAGAGGGTCTAAGGGTGAGATAGTGAGAGGGTGATGGTGAGAGGGTCTAACGGTGAGATAGTGAGAGGGTCTAAGGGTGAGATAGTGAGAGGGTCTAAGGGTGAGATAGTGAGAGGGTCTAAGGGTGAGATAGTGAGAGGGTCTAAGGGTGAGATAGTGAGAGGGTCTAAGGGTGAGATAGTGAGAGGGTCTAACGGTGAGATAGTGAGAGGGTCTAACGGTGAGATGGTGAGAGGGTCTAACGGTGAGATAGTGAGAGGTTCTAACGGTGAGATAGTGAGAGGGTCTAAGGGTGAGATAGTGAGAGGGTCTAAGGGTGAGATAGTGAGAGGGTCTAAGGGTGAGATAGTGAGAGGGTCTAAGGGTCAGATAGTGAGAGGGTCTAAGGGTGAGATAGTGAGAGGGTCTAAGGGTGAGATAGTGAGAGGGTCTAAGGGTGAGATAGTGAGAGGGTGATAGTGAGAGGGTCTAAGGCTGAAATAGTGAGAGGGTCTAAGGGTGAGATCGTGAGAGGGTCTAAGGGTGAGATAGTGAGAGGGTCTAAGGGTGAGAGGGTCTAAGGGTGAGATAGTGAGAGGGTCTAAGGGTGAGATAGTGAGAGGGTCTCAGGTTGAGATAGTGAGAAGTCTAAGGGTGAGATAGTGAGAGGGTCTAAGGGTGAGATAGTGAGAGGGTCTAAGGGTGAGATAGTGAGAGGGTCTAAGGGTGAGATAGTGAGAGGGTCTAAGGGTGAGATAGTGAGAGGGTCTAAGGGTGAGATAGTCAGAGGGTCTAATGGTGAGATAGTGAGAGGGTGATAGTGAGAGGGTCTAAGTGTGAGATAGTGAGAGGGTCTAAGGGTGAGATGGTGAGAGGGTCTAAGGGTGAGATAGTGAGAGGGTCTAAGGGTGAGATAGTGAGAGGGTCTAAGGGTGAGATAGTGAGAGGGTCTAAGGGTGAGATAGTGAGAGATTCTAAGGGTGAGATAGTGAGAGGGTCTAAGGGTGAGATAGTGAGAGGGTCTAAGGGTGAGATAGTGAGAGGGTCTAAGGGTGAGATAGTGAGAGGGTCTAAGGGTGAGATAGTGAGAGGGTCTAAGGGTGAAATAGTGAGAGGGTCTAAGGGTGAGATAGTGAGAGGGTCTAAGGGTGAGATAGTGAGAGGGTCTAAGGGTGAGATAGTGAGAGGGTCTAAGGGTGAGATAGTGAGAGGGTCTAAGGGTGAGATAGTGAGAGGGTCTCAGGTTGAGATAGTGAGAAGTCTAAGGGTGAGATAGTGAGAGGGTGATAGTGAGAGGGTCTAAGGGTGAGATAATGAGAGGGTCTAAGGGTGAGATGGTGAGAGGGTCTAAGGGTGAGATAGTGAGAGGGTCTAAGGGTGAGATAGTGAGAGGGTCTAAGGGTGAGATAGTGAGAGGGTCTAAGGGTGAGATAGTGAGAGGGTCTTAGGGTGAGATAGTGAGAGGGTCTAAGGGTGAGATCGTGAGAGGGTCTAAGGGTGAGATAGTGAGAGGGTCTAAGGGTGAGATAGTGAGAAGGTCTAAGGGTGAGATAGTGAGAGGGTCTAAGGGTGAGATAGTGAGAGGGTCTAAGGGTGAGATAGTGAGAGGGTCTAAAGGTGAGATAGTGAGAGGGTCTAAGAGTGAGATAGTGAGAGGGTCTAAGGGTGAGATAGTGAGAGGGTCTAAGGGTGAGATAGTGAGAGGGTCTAAGGGTGAGATAGTGAGAGGGTCTAAGGGTGAGATAGTGAGAGGGTCTAACGGTGAGATAGTGAGAGGGTCTAACGGTGAGATAGTGAGAGGGTCTAACGGTGAGATAGTGAGAGGGTCTAACGGTGAGATAGTGAGAGGGTCTAACGGTGAGATAGTGAGAGGGTCTAAGGGTGAGATAGTGAGAGGTTCTAAGGGTGAGATAGTGAGAGGGTCTAAGGGTGAGATAGTGAGAGTATCTAAGGGTGAGATAGTGAGAGGGTCTAGGGGTGAGATAGTGAGAGGGTCTAAGGGTGAGATAGTGAGAGGGTCTAAGGGTGAGATAGTGAGAGGGTCTAAGGGTGAAATAGTGAAGGGTCTAAGGGTGAGATAGTGAGAGAGTCTAAGGGTGAGATAGTGAGAGGGTCTAAGGGTGAGATAGTGAGAGGGTCTAAGGGTGAGATAGTGAGAGGGTCTAAGGGTGAGATAGTGAGATGGTCTAAGGTTGAGATAGTGAGAGGGTCTAAGGTTGAGATAGTGAGAAGTCTAAGGGTGAGATAGTGAGAGGGTGATAGTGAGAGGGTCTAAGGGTGAGATAGTGAGAGGGTCTAAGGGTGAGATAGTGAGAGGGTCTAAGGGTGAGATAGTGAGAGGGTCTAAGGGTGAGATAGTGAGAGGGTCTAAGGGTCAGATAGTGAGAGGGTCTAAGGGTGAGATAGTGAGAGGGTCTAAGGGTGAGATAGTGAGAGGGTCTTAGGGTCAGATAGTGAGAGGGTCTAAGGGTGAGATAGTGAGAGGGTCTAAAGGTGAGATGGTGAGAGGGTCTAAGGGTGAGATAGTGAGAGGGTCTAAGGGTGAGATAGTGAGAGGGTCTAAGGGTGAGATAATGAGAGGGTCTAAGGGTGAGATAGTGAGAGGGTCAAAGGGTGAGATAGTGAGAGGGTCTAAGGGTGAGATAGTGAGAAGGTCTAAGGGTGAGATAGTGAGAGGGTCTAAGGGTGAGATAGTGAGAGGGTCTAAGGGTGAGATAGTGAGAGGGTCTAAGTGTGAGATAGTGAGAGGGTCTAAGGGTGAGATAGTGAGAGGGTCTAAGGGTGAGATAGTGAGAGGGTCTAAGGGTGAGATAGTGAGAGGGTCTAAGGGTCAGATAGTGAGAGGGTCTAAGGGTGAGATAGTGAGAGGGTCTAAGGGTGAGATAGTGAGAGGGTCTTAGGGTCAGATAGTGAGAGGGTCTAAGGGTGAGATAGTGAGAGGGTCTAAAGGTGAGATGGTGAGAGGGTCTAAGGGTGAGATAGTGAGAGGGTCTAAGGGTGAGATAGTGAGAGGGTCTAAGGGTGAGATAGTGAGAGGGTCTAAGGGTGAGATAGTGAGAGGGTCTAAGGGTGAGATAGTGAGAGGGTCTAAGGGTGAGATAGTGAGAGGGTCTAAAGGTGAGATGGTGAGAGGGTCTAAGGGTGAGATAGTGAGAGGGTCTAAGGGTGAGATAGTGAGAGGGTCTAAGGGTGAGATAGTGAGAAGGTCTAAGGGTGAGATAGTGAGAGGGTCTAAGGGTGAGATAGTGAGAGGGTCTAAGGGTGAGATAGTGAGAGGGTCTAAGTGTGAGATAGTGAGAGGGTCTAAGGGTGAGATAGTGAGAGGGTCTAAGGGTGAGATAGTGAGAGGGTCTAAGGGTGAGATAGTGAGAGGGTCTAAGGGTGAGATAGTGAGAGTGTCTAAGGGTGAGATAGTGAGAGGGTCTAAGGGTGAGATAGTGAGAGGGTTTAAGGGTGAGATAGTCAGAGGGTCTAATGGTGAGATAGTGAGTGGGTGATAGTGAGAGGGTCTAAGGGTGAGATAGTGAGAGGGTCTAAGGGTGAGATAGTGAGAGGGTCTAAGGGTGAGATAGTGAGAGGGTCTAAGGGTGAGATATTGAGAGGGTCTAAGGGTGAGATAGTGGGAGGGTCTAAGGGTGAGATAGTGAGAGGGTCTAAGGGTGAGATAGTGAGAGGGTCTAAGGGTGAGATAGTGAGAGGGTCTAAGGGTGAGATAGTGAGAGGGTCTAAGGGTGAGATAGTGAGAGGGTCTAAGGGTGAAATAGTGAAGGGTCTAAGGGTGAGATAGTGAGAGAGTCTAAGGGTGAGATAGTGAGAGGGTCTAAGGGTGAGATAGTGAGAGGGTCTAAGCGTGAGATAGTGAGAGGGTCTAAGGGTGAGATAGTGAGATGGTCTAAGGTTGAGATAGTGAGAGGGTCTAAGGTTGAGATAGTGAGAAGTCTAAGGGTGAGATAGTGAGAGGGTGATAGTGAGAGGGTCTAAGGGTGAGATAGTGAGAGGGTCTAAGGGTGAGATAGTGAGAGGGTCTAAGGGTGAGATAGTGAGAGGGTCTAAGGGTGAGATAGTGAGAGGGTCTAAGGGTGAGATAGTGAGAGGGTCTAAGGGTGAGATAGTGAGAGGGTGATAGTGAGAGGGTCTAAGGGTGAGATAGTGAGAGGGTCTAAGGGTGAGATAGTGAGAGGGTCTAAGGGTGAGATAGTGCGAGGGTCTAAGGAAGAGATAGTGAGAGGGTCTAAGGGTGAGATAGTGAGAGGGTCTAAGGGTGAGATTGTGAAAGGGTCTAAAGTTGAGATAGTGAGAGGGTCTAAGGGTGAGATAGTGAGAGGGTCTAAGGGTGAAATAGTGAGAGGGTGATAGTGAGAGGGTCTAAGGGTGAGATAGTGAGAGGGTCTAAGGGTGAGATAGTGAGAGGGTCTAAGGGTGAGATAGTGAGAGGGTCTAAGGGTGAGATAGTGATAGGGTCTAAGGGTGAGATAGTGAGAGGGTCTAAGGGTGAGATAGTGAGAGGGTCTAAGGGTGAGATAGTGAGAGGGTCTAAAGGTGAGATAGTGAGAGCGTCTAAGGGTGAGATAGTGAGAGGGTCTAAGGGTGAGATAGTGAGAGGGTCTAAGGGTGACATAGTGAGAGGATCTAAGGGTGAGATAGTGAGAGGGTCTAAGGGTGAGATAGTGAGAGGGTCTAAGGGTGAGATATTGAGAGGGTCTAAGGGTGAGATAGTGAGAAGGTCTAAGGGTGAGATAGTGAGAGGGTTTAAGGGTGAGATAGTGAGAGGGTCTAAGGGTGAGATAGTGAGAGGGTCTAAGGGTGAGATAGTGAGAGGGTGATAGTGAGAGGGTCTAACGGTGAGATAGTGAGAGGGTCTAAGGGTGAAATAGTGAGAGGGTCTAAGGGTGAGATAGTGAGAGGGTCTAAGGGTGAGATAGTGAGAGGGTCTAAGGGTGAGATAGTGAGAGGGTCTAAGGGTGAGATAGTGAGAGGGTCTAACGGTGAGATAGTGAGAGGGTCTAACGGTGAGATGGTGAGAGGGTCTAACGGTGAGATAGTGAGAGGGTCTAACGGTGAGATAGTGAGAGGGTCTAAGGGTGAGATAGTGAGAGGGTCTAAGGGTGAGATAGTGAGAGGGTCTAAGGGTGAGATAGTGAGAGGGTCTAAGGGTCAGATAGTGAGAGGGTCTAAGGGTGAGATAGTGAGAGGGTCTAAGGGTGAGATAGTGAGAGGGTCTTAGGGTCAGATAGTGAGAGGGTGATAGTGAGAGGGTCTAAGGCTGAAATAGTGAGAGGGTCTAAGGGGGAGATAGTGAGAGGGTCTAAGGGTGAGATAGTGAGAAGGTCTAAGGATGAGATAGTGAGAGGGTCTTAGAGTGAGATAGTGAGAGGGTCTAAGGGTGAGATAGTGAGAGGGTCTAAGGGTGAGATAGTGAGAGGGTCTAAGGGTGAGATAGTGAGAGGGTCTAAGGGTGAGATGGTGAGAGGGTCTAAGGGTGAGATGGTGAGAGGGTCTAAGGGTGAGATAGTGAGAGGGTCTAAGGGTGAGATAGTGAGAGGGTCTAAGGGTCAGATAGTGAGAGGGTCTAAGGGTGAGATAGTGAGAGGGTCTAAGGGTGAGACAGTGAGAGGGTCTAAGGGTGAGAAAGTGAGAGGGTCTAAGGGTGAGATAGTGAGAGGGTCTAAGGGTGAGATAGTGAGAGGGTCAAAGGGTGAGATAGTGGGAGGGTCTAAGGGTGAGATAGTGAGAGGGCCTAAGGGTGAGATAGTGAGAGGGTCTAAGGGTGAGATAGTGAGAGGGTCTAAGGGTGAGATAGTGAGAGGGTCTAAGGGTGAGATAGTGGGAGGGTCTAAGGGTGAGATAGTGAGAGGGTCTAAGGGTGAGATAGTGAGAGGGTCTAACGGTGAGATAGTGAGAGGGTCTAAGGGTGAGATAGTCAGAGGGTCTAATGGTGAGATAGTGAGAGGGTGATAGTGAGAGGGTCTAAGGGTGAGATAGTGAGAGGGTCTAAGGGTGAGATAGTGAGAGGGTCTAAGGGTGAGATAGTGAGAGGGTCTAAGGGTGAGATAGTGAGAGGGTCTAAGGGTGAGATAGTGAGAGGGTCTAAGGGTGAGATAGTGAGATGGTCTAAGGGTGAAATAGTGAGAGGGTCTAAGGGTGAGATAGTGAGAGGGTCTAAGGGTGAGATAGTGAGAGGGTCTAAGGGTGAGATAGTGAGAGGGTCTAAGAGTGAGATAGTGAGAGGGTCTAAGGGTGAGATAGTGAGAGGGTCTAAGGGTGAGATAGTGAGAGGGTCTAAGGTTGAGATAGTGAGAAGTCTAAGGGTGAGATAGTGAGAGGGTGATAGTGAGAGGGTCTAAGGGTGAGATAGTGAGAGGGTCTAAGGGTGTGATAGTGAGAGGGTCTAAGGGTGAGATAGTGAGAGGGTCTAAGGGTGAGATAGTGAGAGGGTCTAAGGGTGAGATAGTGAGAGGGTCTAAGGGTTAGATAGTGAGAGGGTCTAAGGGTGAGATAGTGAGAGGGTCTAAGGGTGAGATAGTGAGAGGGTCTAAGGGTGAGATAGTGAGAGGGTCTAAGGGTGAGATAGTGAGAGGGTCTAAGGGTGAGATAGTGAGAGGCTCTAAGGGTGAGATAGTGAGAGGGTCTAAGGGATAGATAGTGAGAGGGTCTAAGGGTGAGATAGTGAGAGGGTCTAAGGGTGAGATAGTGAGAGGGCCTAAGGGTGAGATAGTGATAGGGTCTAAGGGTGAGATAGTGAGAGAGTCTAACGGTGAGATAGTGAGAGGGTCTAAGGGTGAGATAGTGAGAGGGTCTAAGGGTGAGATAGTGAGAGGGTCTAAGGGTGAGATAGTGAGAGGGTCTAAGGGTGAGATAGTGAGAGGGTCTAAGGGTGAGATAGTGAGAGGGTCTAAGGGTGAGATAGTGAGAGGGTCTAAGGGTGAGATAGTGAGAGGGTCTAAGGGTGAGATAGTGAGAAGGTCTAAGGGTGAGATATTGAGAGGGTCTAAGAGTGAGATAGTGCGAGGGTCTAAGGGTGAGATAGTGAGAGAGTCTAAGGGTGAGATAGTGAGAGGGTCTAAGGGTGAGATAGTGAGAGGGTCTAAGGGTGAGATAGTGAGAGGGTCTAAGGGTGAGATAGTGAAAGGGTCTAAGGTTGAGATAGTGAGAGGGTCTATGGGTGAGATAGTGAGAGGGTATAAAGGTGAAATAGTGAGAGGGTGATAGTGAGAGGGTCTAAGGGTGAGATTGTGAGGGGGTCTAAGGGTGAGATAGTGAGAGGGTCTAAGGGTGAGATAGTGAGAGGGTCTAAGGGTGAGATAGTGAGAGGGTCTAAGGATGAGATAGTGAGAGGGTCTAAGGGTGAGATAGTGAGAGGGTCTAAGGGTGAGATAGTGAGAGGGTCTACGGGTGAGATAGTGAGAGCGTCTAAGGATGAGATAGTGAGAGGGTCTAAGGGTGAGATAGTGAGAGGGTCTAAGGGTGAGATAGTGAGAGGATCTAAGGGTGAGATAGTGAGAGGGTCTAAGGGTGAGATAGTGAGAGGGTCTAAAGGTGAGATAGTGAGAGGGTCTAAAGGTGAGATTGTGAGAAGGTCTAAGGGTGAGATAGTGAGAGGGTCTAAGGGTGAGATAGTGAGAGGGTCTAAGGGTGAGATAGTGAGAGGGTCTAAGGGTGAGATAGTGAGAGGGTGATAGTGAGAGGGTCTAAGGGTGAGATAGTGAGAGGGTCTAAGGGTGAGATAGTGAGAGGGTCTAAGGGTGAGATAGTGAGAGGGTCTAAGGGTGAGATAGTGAGAGGGTCTAAGGGTGAGATAGTGAGAGGGTCTAAGGGTGAGATAGTGAGAGGGTCTAAGGGTGAGATAGTGAGAGGGTCTCAGGGTGAGATAGTGAGAAGGTCTAAGGGTGAGATAGTGAGAGGGTCTAAGGGTGAGATAGTGAGAGGGTCTAAGGGTGAGATAGTGAGAGGGTCTAAGGGTGAGATAGTGAGAGGGTCTAAGGGAGAGATAGTGAGAGGGTCTAAGGGTGAGATAGTGAGAGGGTCTAAGGGTGAGATAGTGAGAGGGTCTAAGGGTAAGATAGTGAGAGGGTCTAACGGTGAGATAGTGAGAGGGTCTAACGGTGAGATAGTGAGAGGGTCTAACGGTGAGATAGTGAGAGGGTCTAACGGTGAGATAGTGAGAGGGTCTAACGGTGAGATAGTGAGAGGGTCTAAGGGTGAGATAGTGAGAGGGTCTAAGGGTGAGATAGTGAGAGGGGGTAAGGGTGAGATAGTGAGAGGGTCTAAGGGTGAGATAGTGAGAGGGTCTAAGTGTGAGATAGTGAGAGGGTCTAAGGGTGAGATAGTGAGAGGGTCTAAGGGTGAGATAGTGAGAGGGTCTAAGGGTCAGATAGTGAGAGGGTGATAGTGAGAAGGTCTAAGGCTGAGATAGTGAGAGGGTCTAAGGGTGAGATAGTGAGAGGGTCTAAGGGTGAGATAGTGAGAGGGTCTAAGGGTGAGATAGTGAGAGGGTCTTAGGGTGAGATAGTGAGAGGGTCTAAGGGTGAGATAGTGAGAGGGTCTAAGGGTGAGATAGTGAGAGGGTCTAAGGGTGAGATAGTGAGAGGGTCTAAGGGTGAGATGGTGAGAGGGTCTAAGGGTGAGATGGTGAGAGGGTCTAAGGGTGAGATAGTGAGAGGGTCTAAGGGTGAGATAGTGAGAGGGTCTAAGGGTGAGATAGTGAGAGGGTCTAAGGGTGAGATAGTGAGAGGGTCTAAGGGTGAGATAGTGAGAGGGTCTAAGGGTGAGATAGTGAGAGGGTCTAAGGGTGAGATAGTGAGAGCGTCTAAGGGTGAGATAGTGAGAGGGTCTAAGGGTGAGATAGTGAGAGGGTCTAAGGTTGAGATAGTGAGAGGGTCTAAGGGTGAGATAGTGAGAGGGTCTAAGGGTGAGATAGTGAGAGGGTCTAAGGGTGAGATAGTGAGAGGGTCTAAGGGTGAGATAGTGAGAGGGTCTAAGGGTGAGATAGTGAGAGGGTCTAAGGGTGAGATAGTCAGAGGGTCTAATGGTGAGATAGTGAGAGGGTGATAGTGAGAGGGTCTTAGGGTGAGATAGTGAGAGGGTCTAAGGGTGAGATAGTGAGAGGGTCTAAGGGTGAGATAGTGAGAGGGTCTAAGGGTGAGATAGTGAGAGGGTCTAAGGGTGAGATAGTGAGAGATTCTAAGGGTGAGATAGTGAGAGGGTCTAAGTGTGAGATAGTGAGAGGGTCTAAGGGTGAGATAGTGAGAGGGTCTAAGGGTGAGATAGTGAGAGGGTCTAAGGGTGAGATAGTGAGAGGGTCTAAGGGTGAAATAGTGAGAGGGGCTAAGGGTGAGATAGTGAGAGGGTCTAAGGGTGAGATAGTGAGAGGGTCTAAGGGTGAGATAGTGAGAGGGTCTAAGGGTGAGATAGTGAGAGGGTCTAAGGGTGAGATAGTGAGAGGGTCTCAGGTTGAGATAGTGAGAAGTCTAAGGGTGAGATAGTGAGAGGGTGATAGTGAGAGGGTCTAAGGGTGAGATAGTGAGAGGGTCTAAGGGTGAGATAGTGAGAGGGTCTAAGGGTGAGATAGTGAGAGGGTCTAAGGGTGAGATAGTGAGAGGGTCTAGGGGTGAGATAGTGAGAGGGTATAAGGGTGAGATCGTGAGAGGGTCTAAGGGTGAGATAGTGAGAGGGTCTAAGGGTGAGATAGTGAGAAGGTCTAAGGGTGAGATAGTGAGAGGGTCTAAGGGTGAGATAGTGAGAGGGTCTAAGGGTGAGATAGTGAGAGGGTCTAAAGGTGAGATAGTGAGAGGGTCTAAGGGTGAGATAGTGAGAGGGTCTAAGGGTGAGATAGTGAGAGGGTCTAAGGGTGAGATAGTGAGAGGGTCTAAGGGTGAGATAGTGAGAGGGTCTAAGGGTGAGATAGTGAGAGGGTCTAAAGGGTGAGATAGTGAGAGGGTCTAACGGTGAGATAGTGAGAGGGTCTAACGGTGAGATAGTGAGAGGGTCTAACGGTGAGATAGTGAGAGGGTCTAACGGTGAGATAGTGAGAGGGTCTAAGGGTGAGATAGTGAGAGGGTCTAAGGGTGAGATAGTGAGAGGGTCTAAGGGTGAGATAGTGAGAGTATCTAAGGGTGAGATAGTGAGAGGGTCTAGGGGTGAGATGGTGAGAGGGTCTAAGGGTGAGATAGTGAGAGGGTCTAAGGGTCAGATAGTGAGAGGGTGATAGTGAGAGGGTCTAAGGCTGAGATAGTGAGAGGGTCTAAGGGTGAGATAGTGAGAGGGTCTAAGGGTGAGATAGTGAGAGGGTCTAAGGGTGAGATAGTGAGAGGGTCTTAGGGTGAGATAGTGAGAGGGTCTAAGGGTGAGATAGTGAGAGGGTCTAAGGGTGAGATAGTGAGAGGGTCTTAGGGTGAGATAGTGAGAGGGTCTATGGGTGAGATGGTGAGAGGGTCTAAGGGTGAGATAGTGAGAGGGTCTAAGGGTGAGATAGTGAGAGGGTCTAAGGGTGAGATAGTGAGAGGGTCTAAGGGTGAGATAGTGAGAGGGTCTAAGGGTGAGATAGTGAGAGGGTCTAAGGGTGAGATAGTGAGAAGGTCTAAGGGACAGATAGTGAGAGGGTCTAAGGGTGAGATAGTGAGAGGGTCTAAGTGTGAGATAGTGAGAGGGTCTAAGGGTGAGATAGTGAGAGGGTCTAAGGGTGAGATAGTGAGAGGGTCTAAGGGTGAGATAGTGAGAGGGTCTAAGGGTGAGATAGTGAGAGGGTCTAAGGGTGAGATAGTGAGAGGGTCTAAGGGTGAGATAGTGAGAGGGTCTAAGGTTGAGATAGTGAGAGGGTCTAAGGTTGAGATAGTGAGAGCGTCTAAGGGTGAGATAGTGAGAGGGTGATAGTGAGAGGGTCTAAGGGTGAGATAGTGAGAGGGTCTAAGGGTGAGATAGTGAGAGGGTCTAAGGGTGAGATAGTGAGAGGGTCTAAGGGTGAGATAGTGAGAGGGTCTAAGGGTGAGATAGTGAGAGGGTCTAAGGGTGAGATAGTGAGAGGGTCTAATGGTGAGATAGTGAGAGGGTCTAAGGGTGAGATAGTGAGAGGGTCTAAGGGTGAGATAGTGAGTGGGTCTAACGGTGAGATAGTGAGAGGGTCTAACGGTGAGATAGTGAGAGGGTCTAAGGGTGAGATAGTGAGAGGCTCTAAGGGTGAGATAGTGAGAGGGTCTAAGGGATAGATAGTGAGAGGGTCTAAGGGTGAGATAGTGAGAGGGTCTAAGGGTGAGATAGTGAGAGGGCCTAAGGGTGAGATAGTGAGAGGGTCTAAGGGTGAGATAGTGAGAGAGTCTAACGGTGAGATAGTGAGAGGGTCTAAGGGTGAGATAGTGAGAGGGTCTAAGGGTGAGATAGTGAGAGGGTCTAAGGGTGAGATAGTGAGAGGGTCTAAGGGTGAGATAGTGAGAGGGTCTAAGGGTGAGATAGTGAGAGGGTCTAAGGGTGAGATAGTGAGAGGGTCTAAGGGTGAGATAGTGAGAGGGTCTAAGGGTGAGATAGTGAGAGGGTCTAAGGGTGAGATATTGAGAGGGTCTAAGAGTGAGATAGTGCGAGGGTCTAAGGGTGAGATAGTGAGAGAGTCTAAGGGTGAGATAGTGAGAGGGTCTAAGGGTGAGATAGTGAGAGGGTCTAAGGGTGAGATAGTGAGAGGGTCTAAGGGTGAGATAGTGAAAGGGTCTAAGGTTGAGATAGTGAGAGGGTCTATGGGTGAGATAGTGAGAGGGTATAAGGGTGAAATAGTGAGAGGGTGATAGTGAGAGGGTCTAAGGGTGAGATTGTGAGGGGGTCTAAGGGTGAGATAGTGAGAGGGTCTAAGGGTGAGATAGTGAGAGGGTCTAAGGGTGAGATAGTGAGAGGGTCTAAGGATGAGATAGTGAGAGGGTCTAAGGGTGAGATAGTGAGAGGGTCTAAGGGTGAGATAGTGAGAGGGTCTACGGGTGAGATAGTGAGAGCGTCTAAGGATGAGATAGTGAGAGGGTCTAAGGGTGAGATAGTGAGAGGGTCTAAGGGTGAGATAGTGAGAGGATCTAAGGGTGAGATAGTGAGAGGGTCTAAGGGTGAGATAGTGAGAGGGTCTAAAGGTGAGATAGTGAGAGGGTCTAAAGGTGAGATTGTGAGAAGGTCTAAGGGTGAGATAGTGAGAGGGTCTAAGGGTGAGATAGTGAGAGGGTCTAAGGGTGAGATAGTGAGAGGGTCTAAGGGTGAGATAGTGAGAGGGTGATAGTGAGAGGGTCTAAGGGTGAGATAGTGAGAGGGTCTAAGGGTGAGATAGTGAGAGGGTCTAAGGGTGAGATAGTGAGTGGGTCTAAGGGTGAGATAGTGAGAGGGTCTAAGGGTGAGATAGTGAGAGGGTCTAAGGGTGAGATAGTGAGAGGGTCTAAGGGTGAGATAGTGAGAGGGTCTCAGGGTGAGATAGTGAGAAGGTCTAAGGGTGAGATAGTGAGAGGGTCTAAGGGTGAGATAGTGAGAGGGTCTAAGGGTGAGATAGTGAGAGGGTCTAAGGGTGAGATAGTGAGAGGGTCTAAGGGAGAGATAGTGAGAGGGTCTAAGGGTGAGATAGTGAGAGGGTCTAAGGGTGAGATAGTGAGAGGGTCTAAGGGTAAGATAGTGAGAGGGTCTAACGGTGAGATAGTGAGAGGGTCTAACGGTGAGATAGTGAGAGGGTCTAACGGTGAGATAGTGAGAGGGTCTAACGGTGAGATAGTGAGAGGGTCTAACGGTGAGATAGTGAGAGGGTCTAAGGGTGAGATAGTGAGAGGGTCTAAGGGTGAGATAGTGAGAGGGGGTAAGGGTGAGATAGTGAGAGGGTCTAAGGGTGAGATAGTGAGAGGGTCTAAGTGTGAGATAGTGAGAGGGTCTAAGGGTGAGATAGTGAGAGGGTCTAAGGGTGAGATAGTGAGAGGGTCTAAGGGTCAGATAGTGAGAGGGTGATAGTGAGAGGGTCTAAGGCTGAGATAGTGAGAGGGTCTAAGGGTGAGATAGTGAGAGGGTCTAAGGGTGAGATAGTGAGAGGGTCTAAGGGTGAGATAGTGAGAGGGTCTTAGGGTGAGATAGTGAGAGGGTCTAAGGGTGAGATAGTGAGAGGGTCTAAGGGTGAGATAGTGAGAGGGTCTAAGGGTGAGATAGTGAGAGGGTCTAAGGGTGAGATGGTGAGAGGGTCTAAGGGTGAGATGGTGAGAGGGTCTAAGGGTGAGATAGTGAGAGGGTCTAAGGGTGAGATAGTGAGAGGGTCTAAGGGTGAGATAGTGAGAGGGTCTAAGGGTGAGATAGTGAGAGGGTCTAAGGGTGAGATAGTGAGAGGGTCTAAGGGTGAGATAGTGAGAGGGTCTAAGGGTGAGATAGTGAGAGCGTCTAAGGGTGAGATAGTGAGAGGGTCTAAGGGTGAGATAGTGAGAGGGTCTAAGGTTGAGATAGTGAGAGGGTCTAAGGGTGATATAGTGAGAGGGTCTAAGGGTGAGATAGTGAGAGGGTCTAAGGGTGAGATAGTGAGAGGGTCTAAGGGTGAGATAGTGAGAGGGTCTAAGGGTGAGATAGTGAGAGGGTCTAAGGGTGAGATAGTCAGAGGGTCTAATGGTGAGATAGTGAGAGGGTGATAGTGAGAGGGTCTTAGGGTGAGATAGTGAGAGGGTCTAAGGGTGAGATAGTGAGAGGGTCTAAGGGTGAGATAGTGAGAGGGTCTAAGGGTGAGATAGTGAGAGGGTCTAAGGGTGAGATAGTGAGAGATTCTAAGGGTGAGATAGTGAGAGGGTCTAAGTGTGAGATAGTGAGAGGGTCTAAGGGTGAGATAGTGAGAGGGTCTAAGGGTGAGATAGTGAGAGGGTCTAAGGGTGAGATAGTGAGAGGGTCTAAGGGTGAAATAGTGAGAGGGGCTAAGGGTGAGATAGTGAGAGGGTCTAAGGGTGAGATAGTGAGAGGGTCTAAGGGTGAGATAGTGAGAGGGTCTAAGGGTGAGATAGTGAGAGGGTCTAAGGGTGAGATAGTGAGAGGGTCTCAGGTTGAGATAGTGAGAAGTCTAAGGGTGAGATAGTGAGACGGTGATAGTGAGAGGGTCTAAGGGTGAGATAGTGAGAGGGTCTAAGGGTGAGATAGTGAGAGGGTCTAAGGGTGAGATAGTGAGAGGGTCTAAGGGTGAGATAGTGAGAGGGTCTAGGGGTGAGATAGTGAGAGGGTATAAGGGTGAGATCGTGAGAGGGTCTAAGGGTGAGATAGTGAGAGGGTCTAAGGGTGAGATAGTGAGAAGGTCTAAGGGTGAGATAGTGAGAGGGTCTAAGGGTGAGATAGTGAGAGGGTCTCAGGTTGAGATAGTGAGAAGTCTAAGGGTGAGATAGTGAGACGGTGATAGTGAGAGGGTCTAAGGGTGAGATAGTGAGAGGGTCTAAGGGTGAGATAGTGAGAGGGTCTAAGGGTGAGATAGTGAGAGGGTCTAAGGGTGAGATAGTGAGAGGGTCTAAGGGTGAGATAGTGAGAGGGTCTCAGGTTGAGATAGTGAGAAGTCTAAGGGTGAGATAGTGAGACGGTGATAGTGAGAGGGTCTAAGGGTGAGATAGTGAGAGGGTCTAAGGGTGAGATAGTGAGAGGGTCTAAGGGTGAGATAGTGAGAGGGTCTAAGGGTGAGATAGTGAGAGGGTCTAAGGGTGAAATAGTGAGAGGGGCTAAGGGTGAGATAGTGAGAGGGTCTAAGGGTGAGATAGTGAGAGGGTCTAAGGGTGAGATAGTGAGAGGGTCTAAGGGTGAGATAGTGAGAGGGTCTAAGGGTGAGATAGTGAGAGGGTCTAAGGGTGAGATAGTGAGAGGGTCTAAGGGTGAGATAGTGAGAGGGTCTAAGGGTGAGATAGTGAGAGGGTCTAAGGGTGAGATAGTGAGAGGGTCTAAAGGGTGAGATAGTGAGAGGGTCTAACGGTGAGATAGTGAGAGGGTCTAACGGTGAGATAGTGAGAGGGTCTAACGGTGAGATAGTGAGAGTGTCTAACGGTGAGATAGTGAGAGGGTCTAAGGGTGAGATAGTGAGAGGGTCTAAGGGTGAGATAGTGAGAGGGTCTAAGGGTGAGATAGTGAGAGTATCTAAGGGTGAGATAGTGAGAGGGTCTAGGGGTGAGATGGTGAGAGGGTCTAAGGGTGAGATAGTGAGAGGGTCTAAGGGTCAGATAGTGAGAGGGTGATAGTGAGAGGGTCTAAGGCTGAGATAGTGAGAGGGTCTAAGGGTGAGATAGTGAGAGGGTCTAAGGGTGAGATAGTGAGAGGGTCTAAGGGTGAGATAGTGAGAGGGTCTTAGGGTGAGATAGTGAGAGGGTCTAAGGGTGAGATAGTGAGAGGGTCTAAGGGTGAGATAGTGAGAGGGTCTTAGGGTGAGATAGTGAGAGGGTCTAAGGGTGAGATGGTGAGAGGGTCTAAGGGTGAGATAGTGAGAGGGTCTAAGGGTGAGATAGTGAGAGGGTCTAAGGGTGAGATAGTGAGAGGGTCTAAGGGTGAGATACTGAGAGGGTCTAAGGGTGAGATAGTGAGAGGGTCTAAGGGTGAGATAGTGAGAAGGTCTAAGGGACAGATAGTGAGAGGGTCTAAGGGTGAGATAGTGAGAGGGTCTAAGGGTGAGATAGTGAGAGGGTCTAAGTGTGAGATAGTGAGAGGGTCTAAGGGTGAGATAGTGAGAGGGTCTAAGGGTGAGATAGTGAGAGGGTCTAAGGGTGAGATAGTGAGAGGGTCTAAGGGTGAGATAGTGAGAGGGTCTAAGGGTGAGATAGTGAGAGGGTCTAAGGTTGAGATAGTGAGAGGGTCTAAGGTTGAGATAGTGAGAGCGTCTAAGGGTGAGATAGTGAGAGGGTGATAGTGAGAGGGTCTAAGGGTGAGATAGTGAGAGGGTCTAAGGGTGAGATAGTGAGAGGGTCTAAGGGTGAGATAGTGAGAGGGTCTAAGGGTGAGATAGTGAGAGGGTCTAAGGGTGAGATAGTGAGAGGGTCTAAGGGTGAGATAGTGAGAGGGTCTAATGGTGAGATAGTGAGAGGGTCTAAGGGTGAGATAGTGAGAGGGTCTAAGGGTGAGATAGTGAGTGGGTCTAACGGTGAGATAGTGAGAGGGTCTAACGGTGAGATAGTGAGAGGGTCTAACGGTGAGATAGTGAGAGGGTCTAACGGTGAGATAGTGAGAGGGTCTAAGGGTGAGATAGTGAGAGGGTCTAAGGGTGAGATAGTGAGAGGGTCTAAGGGTGAGATAGTGAGAGGGTCTAAGGGTGAGATAGGGCGAGGGTCTAAGGGTGAGATAGTGAGAGGGTCTAAGGGTGAGATAGTGAGAGGGTCTAAGGGTGAGATAGTGAAATGGTCTAAGGTTGAGATAGTGAGAGGGTCTAAGGGTGAGATAGTGAGAGGGTCTAAGGGTGAAATAGTGAGAGGGTGATAGTGAGAGGGTCTAAGGGTGAGATAGTGAGAGGGTCTAAGGGTGAGATAGTGAGAGGGTCTAAGGGTGAGATAGTGAGAGGGTCTAAGGGTGAGATAGTGAGAGGGTCTAAGGGTGAGATAGTGAGAGGGTCTAAGGGTGAGATAGTGAGAGGGTCTAAGTGTGAGATAGTGAGAGGGTCTAAGGGTGAGATAGTGAGAGCGTCTAAGGGTGAGATAGTGAGAGGGTCTAAGGGTGAGATAGTGAGAGGGTCTAAGGGTGAGATAGTGAGAGGATCTAAGGGTGAGATAGTGAGAGGGTGTAAGGGTGAGATAGTGAGAGGGTCTAAGGGTGAGATATTGAGAGGGTCTAAGGGTGAGATAGTGAGAAGGTCCAAGGGTGAGATAGTGAGAGGGTTTAAGGGTGAGATAGTGAGAGGGTCTATGGGTGAGATAGTGAGAGGGTCTAAGGGTGAGATAGTGACAGGGTGATAGTGAGAGGGTCTAACGGTGAGATAGTGAGAGGGTCTAAGGGTGAGATAGTGAGAGGGTCCAAGGGTGAGATAGTGAGAGGGTCTAAGGGTGAGATAGTGAGAGGGTCTAAGGGTGAGATAGTGAGAGGGTCTAAGGGTGAGATAGTGAGAGGGTCTAACGGTGAGATAGTGAGAGGGTCTAACGGTGAGATGGTGAGAGGGTCTAACGGTTAGATAGTGAGTGGGTCTAACGGTGAGATAGTGAGAGGATCTAAGGGTGAGATAGTGAGAGGGTCTAAGGGTGAGATAGTGAGAGGGTCTTAGGGTGAGATAGTGAGAGGGTCTAAGGGTCAGATAGTGAGAGGGTCTAAGGGTGAGATAGTGAGAGGGTCTAAGGGTGAGATAGTGAGAGGGTCTAAGGGTCAGATAGTGAGAGGGTGATAGTGAGAGGGTCTAAGGCTGAAATAGTGAGAGGGTCTAAGGGTGAGATAGTGAGAGGATCTAAGGGTGAGATAGTGAGAGGGTCTAAGGGTGAGATAGTGACAGGGTCTTAGAGTGAGATAGTGAGAGGGTCTAAGGGTGAGATAGTGAGAGGGTCTAAGGGTGAGATAGTGAGAGGGTCTAAGGGTGAGATAGTGAGAGGGTCTAAGGGTGAGATGGTGAGAGGGTCTAAGGGTGAGATGGTGAGAGGGTCTAAGGGTGAGATAGTGAGAGGGTCTAAGGGTGAGATAGTGAGAGGGTCTAAGGGTGAGATAGTGAGAGGGTCTAAGGGTGAGATATTGAGAGGGTCTAAGGGTGAGATAGTGAGAGGGTCTAAGGGTGAGAAAGTGAGAGGGTCTAAGGGTGAGATAGTGAGAGGGTCTAAGGGTGAGATAGTGAGAGGGTCTAAGGGTGAGATAGTGAGAGGGTCTAAGGGTGAGATAGTGAGAGGGCCTAAGGGTGAGATAGTGAGAGGGTCTAAGGGTGAGATAGTGAGAGGGTCTAAAGGTTAGATAGTGAGAGGGTCTAAGGGTGAGATAGTGAGAGGGTCTAAGGGTGAGATAGTGAGAGGGTCTAAGGGTGAGATAGTGAGAGGGTCTAAGGGTGAGATAGTGAGAGGGTCTAAGGGTGAGATAGTCAGAGGGTCTAATGGTGAGATAGTGAGAGGGTGATAGTGAGAGGGTCTAAGGGTGAGATAGTGAGAGGGTCTAAGGGTGAGATAGTGAGAGGGTCTAAGGGTGAGATAGTGAGAGGGTCTAAGGGTGAGATAGTGAGAGGGTCTAAGGGTGAGATAGTGAGAGGGTCTAAGGGTGAGATAGTGAGAGGGTCTAAGGGTGAAATAGTGAGAGGGTCTAAGGGTGAGATAGTGAGAGGGTCTAAGGGTGAGATAGTGAGAGGGTCTAAGGGTGAGATAGTGAGAGGGTCTAAGAGTGAGATAGTGAGAGGGTCTAAGGGTGAGATAGTGAGAGGGTCTAAGGGTGAGATAGTGAGAGGGTCTAAGGTTGAGATAGTGAGAAGTCTAAGGGTGAGATAGTGAGAGGGTGATAGTGAGAGGGTCTAAGGGTGAGATAGTGAGAGGGTCTAAGGGTGAGATAGTGAGAGGGTCTAAGGGTGAGATAGTGAGAGGGTCTAAGGGTGAGATAGTGAGAGGGTCTAAGGGTGAGATAGTGAGAGGGTCTAAGGGTTAGATAGTGAGAGGGTCTAAGGGTGAGATGGTGAGAGGGTCTAAGGGTGAGATAGTGAGAGCGTCTAAGGGTGAGATAGTGAGAGGGTCTAAGGGTGAGATAGTGAGAGGGTCTAAGGGTGAGATAGTGAGAGGCTCTAAGGGTGAGATAGTGAGAGGGTCTAAGGGTGAGATAGTGAGAGGGTCTAAGGGTGAGATAGTGAGAGGGTCTAAGGGTGAGATAGTGAGAGGGTCTAAGGGTGAGATAGTGAGAGGGTCTAAGGGTGAGATAGTGAGAGGGTCTAACGGTGAGATAGTGAGAGGGTCTAAGGGTGAGATAGTGAGAGGGTCTAAGGGTGAGATAGTGAGAGGGTCTAAGGGTGAGATAGTGAGAGGGTCTAACGGTGAGATAGTGAGAGGGTCTAAGGATGAGATAGTGAGAGGGTCTAAGGGTGAGATAGTGAGAGGGTCTAAGGGTGAGATAGTGAGAGGGTCTAAGGGTGAGATAGTGAGAGGGTCTAAGGGTGAGATTGTGAGAGGGTCTAAGGGTGAGATAGTGAGAGGGTCTAAGGGTGAGATAGTGAGAGGGTCTAAGGGTGATATAGTGAGAGGGTCTAAGGGTGAGATAGTGAGAGGGTCTAAGGGTGAGATAGTGAGAGGGTCTAAGGGTGAGATAGTGAGAGGGTCTAAGGGTGAGATAGTGAGGAGGTCTAAGGGTTAGATAGTGAGAGGGTCTAAGGGTGAGATAGTGAGAGGGTCTAAGGGTGAGATAGTGAGAGGGTCTAAGGGTGAGATAGTGAGAGGGTCTAAGGGTGAGATAGTGAGAGGGTCTAAGGGTGAGATAGTGAGAGGGTCTAAGGGTGAGATAGTGAGAGGGTCTAAGGGTGAGATAGTGAAAGGGTCTAAGGGTGAGATAGTGAGAGGGTCTAAGGGTGAGACAGTGAGAGGGTCTAAGGGTGAGATAGTGAGAGGGTCTAAGTGTGAGATAGTGAGAGGGTCTAAGGGTGAGATAGTGAGAGGGTCTAAGGGTGAGATAGTGAGAGGGTCTAAGGGTGAGATAGTGAGAGGAACTAAGGGTGAGATAGTCAGAGGGTCTAAGGGTGAGATAGTGAGAGGGTCTAAGGGTGAAATAGTGAGAGGGTCTAAGGGTGAGATAGTGAGAGGGTCTAAGGGTTAGATAGTGAGAGGGTCTGAGGGTGAGATAGTGAGAGGGTCTGAGGGTGAGATAGTGAGAGGGTCTAAGGGTGAGATGGTGAGAGGGTCTAAGGGTGAGATAGTGAGAGGGTCTAAGGGTGAGATAGTGAGAGGGTCTAAGGGTGAGATAGTGAGAGGGTCTAAGGGTGAGATGGTGTGAGGGTCTAAGGGTGAGATGGTGAGAGGGTCTAAGGGTGAGATAGTGAGAGGGTCTTAGGGTGAGATAGTGAGAGGGTCTAAGGCTGAGATGGTGAGAGGGTCTAAGGGTGAGATAGTGAGAGGGTCCTAGGGTGAGATAGTGAGAGGGTCTAAGGGTGAGATAGTGAGAGGGTCTAAGGGTGAGATAGTGAAAGGGTCTAACGGTGAGATAGTGAGAGGATCTAACGGTGAGATAGTGAGAGGGTCTAACGGTGAGTTAGTGAGAGGGTCTAAGGGTGAGATAGTGAGAGGGTCTAAGGGTGAGATAGTGAGAGGGTCTAAGGGTGAGATAGTGAGAGTGTCTATGGGTGAGATAGTGGGAGGGTCTAAGGGTGAAATAGTGAGAGGGTCTATGGGTGAGATAGTGAGAGGGTCTAAGGGTGAGATAGTGAGAGGGTCTAAGGGTTAGATAGTGAGAGGGTCTGAGGGTGAGATAGTGAGAGGGTCTAAGGGTGAGATAGTGAGAGGGTCTAAGGGTGAGATAGTGAGAGGGTCTAAGGGTGAGATAGTGAGAGGGTCTAAGGGTGAGATAGTGAGAGGGTCTAAGGGTGAGATAGTGAGAGGGTCTAAGGGTGAGATAGTGAGAGGGTCTAAGGGTGAGATAGTGAGAGGGTCTAAGGGTGAGATAGTGAGATGGTCTAAGGGTGAGATAGTGAGAGGGTCTAAGGGTGAGATAGTGAGAGGGTCTAAGGGTGAGATAGTGAGAGGGTCTGAAGGTGAGGTAATGAGAGGGTCTAAGGGTGAGATAGTGAGAGGGTCTAAGGGTGAGATAGTGAGAGGGTCTAAGGGTGAGATAGTGAGAGGGTCTAAGGGTGAGATAGTGAGAGGGTCTAAGGGTGAGATAGTGAGAGGGTCTAAGGGTGAGATAGTGAGAGGGTCTAAGGGTGAGATAGTGAGAGGGTCTAAGGTTGAGATAGTGAGAGGGTCGAAGGGTGAGAAAGTGAGAGGGTCGAAGGGTGAGATAGCGAGAGGGTCTAAGGGTGAGATATCGAGAGGGTCTAAGGGTGAGATAGTGAGAGGGTCTAAGGGTGAGATAGTGAGAGGGTCTAAGGGTGAGATAGTGAGAGAGTCTAAGGGTGAGATAGTGAGAGGGTCTAAGGGTGAGATAGTGAGAGGGTCTAAGGGTGAGATAGTGAGAGGGTCTAAGGGTGAGATAGTGAGAGGGTCTAAGGGTGAGATAGTGAGAGGGTCTAAGGGTGAGATAGTGAGAGGGTCTAAGGGTGAGATAGTGAGAGGGTCTAAGGGTGAGATAGTGAGAGGGTCTAAGGGTGAGATAGTGAGAGGGTAAGATAGTGAGAGGGTGATAGTGAGAGGGTCTAAGGGTGAGATAGTTAGAGGGTCTAAGGGTGAGATAGTGAGAGGGTCTAAGGGTGAGATATTGAGAGGGTCTAAGGGTGGGATAGTGAGAGGGTCTAAGGGTGAGATAGTGAGAGGGTCTAAGGGTAAGATAGTGAGAGGGTCTAAGGGTGAGATAGTGAGAGGGTCTAAGGGTGAGATAGTGAGAGGGTCTAAGGGTGAGATAGTGAGAGGGTCTAAGGGTGAGATAGTGAGAGGGTCTAAGGGTGAGATAGTGAGAGGGTCTAAGGGTGAGATAGTGAGAGGGTCTAAGGGTGAGATAGTGAGAGGGTCTAAGGGTGAGATAGTGAGAAGGTCTAAGGGTGAGATAATGAGAGGGTCTAAGGGTGAGATAGTGAGAGGGTCTAAGGGTGAGATAGTGAGAGGGTCTAAGGGTGAGATAGTGAGAGGGTCTAAGGGTGAGATAGTGAGAGGGTCTAAGGGTGAGATAGTGAGAGGGTCTAACGGTGACATAGTGAGAGGGTCTAACGGTGAGATAGTGAGAGGGTCTAACGGTGAGATAGTGAGAGGGTCTAACGGTGAGATAGTGAGAGGGTCTAAGGGTGAGATAGTGAGAGGTGCTAAGGGTGAGATAGTGAGAGGGTCTAAGGGTGAGATAGTGGGAGGGTCTAAGGGTTAGATAGTGAGAGGGTCTAAGGGTGAGATAGTGAGAGGGTCTAAGGGTGAGATAGTGAGAGGGTCTAAGGGTGAGATAGTGAGAGGGTCTAAGGGTGAGATAGTGAGAGGGTCTTAGGGTGAGATAGTGAGAGGGTCTAAGGGTGAGATAGTGAGAGGGTCTAAGGGTGAGATAGTGAGAGGGTCTAAGGGTGAGATAGTGAGAGGGTCTAAGGGTGAGATAGTCAGAGGGTCTAAGGGTGAGATAGTGAGAGGGTCTAAGGGTGAGATAGTGAGAGGGTCTAAGGGTGAGATAGTGAGAGGGTCTAAGGGTGAGATAGTGAGAGGGTCTAAGGGTGAGATAGTGAGAGGGTCTAAGGGTGAGATAGTGAGAGGGTCTAAGGGTGAGATAGTGAGATGGTCTAAGGGTGAGATAGTGAGAGGGTCTAAGGGTGAGATAGTGAGAGGGTCTAAGGGTGAGATAGTGAGAGGGTCTAAAGGTGAGGTAATGAGAGGGTCTAAGGGTGAGATAGTGAGAGGGTCTAAGGGTGAGATAGTGAGAGGGTCTAAGGGTGAGATAGTGAGAGGGTCTAAGGGTGAGATAGTGAGAGGGTCTAAGGGTGAGATAGTGAGAGGGTCTAAGGGTGAGATGGTGAGAGGGTCTAAGGGTGAGATAGTGAGAGGGTCTAAGGTTGAGATAGTGAGAGGGTCGAAGGGTGAGAAAGTGAGAGGGTCGAAGGGTGAGATAGCGAGAGGGTCTAAGGGTGAGATATCGAGAGGGTCTAAGGGTAAGATAGTGAGAGGGTCTAAGGGTGAGATAGTGAGAGGGTCTAAGGGTGAGATAGTGAGAGAGTCTAAGGGTGAGATAGTGAGAGGGTCTAAGGGTGAGATAGTGAGAGGGTCTAAGGGTGAGATAGTGAGAGGGTCTAAGGGTGAGATAGTGAGAGGGTCTATGGGTGAGATAGTGAGAGGGTCTAAGGGTGAGATAGTGAGAGGATCTAAGGGTGAGATAGTGAGAGGGTCTAAGGGTGAGATAGTGAGAGGGTCTAAGGGTGAGATAGTGAGAGGGTCTAAGGGTGAGATAGTGAGAGGGTAAGATAGTGAGAGGGTGATAGTGAGAGGGTCTAAGGGTGAGATAGTGAGAGGGTCTAAGGGTGAGATAGTGAGAGGGTCTAAGGGTGAGATATTGAGAGGGTCTAAGGGTGGGATAGTGAGAGGGTCTAAGGGTGAGATAGTGAGAGGGTCTAAGGGTAAGATAGTGAGAGGGTCTAAGGGTGAGATAGTGAGAGGGTCTAAGGGTGAGATAGTGAGAGGGTCTAAGGGTGAGATAGTGAGAGGGTCTAAGGGTGAGATAGTGAGAGGGTCTAAGGGTGAGATAGTGAGAGGGTCTAAGGGTGAGATAGTGAGAGGGTCTAAGGGTGAGATAGTGAGAGGGTCTAAGGGTGAGATAGTGAGAGGGTCTAAGGGTGAGATAGTGAGAAGGTCTAAGGGTGAGATAATGAGAGGGTCTAAGGGTGAGATAGTGAGAGGGTCTAAGGGTGAGATAGTGAGAGGGTCTAAGGGTGAGATAGTGAGAGGGTCTTAGGGTGAGATAGTGAGAGGGTCTAAGGGTGAGATAGTGAGAGGGTCTAACGGTGACATAGTGAGAGGGTCTAACGGTGAGATAGTGAGAGGGTCTAACGGTGAGATAGTGAGAGGGTCTAACGGTGAGATAGTGAGAGGGTCTAAGGGTGAGATAGTGAGAGGGTCTAAGGGTGAGATAGTGAGAGGGTCTAAGGGTGAGAAAGTGAGAGTGTCTATGGGTGAGTTAGTGAGAGGGTCTAAGGGTGAAATAGTGAGAGGGTCTAAGGGTGAGATAGTGAGAGGGTCTAAGGGTGAGATAGTGAGAGGGTCTAAGGGTTAGATAGAGAGAGGGTCTGAGGGTGAGATAGTGAGAGGGTCTAAGGGTGAGATAGTGAGAGGGTCTAAGGGTGAGATAGTGAGAGGGTCTAAGGGTGAGATAGTGAGAGGGTCTAAGGGTGAGATAGTGAGAGGGTCTAAGGGTGAGATAGTGAGAGGGTCTAAGGGTGAGATAGTGAGAGGGTCTAAGGGTGAGATAGTGAGAGGGTCTAAGGGTAAGATAGTGAGATGGTCTAAGGGTGAGATAGTGAGAGGGTCTAAGGGTGAGATAGTGAGAGGGTCTAAGGGTGAGATAGTGAGAGGGTCTAAAGGTGAGGTAATGAGAGGGTCTAAGGATGAGATAGTGAGAGGGTCTAAGGGTGAGATAGTGAGAGGGTCTAAGGGTGAGATAGTGAGAGGGTCTAAGGGTGAGATAGTGAGAGGGTCTAAGGGTGAGATAGTGAGAGGGTCTAAGGGTGAGATAGTGAGAGGGTCTAAGGGTGAGATAGTGAGAGGGTCTAAGGTTGAGATAGTGAGAGGGTCGAAGGGTGAGAAAGTGAGAGGGTCGAAGGGTGAGATAGCGAGAGGGTCTAAGGGTGAGATATCGAGAGGGTGTAAGGGTGAGATAGTGAGAGGGTCTAAGGGTGAGATAGTGAGAGGGTCTAAGGGTGAGATAGTGAGAGAGTCTAAGGGTGAGATAGTGAGAGGGTCTAAGGGTGAGATAGTGAGAGGGTCTAAGGGTGAGATAGTGAGAGGGTCTAAGGGTGAGATAGTGAGAGGGTCTATGGGTGAGATGGTGAGAGGGTCTAAGGGTGAGATAGTGAGAGGGTCTAAGGGTGAGATAGTGAGAGGGTCTAAGGGTGAGATAGTGAGAGGGTCTAAGGGTGAGATAGTGAGAGGGTCTAAGGGTGAGATAGTGAGAGGGTAAGATAGTGAGAGGGTGATAGTGAGAGGGTCTAAGGGTGAGATAGTGAGAGGGTCTAAGGGTGAGATAGTGAGAGGGTCTAAGGGTGAGATATTGAGAGGGTCTAAGGGTGGGATAGTGAGAGGGTCTAAGGGTGAGATAGTGAGAGGGTCTAAGGGTAAGATAGTGAGAGGGTCTAAGGGTGAGATAGTGAGAGGGTCTAAGGGTGAGATAGTGAGAGGGTCTAAGGGTGAGATAGTGAGAGGGTCTAAGGGTGAGATAGTGAGAGGGTCTAAGGGTGAGATAGTGAGAGGGTCTAAGGGTGAGATAGTGAGAGGGTCTAAGGGTGAGATAGTGAGAGGGTCTAAGGGTGAGATAGTGAGAGGGTCTAAGGGTGAGATAGTGAGAAGGTCTAAGGGTGAGATAATGAGAGGGTCTAAGGGTGAGATAGTGAGAGGGTCTAAGGGTGAGATAGTGAGAGGGTCTAAGGGTGAGATAGTGAGAGGGTCTAAGGGTGAGATAGTGAGAGGGTCTAAGGGTGAGATAGTGAGAGGGTCTAACGGTGACATAGTGAGAGGGTCTAACGGTGAGATAGTGAGAGGGTCTAACGGTGAGATAGTGAGAGGGTCTAACGGTGAGATAGTGAGAGGGTCTAAGGGTGAGATAGTGAGAGGTTCTAAGGGTGAGATAGTGAGAGGGTCTAAGGGTGAGATAGTGGGAGGGTCTAAGGGTTAGATAGTGAGAGGGTCTAAGGGTGAGATAGTGAGAGGGTCTAAGGGTGAGATAGTGAGAGGGTCTAAGGGTGAGATAGTTAGAGGGTCTAAGGGTGAGATAGTGAGAGGGTCTTAGGGTGAGATAGTGAGAGGGTCTAAGGGTGAGATAGTGAGAGGGTCTAAGGGTGAGATAGTGAGAGGGTCTAAGGGTGAGATAGTGAGAGGGTCTAAGGGTGAGATAGTCAGAGGGTCTAAGGGTGATATAGTGAGAGGTTCTAAGGGTGAGATAGTGAGAGGGTCTAAGGGTGAGATAGTGCGAGGGTCTAAGGGTGAGATAGTGAGAGGGTCTAAGGGTGAGATAGTGAGAGGTTCTAAGGGTGAGATAGTGAGAGGGTCTAAGGGTGAGATAGTGAGAGGGTCTAAGGGTGAGATAGTGAGAGGGTCTAAGGGTGAGATAGTGAGAGGGTCTAAGGGTGAGATAGTGAGAGGTTCTAAGGGTGAGATAGTGAGAGGGTCTAAGGGTGAGATAGTGAGAGGGTCTAAGGGTGAGATAGTGAGAGGGTCTAAGGGTGAGATAGTGAGAGGGTCTTAGGGTGAGATAGTGAGAGGGTCTAAGGGTGAGATAGTGAGAGGGTCTAAGGGTGAGATAGTGAGAGGGTCTAAGGGTGAGATAGTGAGAGGGTCTAAGGGTGAGATAGTCAGAGGGTCTAAGGGTGATATAGTGAGAGGTTCTAAGGGTGAGATAGTGAGAGGGTCTAAGGGTGAGATAGTGCGAGGGTCTAAGGGTGAGATAGTGAGAGGGTCTAAGGGTGAGATAGTGAGAGGTTCTAAGGGTGAGATAGTGAGAGGGTCTAAGGGTGAGATAGTGAGAGGGTCTAAGGGTGAGATAGTCAGAGGGTCTAAGGGTGATATAGTGAGAGGTTCTAAGGGTGAGATAGTGAGAGGGTCTAAGGGTGAGATAGTGAGAGGGTCTAAGGATGAGATAGTGAGAGGGTCTAAGGGTGAGATAGTGAGAGGGTCTAAGGGTGAGATAGTGAGAGGGTCTAAGGGTGAGATAGTGAGAAGGTGACAGTGAGAGGGTCTAAGGGTGAGACAGTGAGAGGGTCTAAGGGTGAGATAGTGAGAGGGTCTAAGGGTGAGATATTGAGAGGGTCTAAGGGTGAGATAGTGAGAGGGTCTAAGGGTGAGATAGTGAGAGGGTCTAATGGTGAGATAGTGAAAGGGTCTAAGGGTGAGATAGTGAGAGGGTCTAAGGGTGAGATAGTGAGAGGGTCTAAGGGTGAGATAGTGAGAGGGTCTAAGGGTGAGATAGTGAGAGGGTAACAGTGAGAGGGTCTAAGGGTGAGACAGTGAGAGGGTCTAAGGGTGAGATAGTGAGAGGGTCTAAGGGTGAGATATTGAGAGGGTCTAAGGGTGAGATAGTGAGAGGGTCTAAGGGTGAGATATTGAGAGGGTCTAATGGTGAGATAGTGAAAGGGTCTAAGGGTGAGATAGTGAGAGGGTCTAAGGGTGAGATAGTGAGAGGGTCTAAGGGTGAGATAGTGAGAGGGTCTAAGGGTGAGATAGTGAGAGGGTCTAAGGGTGAGATAGTGAGAGGGTCTAAGGGTGAGATAGTGAGAGGGTCTAAGGTTGAGATAGTGAGAGGGTCTAAGGGTGAGATAGTGAAAGGGTCTAAGGGTGAGATAGTGAGAGGGTCTTAGGGTGAGATAGTGAGAGGGTCTAAGGGTGAGATAGTGAGAGGGTCTAAGGGTGAGATAGTCAGAGGGTCTAAGGGTGAGATAGTCAGAGGGTCTAAGGGTGAGATAGTGAGAGGGTCTAAGGGTGAGATAGTGAGAGGGTCTAAGGGTGAGATAGTGAGAGCGTTTAAGGGTGAGATAGTGAGAGGGTCTAAGGGTGAGATAGTTAGAGGGTCTAAGGGTGAGATAGTGAGAGGATCTAAGGGTGAGATAGTGAGAGGGTCTAAGGGTGAGATAGTGAGAGGGTCTAAGGGTGAGATAGTGAGAGGGTCTAAGGGTGAGATAGTGAGAAGGTCTAAGGGTGAGATAGTGAGAGGGTCTAAGGGTGAGATAGTGAGAGGGTCTAAGGATGAGATAGTGAGAGGGTCTAAGGGTGAGATAGTGAGAGGGTGATAGTGAGAGGGTCTAAGGGTGGGATAGTGAGAGGGTCTAAGGGTGAGATAGTTAGAAGGTCTAAGGGTGAGATAGTGAGAGGGTCTAAGGGTGAGATAGTGAGAGGGTCTAAGGGTGAGATGGTGAGAGGGTCTAAGGGTGAGATAGTGAAAGGGTGATAGTGAGAGGGTCTAAGGGTGAGATAGTGAGAGGGTCTAAGGGTGAGATAGTGAGAGGGTCTAAGGGTGAGATATTGAGAGGGTCTAAGTGTGAGATAGTGAGAGGGTCTAAGGGTGAGATAGTGAGAGGGTCTAAGGGTGAGATAGTGAGAGGGTCTAAGGGTGAGATAGTGAGAGGGTCTAAGGGTGAGATAGTGAGAGGGTCTAAGGGTGAGATAGTGAGAGGGTCTAAGGGTGAGATAGTGAGAGGGTCTAAGGGTGAGATAGTGAGAGGGTCTAAGGGTGAGATAGTTAGAGGGTCTAAGGGTGAGATAGTGAGAGGGTCTAAGGGTGAGATAGTGAGAGGGTCTAAGTTTGAGATAGTGAGAGGGTCTTAGGGTGAGATAGTGAGAGGGTCTAAGGGTGAGTTAGTGAGAGGGTCTAAGGGTGAGATAGTGAGGGGGTCTAAAGGTTAGATAGTGAGAGGGTCTAAGGGTGAGATAGTGAGAGGGTCTAAGGGTGAGATAGTGAGAGGGTCTAAGGGTGAGATAGTGAGAGGGTCTAACGGTGAGATAGTGAGAGGGTCTAACGGTGAGATAGTGAGAGGGTCTAACGGTGAGATAGTGAGAGGGTCTAACGGTGAGATAGTGAGAGGGTCTAAGGGTGAGATAGTGAGAGGGTCTAAGGGTGAGATAGTGAGAGGGTCTAAGGGTTAGATAGTGAGAGGGTCTAAGGGTGAGATAGTGAGAGGATCTAAAGGTGAGATAGTGAGAGGGTCTAAGGGTGAGATAGTGAGAGGGTCTAAGGGTGAGATAGTGAGAGGGTCTAAGGGCGAGATAGTGAGAGGGTCTAAGGGTGAGATAGTGAGAGGGTGATAGTGAGAGGGTCAAAGGGTGAGATAGTGAGAGGGTCTAAGGGTGAGATAGTGAGAGGGTCTAAGGGTGAGATATTGAGAGGGTCTAAGTGTGAGATAGTGAGAGGGTCTAAGGGTGAGATAGTGAGAGGGTCTAAGGGTGAGATAGTGAGAGGGTCTAAGGGTGAGATAGTGAGAGGGTCTAAGGGTGAGATAGTGAGAGGGTCTAAGGGTGAGATAGTGAGAGGGTCTAAGGGTGAGATAGTGAGAGGGTCTAAGGGTGAGATAGTGAGAGGGTCTAAGGGTGAGATAGTTAGAGGGTCTAAGGGTGAGATAGTGAGAGGGTCTAAGGGTGAGATAGTGAGAGGGTCTAAGGTTGAGATAGTGAGAGGGTCTTAGGGTGAGATAGTGAGAGGGTCTAAGGGTGAGTTAGTGAGAGGGTCTAAGGGTGAGATAGTGAGGGGGTCTAAAGGTTAGATAGTGAGAGGGTCTAAGGGTGAGATAGTGAGAGGGTCTAAGGGTGAGATAGTCAGAGGGTCTAAGGGTGAGATAGTGAGAGGGTCTAACGGTGAGATAGTGAGAGGGTCTAACGGTGAGATAGTGAGAGGGTCTAACGGTGAGATAGTGAGAGGGTCTAACGGTGAGATAGTGAGAGGGTCTAAGGGTGAGATAGTGAGAGGGTCTAAGGGTGAGATAGTGAGAGGGTCTAAGGGTTAGATAGTGAGAGGGTCTAAGGGTGAGATAGTGAGAGGGTCTAAAGGTGAGATAGTGAGAGGGTCTAAGGGTGAGATAGTGAGAGGGTCTAAGGGTGAGATAGTGAGAGGGTCTAAGGGCGAGATAGTGAGAGGGTCTAAGGGTGAGATAGTGAGAGGGTCTAAGGGTGAGATAGTGAGAGGGTCTAAGGGTGAGATAGTGAGAGGGTCTAAGGGTGAGATAGTGAGAGGGTCTAAGGGTGAGATAGTGAGAGGGTCTAAGGGTGAGATAGTGAGAGGGTCTAAGGGTGAGGTAATGAGAGGGTCTAAGGGTGAGATAGTGAGAGGGTTTAAGGGTGAGATAGTGAGAGGGTCTAAGGGTGAGATAGTGAGAGGGTCTAAGGGTGAGATAGTGAGAGGGTGATAGTGAGAGGGTCTAAGGGTGAGATAGTGAGAGGGTCTAAGGGTGAGATAGTTAGAGGGTCTAAGGGTGAGATAATGAGAGGTTCTAAGGGTGAGATAGTGAGAGGGTCTAAGGGTGAGATAGTGAGAGGGTCTAAGGGTGAGATAGTGAGAGGGTCTAAGGGTGAGATAGTGAGAGGGTCTAAGGGTGAGATAGTGAGAGGGTCTAAGGGTGAGATAGTGAGAGGGTCTAAAGGTGAGATAGTGAGAGGGTGATAGTGAGAGGGTCTAAGGGTTAGATAGTGAGAGGGTCTAAGGGTGAGATAGTGAGAGGGTCTAAGGGTGAGATAGTGAGAGGGTCTAAGGGTGAGATAGTGAGAGGGTCTAAGGGTGAGATAATGAGAGGGTCGAAGGGTGAGATAGTGAGAGGGTCTAAGGGTGAGATAGTGAGAGGGTCTAAGGGTGAGATAGTGAGAGGGTCTAAGGGTGAGATAGTGAGAGGGTCTAAGGGTGAGATAGTGAGAGGGTCTAACGGTGAGATAGTGAGAGGGTCTAACGGTGAGATAGTGAGAGGGTCTAACGGTGAGATAGTGAGAGGGTCTAAGGGTGAGATAGTGAGAGGGTCTAAGGGTGAGATAGTGAGAAGGTCTAAGGGTGAGATAGTGAGAGGGTCTAAGGGTGAGATAGTGAGAGGGTCTAATGGTGAGATAGTGAGAGGTTCTAAGGGTGAGATAGTGAGAGGGTCTAAGGGTGAGATAGTGAGAGGGTCTAAGGGTGAGATAGTGGGAGGGTCTAACGGTGAGATAGTGAGAGGGTCTAACGGTGAGATAGTGAGAGGGTCTAAGGTTGAGATAGTGAGAGGGTGATAGTGAGAGGGTCTAAGGGTGAGATAGTGAGAGGGTCTAAGGGTGAGATAGTTAGAGGTTCTAAGGGTGAGATAGTGAGAGGGTCTAAGGGTGAGATAGTGAGAGGGTCTAAGGGTGAGATAGTGAGAGGGTCTAAGGGTGAGATAGTGAGAGGGTCTAAGGGTGAGATAGTGAGAGGGTCTAAGGGTGAGATAGTGAGAGGGTCTAAGGGTGAGATAGTGAGAGGGTCTAAAGGTGAGATAGTGAGAGGGTGATAGTGAGAGGGTCTAAGGGTTAGATAGTGAGAGGGTCTAAGGGTGAGATAGTGAGAGGGTCTAAGGGTGAGATAGTGAGAGGGTCTAAGGGTGAGATAGTGAGAGGGTGATAGTGAGAGGGTCTAAGGGTGAGATAGTGAGAGGGTCTAAGGGTGAGATAGTTAGAGGGTCTAAGGGTGAGATAGTGAGAGGTTCTAAGGGTGAGAAAGTGAGAGGGTCTAAGGGTGAGATAGTGAGAGGGTCTAAGGGTGAGATAGTGAGAGGGTCTAAGGGTGAGATAGTGAGAGGGTCTAAGGGTGAGATAGTGAGAGGGTCTAAGGGTGAGATAGTGAGAGGGTCTAAGGGTGAGATAGTGAGAGGGTCTAAAGGTGAGATAGTGAGAGGGTGATAGTGAAAGGGTCTAAGGGTTAGATAGTGAGAGGGTCTAAGGGTGAGATAGTGAGAGGGTCTAAGGGTGAGATAGTGAGAGGGTCTAAGGGTGAGATAGTGAGAGGGTCTAAGGGTGAGATAATGAGAGGGTCGAAGGGTGAGATAGTGAGAGGGTCTAAGGGTGAGATAGTGAGAGGGTCTAAGGATGAGATAGTGAGAGGGTCTAAGGGTGAGATAGTGAGAGGGTCTATGGGTGAGATAGTGAGAGGGTCTAACGGTGAGATAGTGAGAGGGTCTAACGGTGAGATAGTGAGAGGGTCTAACGGTGAGATAGTGAGAGGGTCTAAGGGTGAGATAGTGAGAGGGTCTAAGGGTGAGATAGTGAGAAGGTCTAAGGGTGAGATAGTGAGAGGGTCTAAGGGTGAGATAGTGAGAGGGTCTAATGGTGAGATAGTGAGAGGTTCTAAGGGTGAGATATCGAGAGGGTCTAAGGGTGAGATAGTGACAGGGTCTACGGGTGAGATAGTGAGAGGGTCTTAGGGTGAGATAGTGAGAGGGTCTTAGGGTGAGATAGTGAGAGGGTCTAAGGGTGAGATAGTGAGAGGGTCTAAGGGTGAGATAGTGAGAGGGTCTAAGGGTGAGATAGTGAGAGGGTCTAAGGGTGAGATAGTGAGAGGGTCTAAGGGTGAGATAGTGAGATGGTCTAAGGGTGAGATAGTGAGAGGGTCTAAGGGTGAGATAGTGAGAGGGTCTAAGGGTGAGATAGTGAGAGGGTCTAAAGGTGAGATAGTGAGAGGGTGATAGTGAGAGGGTCTAAGGGTTAGATAGTGAGAGGGTCTAAGGGTGAGATAGTGAGAGGGTCTAAGGGTGAGATAGTGAGAGGGTCTAAGGGTGAGATAGTGAGAGGGTCTAAGGGTGAGATAATGAGAGGGTCGAAGGGTGAGATAGTGAGAGGGTCTAAGGGTGAGATAGTGAGAGGGTCTAAGGGTGAGATAGTGAGAGGGTCTAAGGGTGAGATAGTGAGAGGGTCTAAGGGTGAGATAGTGAGAGGGTCTAACGGTGAGATAGTGAGAGGGTCTAACGGTGAGATAGTGAGAGGGTCTAACGGTGAGATAGTGAGAGGGTCTAAGGGTGAGATAGTGAGAGGGTCTAAGGGTGAGATAGTGAGAAGGTCTAAGGGTGAGATAGTGAGAGGGTCTAAGGGTGAGATAGTGAGAGGGTCTAATGGTGAGATAGTGAGAGGTTCTAAGGGTGAGATAGTGAGAGGGTCTAAGGGTGAGATAGTGAGAGGGTCTAAGGGTGAGATAGTGGGAGGGTCTAACGGTGAGATAGTGAGAGGGTCTAACGGTGAGATAGTGAGGGGGTCTAACGGTGAGATAGTGAGAGGGTCTAACGGTGAGATAGTGAGAGGGTCTAAGGGTGAGATAGTGAGAGGGTCTAAGGGTGAGATAGTGAGAGGGTCTAAGGGTGAGATAGTGAGAGGGTCTAAGGGTGAGATAGTGAGAGGGTCTAAGGGTGAGATAGTGAGAGGGTCTAAGGGTGAGATAGTGAGAGGGTCTAAGGGAGAGATAGTGAGAGGGTCTAATGGTGAGATAGTGAGAGGGTCTAAGGGTGAGATAGTGAGAGGGTCTAAGGGTGAGATAATGAGAGGGTCTAAGGGTGAGATAGTGAGAGGGTCTAAGGGTGAGATAGTGAGAGGGTCTAAGGGTGAGATAGTGAGAGGGTCTAAGGGTGAGATAGTGAGAGGGTCTAAGGGTGAGATAGTGAGAGGGTCTAATGGTGAGATAGTGAGAGGGTCTAAGGGTGAGATAGTGAGAGGGTCTAAGGGTGAGATAGTGAGAGGGTCTTAGGGTGAGATAGTGGGAGGGTCTAACGGTGAGATGGTGAGAGGGTCTAACGGTGAGATAGTGAGAGGGTCTAACGGTGAGATAGTGAGAGGGTCTAACGGTGAGATAGTGAGAGGGTCTAAGGGTGAGATGGTGAGAGGGTCTAAGGGTGAGATAGTGAGAGGGTCTAAGGGTGAGATAGTGAGAGGGTCTAAGGGTGAGATAGTGAGAGGGTCAAAGGGTGAGAGAGTGAGAGGGTCTAAGGGTGAGATAGTGAGAGGGTCTAAGGGAGAGATAGTGAGAGGGTCTAAGGGTGAGATAGTGAGAGGGTCTAAGGGTGAGATAGTGAGAGGGTCTAAGGGTGAGATAGTGAGAGGGTCTAAGGGTGAGATAGTGAGAGGGTCTAAGGGTGAGATAGTGAGAGGGTCTAAGGGTGAGATAGTAAGATGATCTAAGGGTGAGATAGTGAGAGGGTCTAAGGGTGAGATAGTGAGAGGGTCTAAGGGTGAGATAGTGAGAGGGTCTAAGGGTGAGATAGTGAGAGGGTCTAAGGGTGAGATAGTGAGAGGGTCTAAGGGTGAGATAGTGAGAGGGTGTAAGGGTGAGATAGTGAGAGGGTCTAAGGGTGAGATAGTGAGAGGGTCTAAGGGTGAGATAGTGAGAGGGTCTAAGGGTGAGATAGTGAGAGGGTCTAAGGGTGAGATAGTGAGAGGGTCTAAGGGTGAGATAGTGAGAGGGTCTAAGGGTGAGATAGTGAGAGGGTTTAAGGGTGAGATAGTGCGAGGGTCTAAGGGTGAGATAGTGAGAGGGTCTAAGGGTGAGATAGTGAGAGGGTCTAAGGGTGAGATAGTGAGAGGGTCTAAGGGTGAGATAGTGAGAGGGTCTAAGGGTGAGATAGTGAGAGGGTCTAAGGTTGAGATAGTGAGAGGGTCTAAAGTTGAGATAGTGAGAGGGTCTAAGGGTGAAATAGTGAGAGGGTGATAGTGAGAGGGTCTAAGGGTGAGATAGTGAGAGGGTCTAAGGGTGAGATAGTGAGAGGGTCTAAGGGTGAGATAGTGAGAGGGTCTAAGGGTGAGATAGTGAGAGGGTCTAAGGGTGAGATAGTGAGAGGGTCTAAGGGTGAGATAGTGAGAGCGTCTAAGGGTGAGATAGTGAGATGGTCTAAGGGTGAGATAGTGAGAGGGTCTAAGGGTGAGATAGTGAGAGTATCTAAGGGTGAGATAGTGAGAGGGTCTAAGGGTGAGATAGTGAGAGGGTCTAAGGGTGAGATAGTGAGAGGGTCTAAGGGTGAGATAGTGAGAAGGTCTAAGGGTGAGATAGTGAGAGGGTCTAAGGGTGAGATAGTGAGAGGGTCTAAGGGTGAGATAGTGAGAGGGTCTAAGGGTGAGATAGTGAGAGGGTCTAAGGGTGAGATGGTGAGAGGGTCTAAGGGTGAGATAGTGAGAGGGTCTAAGGGTGAGATCGTGAGAGGGTCTAAGGGTGAGATAATGAGAGGGTCTAAGGGTGAGATAGTGAGAGGGTCTAAGGGTGAGATAGTGAGAGTTTCTAAGGGTGAGATAGTGAGAGGGTCTAAGGTTGAGATAGTGAGAGGGTCCACGGGTGAGATAATGAGAGGGTCTAAGGGTGAGATAATGAGAGGGTCTAAGCGTGAGATAGTGAGAGGGTCTAAGGGTGAGATAGTGAGAGTTTCTAAGGGTGAGATAGTGAGAGGGTCTAAGGGTGAGATAGTGAGAGGGTCTAAGGGTGAGATAGTGAGAGGGTCTAAGGGTGAGATAGTGAGAGGGTCTAAGGGTGAGATTGTGAGAGGGTCTAAGGGTGAGATAGTGAGAGGGTCTAAGGGTGAGATAATGAGAGGGTCTAAGGGTGAGATAGTGAGAGGGTCTAAGGGTGAGATAGTGAGAGTTTCTAAGGGTGAGATAGTGAGAGGGTCTAAGGGTGAGATAGTGAGAGGGTCTAAGGGTGAGATAGTGAGAGGGTCTAAGGGTGAGATAGTGAGAGGGTCTAAGGGTGAGATAGTGAGAGGGTCTAAGGGTGAGATAGTAAGATGATCTAAGGGTGAGATAGTGAGAGGGGTCTAAGGGTGAGATAGTGAGAGGGTCTAAGGGTGAGATAGTGAGAGGGTCTAAGGGTGAGATAGTGAGAGGGTCTAAGGGTGAGATAGTGAGAGGGTCTAAGGGTGAGATAGTGAGAGGGTGTAAGGGTGAGATAGTGAGAGGGTCTAAGGGTGAGATAGTGAGAGGGTCTAAGGGTGAGATAGTGAGAGGGTCTAAGGGTGAGATAGTGAGAGGGTCTAAGGGTGAGATAGTGAGAGGGTCTAAGGGTGAGATAGTGAAAGGGTCTAAGGGTGAGATAGTGAGAGGGTTTAAGGGTGAGATAGTGCGAGGGTCTAAGGGTGAGATAGTGAGAGGGTCTAAGGGTGAGATAGTGAGAGGGTCTAAGGGTGAGATAGTGAGAGGGTCTAAGGGTGAGATAGTGAGAGGGTCTAAGGGTGAGATAGTGAGAGGGTCTAAGGTTGAGATAGTGAGAGGGTCTAAAGTTGAGATAGTGAGAGGGTCTAAGGGTGAAATAGTGAGAGGGTGATAGTGAGAGGGTCTAAGGGTGAGATAGTGAGAGGGTCTAAGGGTGAGATAGTGAGAGGGTCTAAGGGTGAGATAGTGAGAGGGTCTAAGGGTGAGATAGTGAGAGGGTCTAAGGGTGAGATAGTGAGAGGGTCTAAGGGTGAGATAGTGAAAGCGTCTAAGGGTGAGATAGTGAGATGGTCTAAGGGTGAGATAGTGAGAGGGTCTAAGGGTGAGATAGTGAGAGTATCTAAGGGTGAGATAGGGAGAGGGTCTAAGGGTGAGATAGTGAGAGGGTCTAAGGGTGAGATAGTGAGAGGGTCTAAGGGTGAGATAGTGAGAAGGTCTAAGGGTGAGATAGTGAGAGGGTCTAAGGGTGAGATAGTGAGAGGGTCTAAGGGTGAGATAGTGAGAGGGTCTAAGGGTGAGATAGTGAGAGGGTCTAAGGGTGAGATGGTGAGAGGGTCTAAGGGTGAGATAGTGAGAGGGTCTAAGGGTGAGATAGTGAGAGGGTCTAAGGGTGAGATAATGAGAGGGTCTAAGGGTGAGATAGTGAGAGGGCCTAAGGGTGAGATAGTGAGAGGGTCTAAGGTTGAGATAGTGAGAGGGTCTAAAGTTGAGATAGTGAGAGGGTCTAAGGGTGAAATAGTGAGAGGGTGATAGTGAGAGGGTCTAAGGGTGAGATAGTGAGAGGGTCTAAGGGTGAGATAGTGAGAGGGTCTAAGGGTGAGATAGTGAGAGGGTCTAAGGGTGAGATAGTGAGAGGGTCTAAGGGTGAGATAGTGAGAGGGTCTAAGGGTGAGATACTGAGAGGGTCTAAGTGTGAGATAGTGAAAGGGTCTAAGGGTGAGATAATGAGAGGGTCTAAGGGTGAGATAGTGAGAGGGTCTGAGGGTGAGATAGTGAGAGGGTCTAAAGGTGAGATAGTGAGAGGGTCTAAGGGTGAGATAGTGAGAGGGGCTAAGGGTGAGATAGTGAGAGGGTCTAAGGGTGAGATAGTGAGAGGGTCTAAGGGTGAGATAGTGAGAGGGTCTAAGGGTGAGATAGTGAGAGGGTCTAAGGGTGAGAAAGAGAGAGGGTAATAGTGAGAGGGTCTAAGGGTGAGATAGTGAGAGGGTCTAAGGGTGAGATAGTGAGAGGGTCTAAGGGGAGATAGTGAGAGGGTCTAAGGGTGAGATAGTGAGAGGGTCTAAGGGTGAGATAGTGAGAGGGTCTAAGGGTGAGATAGTGAGAGGGTCTAAGGGTGAGATAGTGAGAGGGGCTAAGGGTCAGATAGTGAGAGGGTCTAACGGTGAGATAGTGAGAGGGTCTAAGGGTGAGATTGTGAGAGGGTCTAAGGGTGAGATAGTGAGAGGGTCTAAGGGTGAGATAATGAGAGGGTCTAAGGGTGAGATAGTGAGAGGGTCTAAGGGTGAGATAGTGAGAGTTTCTAAGGGTGAGATAGTGAGAGGGTCTAAGGGTGAGATAGTGAGAGGGTCTAAGGGTGAGATAGTGAGAGGGTCTAAGGGTGAGATAGTGAGAGGGTCTAAGGGTGAGATAGTGAGAGGGTCTAAGGGTGAGATAGTAAGATGATCTAAGGGTGAGATAGTGAGAGGGTCTAAGGGTGAGATAGTGAGAGGGTCTAAGGGTGAGATAGTGAGAGGGTCTAAGGGTGAGATAGTGAGAGGGTCTAAGGGTGAGATAGTGAGAGGGTCTAAGGGTGAGATAGTGAGAGGGTGTAAGGGTGAGATAGTGAGAGGGTCTAAGGGTGAGATAGTGAGAGGGTCTAAGGGTGAGATAGTGAGAGGGTCTAAGGGTGAGATAGTGAGAGGGTCTAAGGGTGAGATAGTGAGAGGGTCTAAGGGTGAGATAGTGAAAGGGTCTAAGGGTGAGATAGTGAGAGGGTTTAAGGGTGAGATAGTGCGAGGGTCTAAGGGTGAGATAGTGAGAGGGTCTAAGGGTGAGATAGTGAGAGGGTCTAAGGGTGAGATAGTGAGAGGGTCTAAGGGTGAGATAGTGAGAGGGTCTAAGGGTGAGATAGTGAGAGGGTCTAAGGTTGAGATAGTGAGAGGGTCTAAAGTTGAGATAGTGAGAGGGTCTAAGGGTGAAATAGTGAGAGGGTGATAGTGAGAGGGTCTAAGGGTGAGATAGTGAGAGGGTCTAAGGGTGAGATAGTGAGAGGGTCTAAGGGTGAGATAGTGAGAGGGTCTAAGGGTGAGATAGTGAGAGGGTCTAAGGGTGAGATAGTGAGAGGGTCTAAGGGTGAGATAGTGAAAGCGTCTAAGGGTGAGATAGTGAGATGGTCTAAGGGTGAGATAGTGAGAGGGTCTAAGGGTGAGATAGTGAGAGTATCTAAGGGTGAGATAGGGAGAGGGTCTAAGGGTGAGATAATGAGAGGGTCTAAGGGTGAGATAGTGAGAGGGTCTAAGGGTGAGATAGTGAGAAGGTCTAAGGGTGAGATAGTGAGAGGGTCTAAGGGTGAGATAGTGAGAGGGTCTAAGGGTGAGATAGTGAGAGGGTCTAAGGGTGAGATAGTGAGAGGGTCTAAGGGTGAGATGGTGAGAGGGTCTAAGGGTGAGATAGTGAGAGGGTCTAAGGGTGAGATAGTGAGAGGGTCTAAGGGTGAGATAATGAGAGGGTCTAAGGGTGAGATAGTGAGAGGGCCTAAGGGTGAGATAGTGAGAGGGTCTAAGGTTGAGATAGTGAGAGGGTCTAAAGTTGAGATAGTGAGAGGGTCTAAGGGTGAAATAGTGAGAGGGTGATAGTGAGAGGGTCTAAGGGTGAGATAGTGAGAGGGTCTAAGGGTGAGATAGTGAGAGGGTCTAAGGGTGAGATAGTGAGAGGGTCTAAGGGTGAGATAGTGGGAGGGTCTAAGGGTGAGATAGTGAGAGGGTCTAAGGGTGAGATAGTGAGAGGGTCTAAGTGTGAGATAGTGAAAGGGTCTAAGGGTGAGATAATGAGAGGGTCTAAGGGTGAGATAGTGAGAGGGTCTGAGGGTGAGATAGTGAGAGGGTCTAAAGGTGAGATAGTGAGAGGGTCTAAGGGTGAGATAGTGAGAGGGGCTAAGGGTGAGATAGTGAGAGGGTCTAAGGGTGAGATAGTGAGAGGGTCTAAGGGTGAGATAGTGAGAGGGTCTAAGGGTGAGATAGTGAGAGGGTCTAAGGGTGAGAAAGAGAGAGGGTAATAGTGAGAGGGTCTAAGGGTGAGATAGTGAGAGGGTCTAAGGGTGAGATAGTGAGAGGGTCTAAGGGGAGATAGTGAGAGGGTCTAAGGGTGAGATAGTGAGAGGGTCTAAGGGTGAGATAGTGAGAGGGTCTAAGGGTGAGATAGTGAGAGGGTCTAAGGGTGAGATAGTGAGAGGGTCTAAGGGTCAGATAGTGAGAGGGTCTAACGGTGAGATAGTGAGAGGGTCTAACGGTGAGATAGTGAGAGGGTCTAAGGGTGAGATGGTGAGAGGGTCTAAGGGTGAGATAGTGAGAGGGTCTAAGGGTGAGATAGTGAGAGGGTCTAAGGGTGAGATAGTGAGAGGGTCTAAGGGTGAGATAGTGAGAGGGTCTAAGGGTGAGATAGTGAGAGGGTCTAAGGGTGAGATAGTGAGAGGGTCTAAGGGTGAGATAGTGAGAGGGTCTAAGGTTAAGATAGTGAGAGGGTCTAAGGGTGAGATAGTGAGAGGGTCTAAGGGTGAAATAGTGAGAGGGTTATAGTGAGAGGGTCTAAAGGTGAGATAGTGAGAGGGTCTAAGGGTGAGATAGTGAGAGGGTCTAAGGGTGAGATAGTGAGAGGGTCTAAGGGTGAGATAGTGAGAGGGTCTAAGGGTGAGATAGTGAGAGGGTCTAAGGGTGAGATAGTGAGAGGGTCTAAGGGTGAGATAGTGAGAGGGTCTAAGGGTGAGATAGTGAGAGGGTCTAAGGGTGAGATAGTGAGAGGGTCTAAGGGTGAAATAGTGAGAGGGTTATAGTGAGAGGGTCTAAAGGTGAGATAGTGAGAGGGTCTAAGGGTGAGATAGTGAGAGGGTCTAACGGTGAGATAGTGAGAGGGTCTATGGGTGAGATAGTGAGAGGGTCTAAGTGTGAGATAGTGAGAGGGTCTAAGGGTGAGATAGTGAGAGGGTCTAAGGGTGAGATAGTGAGAGGGTCTAAGGGTGAGATAGTGAGAGGGTCTAAGGGTGAGATAGTGAGAGGGTCTAAGGGTGAGATAGTGAGAGGGTCTAAGGGTGAGATAGCGAGAGCGTCTAAGGGTGAGATAGTGAGAGGGTCTAAGGGTGAGATAGTGAGAGGATCTTAGGGTGAGATAGTGAGAGGGTCTAGAGTGAGATAGTGAGAGGGTCTAAGGGTGAGATAGTTAGAGGGTCTAAGGGTGAGATAGTGAGAGGGTCTAAGGGTGAGATAGTGAGAGGGTCTAAGGGTGAAATAGTGAGAGGGTTATAGTGAGAGGGTCTAAAGGTGAGATAGTGAGAGGGTCTAAGGGTGAGATAGTGAGAGGGTCTAACGGTGAGATAGTGAGAGGGTCTAAGGGTGAGATAGTGAGAGGGTCTAAGGGTGGGATAGTGAGAGGGTCTAAGGGTGAGATAGTGAGAGGGTCTAAGGGTGAGATAGTGAGAGGGTCTAAGGGTGAGATAGTGAGAGGGTCTAAGGGTGAGATAGTGAGAGGGTCTAAGGGTGAGATAGTGAGAGGGTCTAAGGGTGAGATAGCGAGAGCGTCTAAGGGTGAGATAGTAAGAGGGTCTAAGGGTGAGATAGTGAGAGGATCTAAGGGTGAGATAGTGAGAGGGTCTAGAGTGAGATAGTGAGAGGGCCTAAGGGTGAGATAGTTAGAGGGTCTAAGGGTGAGATAGTGAGAGGGTCTAAGGGTGAGATATTGAGAGGGTCTAAGGGTGAGATAGTGAGAGGGTCTAAGGGTGAGATAGTGAGAGGGTCTAAGGGTGAGATAGTGAGAGGGTCTAAGGGTGAGATAGTGAGAGGGTCTAAGGGTGAGATAGTGAGAGGGTCTAAAGGTGAGATAGTGAGAGGGTCTAAGGGTGAGATAGTGAGAAGGTCTAAGGGTGAGATAGTGAGAGGGTCTAAGGGTGAGATAGTGAGAGGGTCTAAGGGTGAGATAGTGAGAGGGTCTAAGGGTGAGATAGTGAGAGGGTCTAAGGGTGAGATAGTTAGAGGGTCTAAGGGTGAGATAGTGAGAAGGTCTAAGGGTGAGATAGTGAGAGGGTCTAAGGGTGAGATAGTGAGAGGGTCTAAGGGTGAGATAGTGAGAGGGTCTAAGGGTGAGATAGTGAGAGGGTCTAAGGGTGAGATAGTGAGAGGGTCTAAGGGTGAGATAGTGAGAGGGTCTAACGGTGAGATAGTGAGAGGGTCTAACGGTGAGATAGTGAGAGGGTCTAACGGTGAGATAGTGAGAGGGTCTAAGGGTGAGATAGTGAGAGGGTCTAAGGGTGAAATAGTGAGAGGGTTATAGTGAGAGGGTCTAAGGTTGAGATAGTGAGAGGGTCTAAGGGTGAGATAGTGAGAGGGTCTAAGGGTGAGATAGTGAGAGGGTCTTAGGGTGAGATAGTGAGAGGGACTAAGGGTGAGATAGTGAGAGGGTCTAAGGGTGAGATAGTGAGAGGGTCTAAGGGTGAGATAGTGAGAGGGTCTAAGGGTGAGTTAGTGAGAGGGTCTAAGGGTGAGATAGTGAAAGGGTGAGATAGTGAGAGCGTCTAAGGGTGAGATAGTGAGAGGGTCTAAGGGTGAGATAGTGAGAGGATCTAAGGGTGAGATAGTGAGAGGGTCTAAGGGTGAGATAGTGAGAGGGTCTAAGGGTGAGATAGTGAGAGGGTCTAAGGGTGAGATAGTGAGAGGGTCTAAGGGTGAGATAGTGAGAGGGTCTAAGGGTGAGATAGTGAGAGGGTCTAAGGATGAGATAGTGAGAGGGTCTAAGGTTGAGATAGTGAGAGGGTCTAAGGGTGAGATAGTGAGAGGGTCTAAGGGTGAGATAGTGAGAGGGTCTAAGGGTGAGATAGTGAGAGGGTCTAAGGGTGAGATAGTGAGAGGGTCTAAGGGTGAGATAGTGAGAGGGTCTAAGGGTGAGATAGTGAGAGGGTCTAAGGGTGAGATAGTGAGAGGGTCTAAGGGTGAGATAGTGAGAGGGTCTAAGGGTGAGACAGTGAGAGGGTCTAACGGTGAGATAGTGAGAGGGTCTAACGGTGAGATAGTGAGAGGGTCTAACGGTGAGATAGTGAGAGGGTCTAATTGTGAGATAGTGAGAGGGTCTAAGGGTGAGATAGTGAGAGGGTCTAAGGGTGAGATAGTGAGAGGGTCTAAGGGTGAGATAGTGAGAGGGTCTAAGGGTGAGATAGTGAGAGGGTCTAAGGGTGAGATAGTGAGAGGGTCTAAGGGTGAGATAGTGAGAAGGTCTAAGGGTGAGATAGTGAGAGGGTCTAAGGGTGAGATAGTGAGAGGGTCTAAGGGTGAGATAGTGAGAGGGTCTAAGGGTGAGATAGTGAGAGGGTCTAAGGGTGAGATAGTGAGAGGGTCTAAGGGTGAGATATAAAAAGGGTCTAAGGGTGAGATAGTGAGAGGGTCTAAGGGTGAGATAGTGAGAGGGTCTAAGGGTGAGATATAAAAAGGGTCTAAGGGTGAGATAGTGAGAGGGTCTAAGGGTGAGATAGTGAGAGGGTCTAAGGGTGAGATAGTGAGAGGGTCTAAGGGTGAGATAGTGAGAGAGTCTAAGGGTCATATAGTGAGAGGGTGATAGTGAGAGGGTCTAAGGGTGAGATAGTGAGAGGGTCTAAGGGTGTGATAGTGACAGGGTCTAAGGGTGAGATATAAAAAGGGTCTAAGGGTGAGATAGTGAGAGGGTCTAAGGGTGAGATAGTGAGAGGGTCTAAGGGTGAGATAGTGAGAGGGTCTAAGGGTGAGATAGTGAGAGGGTCTAAGGGTGAGATATAAAAAGGGTCTAAGGGTGAGATAGTGAGAGGGTCTAAGGGTGAGACAGTGAGAGGGTCTAACGGTGAGATAGTGAGAGGGTCTAACGGTGAGATAGTGAGAGGGTCTAACGGTGAGATAGTGAGAGGGTCTAAGGGTGAGATAGTGAGAGGGTCTAAGGGTGAGATAGTGAGAGGGTCTAAGGGTGAGATAGTGAGAGGGTCTAAGGGTGAGATAGTGAGAGGGTCTAAGGGTGAGATAGTGAGAGGGTCTAAGGGTGAGATAGTGAGAGGTTCTAAGGGTGAGATAGTGAGAGGGTCTAAGGGTGAGATAGTGAGAGGGTCTAAGGGTGAGATAGTGAGAGGGTCTAAGGGTGAGATAGTGAGAGGGTCTAAGGGTGAGATAGTGAGAGGGTCTAAGGGTGAGATAGTGAGAGGGTCTAAGGGTGAGATAGTGAGAGGGTCTAAGGGTGAGATATAAAAAGGGTCTAAGGGTGAGATAGTGAGAGGGTCTAAGTGTGAGATAGTGAGAGGGTCTAAGGGTGAGATAGTGAGAGGGTCTAAGGGTGAGATAGTGAGAGGGTCTAAGGGTGAGATAGTGAGAGGGTCTAAGGGTGAGATAGTGAGAGGGTCTAAGGGTGAGATAATGAGAGGGTCGAAGGGTGAGACAGTGAGAGGGTCTAACGGTGAGATAGTGAGAGGGTCTAACGGTGAGATAGTGAGAGGGTCTAACGGTGAGATAGTGAGAGGGTCTAAGGGTGAGATAGTGAGAGGGTCTAAGGGTGAGATAGTGAGAGGGTCTAAGGGTGAGATAGTGAGAGGGTCTAAGGGTGAGATAGTGAGAGGGTCTAAGGGTGAGATAGTGAGAGGTTCTAAGGGTGAGATAGTGAGAGGGTCTAAGGGTGAGATAGTGAGAGGGTCTAAGGGTGAGATAGTGAGAGGGTCTAAGGGTGAGATAGTGAGAGGGTCTAAGGGTGAGATAGTGAGAGGGTCTGAGGGTGAGATAGTGAGAGGGTCTAAGGGTGAGATAGTGAGAGGGTCTAAGGGTGAGATATAAAAAGGGTCTAAGGGTGAGATAGTGAGAGGGTCTAAGGGTGAGATAGTGAGAGGGTCTAAGGGTGAGATAGTGAGAGGGTCTAAGGGTGAGATAGTGAGAGGGTCTAAGGGTGAGATAGTGAGAGGGTCTAAGGGTGAGATAGTGAGAGGGTCTAAGGGTGAGATAGTGAGAGGGTCTAAGGGTGAGATAGTGAGAAGGTCTAAGGGTGTGATAGTGAGAGGGTCTAAGGGTGAGATAGTGAGAGGGTCTAAGGGTGAGATAGTGAGAGGGTCTAAGGGTGAGATAGTGAGAGGGTCTAAGGGTGAGATAGTGAGAGGGTCTAAGGGTGAGATAGTGAGAGGGTCTAAGGGTGAGATAGTGAGAGGGTCTAAGGGTGAGATAGTGAGAAGGTCTAAGGGTGAGATAGTGAGAGGGTCTAAGGGTGAGATAGTGAGAGGGTCTAAGGGTGAGATAGTGAGAGGGTCTAAGGGTGAGATAGTGAGAGGGTCTAAGGGTGAGATAGTGAGAGGGTCTAAGGGTGAGATATAAAAAGGGTCTAAGGGTGAGATAGTGAGAGGGTCTAAGGGTGAGATAGTGAGAGGGTCTAAGGGTGAGATATAAAAAGGGTCTAAGGGTGAGATAGTGAGAGGGTCTAAGGGTGAGATAGTGAGAGGGTCTAAGGGTGAGATAGTGAGAGGGTCTAAGGGTGAGATAGTGAGAGAGTCTAAGGGTCATATAGTGAGAGGGTGATAGTGAGAGGGTCTAAGGGTGAGATAGTGAGAGGGTCTAAGGGTGTGATAGTGACAGGGTCTAAGGGTGAGATATAAAAAGGGTCTAAGGGTGAGATAGTGAGAGGGTCTACGGGTGAGATAGTGAGAGGGTCTAAGGGTGAGATAGTGAGAGGGTCTAAGGGTGAGATAGTGAGAGGGTCTAAGGGTGAGATATAAAAAGGGTCTAAGGGTGAGATAGTGAGAGGGTCTAAGGGTGAGACAGTGAGAGGGTCTAACGGTGAGATAGTGAGAGGGTCTAACGGTGAGATAGTGAGAGGGTCTAACGGTGAGATAGTGAGAGGGTCTAAGGGTGAGATAGTGAGAGGGTCTAAGGGTGAGATAGTGAGAGGGTCTAAGGGTGAGATAGTGAGAGGGTCTAAGGGTGAGATAGTGAGAGGGTCTAAGGGTGAGATAGTGAGAGGGTCTAAGGGTGAGATAGTGAGAGGTTCTAAGGGTGAGATAGTGAGAGGGTCTAAGGGTGAGATAGTGAGAGGGTCTAAGGGTGAGATAGTGAGAGGGTCTAAGGGTGAGATAGTGAGAGGGTCTAAGGGTGAGATAGTGAGAGGGTCTAAGGGTGAGATAGTGAGAGGGTCTAAGGGTGAGATAGTGGGAGGGTCTAAGGGTGAGATAGTGAGAGGGTCTAAGGGTGAGATAGTGAGAGGGTCTAAGGGTGAGATAGTGAGAGGGTCTAAGGGTGAGATAGTGAGAGGGTCTAAGGGTGAGATAGTGAGAGAGTCTAAGGGTGAGATAGTGAGAGGGTCTAAAGGTGAGATAGTGAGAGGGTCTAAGGGTGAGATAGTGAGAGCGTCTAAGGGTGAGATAGTGAGAGGGTCTAAGGGTGAGATAGTGAGAGGATCTAAGGGTGAGATAGTGAGAGGGTCTAAGGGTGAGATAGTGAGAGGGTCTAAGGGTGAGATAGTGAGAGGGTCTAAGGGTGAGATAGTGAGAGGGTCTAAGGGTGAGATAGTGAGAGGGTCTAAGGGTGAGATAGTGAGAGGGTCTAAGGGTGAGATAGTGAGAGGGTCTAAGGGTGAGATAGTGAGAGGGTCTAAGGGTGAGATAGTGAGAGGGTCTAAGGTTGAGATAGTGAGAGGGTCTAAGGGTGAGATAGTGAGAGGGTCTAAGGATGAGATAGCGAGAGGATCTAAGGGTGAGATAGTTAGAGGGTCTAAGGGTGAGATAGTGAGAGGGTCTAAGGGTGAGATAGTGAGAGGGTCTAAGGGTGAGATAGTGAGAAGGTCTAAGGGTGAGATAGTGAGAGGGTCTAAGGGTGAGATAGTGAGAGGGTCTAAGGGTGAGATAGTGAGAGGGTCTAAGGGTGAGATAGTGAGAGGGTCTAAGGGTGAGATAGTGAGAGGGTCTAAGGGTGAGATAGTGAGAGGGTCTAAGGGTGAGATAGTGAGAGGGTCTAAGGGTGAGATAGTGAGAGGGTCTAAGGGTGAGATAGTGAGAGGGTCTAAGGGTGAGATAGTGAGAGGGTCTAAGGGTGAGATAGTGAGAGGGTCTAAGGGTGAGATAGTCAGAGGGTCTAAGGATGAGAAAGTGAGAGGGTGATAGTGAGAGGGTCTAAGGGTGAGATAGTGAGAGGGTCTAAGGGTGAGATAGTGAGCGGGTCTAAGGGTGAGATAGTGAAAGGGTCTAAGGGTGAGATAGTGAGAGGGTCTAAGGGTGAGATAGTGAGAGGGTGTAAGGGTGAGATAGTGAGAGGGTCTAAGGGTGAGATAGTGAGAGGGTCTAAGGGTGAGATAGTGAGAGGGTCTAAGGGTGAGATAGTGAGAGGGTCTAACGGTGAGATAGTGAGAGGGTCTAACGGTGAGATAGTGAGAGGGTCTAAGGGTGAGATGGTGAGAGGGTCTAAGGGTGAGATGGTGAGAGGGTCTAAGGGTGAGATAGTGAGAGGGTCTAAGGGTGAGATAGTGAGAGGGTCTAAGGGTGAGATAGTGAGAGGGTCTAAGGGTGAGATAGTGAGAGGGTCTAAGGGTGAGATAGTGAGAGGGTCTAAGGGTGAGATAGTGAGAGGGTCTAAGGTTAAGATAGTGAGAGGGTCTAAGGGTGAGATAGTGAGAGGGTCTAAGGGTGAAATGGTGAGAGGGTTATAGTGAGAGGGTCTAAGGGTGAGATAGTGAGAGGGTCTAAGGGTGAGATAGTGAGAGGGTCTAAGGGTGAGATAGTGAGAGGGTCTAAGGGTGAGATAGTGAGAGGGTCTAAGGGTGAGATAGTGAGAGCTTCTAAGGGTGAGATAGTGAGAGGGTCTAAGGGTGAGATAGTGAGAGCGTCTAAGGGTGAGATAGTGAGAGGGTCTAAGGGTGAGATAGTGAGAGCGTCTAAGGGTGAGATAGTGAGAGGGTCTAAGGGTGAGATAGTGAGAGGATCTAAGGGTGAGATTGTGAGAGGGTCTAAGGGTGAGATAGTGAAAGGGTGTAAGAGTGAGATAGTTAGAGGGTCTAAGGGTGAGATAGTGAGAGGGTCTAAGGGTGAGATAGTGAGAGGGTCTAAGGGTGAGATAGTGAGAGGGTCTAAGGGTGAGATAGTGAGAGGGTCTAAGGGTGAGATATTGAGAGGGTTAAAGGGTGAGATAGTGAGAGGGTCTAATGGTGAGATAGCGAGAGGGTCTAAAGGTGAGATAGTGAGAGGGTCTAAGGGTGAGATAGTGAGAGGGTCTAAGGGTGAGATTGTGAGAGGGTCTAAGGGTGAGATAGTGAGAGGGTCTAAGGGTGAGATTGTGAGAGGGTCTAAGGGTGAGATAGTGAGAGGGTCTAAGGGTGAGATAGTGAGAGGATCTAAGGGTGAGATAGTGAGAAGGTCTAAGGGTGAGATAGTGAGAGGGTCTAAGGGTGAGATAGTGAGAGGGTCTAAGGGTGAGATAGTGAGAGGGTCTAAGGGTGAGATAGTGAGAGGGTCTAAGGGTGAGATAGTGAGAGGGTCTAAGGGTGAGATAGTGAGAGGGTCTAACGGTGAGATAGTGAGAGTGTCTAACGGTGAGATAGTGAGAGGGTCTAACGGTGAGATAGTGAGAGGGTCTAATTGTGAGATAGTAAGAGGGTCTAAGGGTGAAATAGTGAGAGGGTTGTAGTGAGAGGGTCTAAGGGTGAGATAGTGAGAGGGTCTAAGGGTGAGATAGTGAGAGGGTCTAAGGGTGAGATAGTGAGAGGGTCTAAGGGTGAGATAGTGAGAGGGTCTAAGGGTGAGATAGTGAGAGGGTCTAAGGGTGAGATAGTGAGAGGGTCTAAGGGTGAGATAGTGAGATGGTCTAAGGGTGAGATAGTGAGGGGTTCTAAGGGTGAGATAGTGAGAGGGTCTAAGGGTGAGATAGTGAGAGGGTCTAAGGGTGAGATAGTGAGAGGGTCTAAGGGTGAGATAGTGAGAGCGTCTAAGGGTGAGATAGTGAGAGGATCTAAGGGTGAGATAGTGAGAGGATCTAAGGGTGAGATAGTGAGAGGGTCTAAGGGTGAGATAGTGAGAGGGTCTAAGGGTGAGATAGTGAGAGGGTCTAAGGGTGAGATAGTGAGAGGGTCTAAGGGTGAGATAGTGAGAGGGTCTAAGGGTGAGATAGTGAGAGGGTCTAAGGGTGAGATAGTGAGAGGGTCTAATGTTGAGATAGTGAGAGGGTCTAAGGGTGAGATAGTGAGAGGGTCTAAGGGTGAGATAGTGAGAGGGTCTAAGGGTGAGATAGTGAGAGGGTCTAAGGGTGAGATAGTGAGAGGGTCTAAGGGTGAGATAGTGAGAGGGTCTAAGGGTGAGATAGTGAGAGGGTCTAAGGGTGAGATATTGAGAGGGTCTAAGGGTGAGATAGTGAGAGGGTCTAAGGGAGAGATAGTGAGAGGGTCTAACGGTGAGATAGTGAGAGGGTCTAACGGTGAGATAGTGAGAGGGTCTAACGGTGAGATAGTGAGAGGGTCTAAGGGTGAGATAGTGAGAGGGTCTAAGGGTGAGATAGTGAGAGGGTCTAAGGGTGAGATAGTGAGAGGGTCTAAGGGTGAGACAGTGAGAGGGTCTAAGGGTGAGATAGTGAGAGGGTGATAGTGAGAGGGTCTAAGGGTGAGATAGTAAGAGGGTGATAGTGAGAGGGTCTAAGGGTGAGATAGTGAGAGGGTCTAAGGGTGAGATAGTGAGAGGGTCTAAGGGTGAGATAGTGAGAGGGTCTAAGGGTGAGATAGTGAGAGGGTCTAAGGGTGAGATAGTGAGAGGGTCTAAGGGTGAGATAGTGAGAGGGTCTAAGGGTAAGATATGAAAAGGGTCTAAGGGTGAGATAGTGAGAGGGTCTAAGGGTGAGATAGTGAGAGGGTCTAAGGGTGAGATAGTGAGAGGGTCTAAGGGTGATATAGTGAGAGGATCTAAGGGTGAGATAGTGAGAGCGTCTAAGGGTGAGATAGTGAGAGGGTCTAAGGGTGAGATAGTGAGAGAGTCTAAGGGTCAGATAGTGAGAGGGTGATAGTGAGAGGGTCTAAGGGTGAGATAGTGAGAGGGTCTAAGGGTAAGATAGTGAGAGCGTCTAAGGGTGAGATAGTGAGAGGGTCTAAGGGTGAGATAGTGAGAGGGTCTAAGGGTGAGATAGTGAGAGGGTCTAAGGGTGAGATAGTGAGAGGGTCTTAGGGTGAGATAGTGAGAGGGTCTAAGGGTGAGATAGTGAGAGGGTCTAAGGGTGAGATAGTGAGAGGGTCTAAGGATGAGATAGCGAGAGGGTCTAAGGGTGAGATAGTTAGAGGGTCTAAGGGTGAGATAGTGAGAGGGTCTAAGGGTGAGATAGTGAGAGGGTCTAAGGGTGAGAAAGTGAGAGGGTCTAAGGGTGAGATAGTGAGAGGGTCTAAGGGTGAGATAGTGAGAGGGTCTAATGGTGAGATAGTGAGAGGGTCTAAGGGTGAGATAGTGAGAGGGTCTAAGGGTGAGATAGTGAGAGGGTCGAAGGGTGAGATAGTGACAGGGTCTAAGGGTGAGATAGTGAGATAGTGAGAGGGTGATAGTGAGAGGGTCTAAGGGTGAGATAGTGAGAGGGTCTAAGGGTGAGATAGTGAGAGGGTCTAAGGGTGAGATAGTGAGTGGGTCTAAGGGTGGGATAGTGAGAGGGTCTAAGGTTGAGATAGTGAGAGGGTCTAAGGGTAAGATAGTGAGAGGGTCTAAGGGTGAGATAGTGAGAGTGTCTAAGGGTGAGATAGTGAGAGGGTCTAAGGGTGAGATAGTGAGAGGGTCTAAGGGTGAGATAGTGAGAGGGTCTAAGGGTGAGATAGTGAGAGGGTCTAAGGGTGAGATAGTGAGAGGGTCTAAGGGTGAGATAGTGAGAGGGTCTAAGGGTGAGATAGTGAGAAAGTCTAAGGGTGAGATAGTGAGAGGGTCTAAGGGTGAGATAGTGAGAGGGTCTAAGGGTGAGATAGTGAGAGGGTCTAAGGGTGAGATAGTGAGAGGGTCTAAGGGTGAGATAGTGAGAGAGTATAAGGGTGAGATAGTGAGAGGGTCTAAGGGTGAGATAGTGAGAGGGTCTAAGATTGAGATAGTGAGATGGTGATAGTGAGATGGTCTAAGGGTGAGATAGTGAGAGGGTGTAAGGGTGAGATAGTGAGAGGGTCTAAGGGTGAGATAGTGAGAGGGTGTTAGGGTGAGATAGTGAGAGGGTCTAAGGGTGAGATAGTGAGAGGGTCTAAGGGTGAGATAGTGAGAGGGTCTAAGGGTGAGATAGTGAGAGGGTCTAAGGGTGAGATAGTGAGAGGGTCTAAGGGTGAGATAGTGAGAGGGTCTAAGGGTGAGATGGTGAGAGGGTGATAGTGAGAGGGTCTAAGGGTGAGATAGTGAGAGGGTCTAAGGGTGAGATAGTGAGAGGGTCTAAGGGTGAGATAGTGAGAGGGTCTTAGGGTGAGATAGTGAGAGGGTCTAAGGGTGAGATAGTGAGAGGGTCTAATTGTGAGATAGTGAGGGGGTCTAAGGGTGAGATAGTGAGAGGGTCTAAGGGTGAGATAGTGAGAGGGTCTAAGGGTGAGATAGTGAGAGGGTCTAAGGGTGAGATAGTGAGAGGTTCTAAGGGTGAGATAGTGAGAGGGTCTAAGGGTGAGATAGTGAGAGGGTCTAAGGGTGAGATAGTGAGAGGGTCTAAGGGTGAGATAGTGAGAGGGTCTAAGGGTGAGATAGTGAGAGGGTCTAACGGTGAGATAGTGAGAGGGTCTAACGGTGAGATAGTGAGAGGGTCTAACGGTGAGATAGTGAGAGGGTCTAAGGGTGAGATAGTGAGAGGGTCTAAGGGTGAGATAGTGAGAGGGTCTAAGGGTGAGATAGTGAGAGGGTCTAAGGGTGAGATAGTGAGAGGGTCTAAGGGTGAGATAGTGAGAGGGTCTAAGGGTGAGATAGTGAGAGGGTCTAAAGGTGAGATAGTGAGAGGGTCTAAGGGTCAGATAGTGAGAGGGTGATAGTGAGAGGGTCTAAGGGTGAGATAGTGAGAGGGTCTAAGGGTGAGATAGTGAGGATTCTAAGGGTGAGATAGTGAGAGGGTCTAAGGGTGAGATAGTGAGAGGGTCTAAGGGTGAGATAGTGAGAGGGTCTAAGGGTGAGATAGTGAGAGGGTCTAAGGGTGAGATATTGAGAGGGTCTAAGGGTGAGATAGTGAGAGGGTCTAAGGGTGAGATAGTGAGAGGGTCTAAGGGTGAGATAGTGAGAGGGTCTAAGGGTGAGATACTGAGAGGGTCTAAGGGTGAGATAGTGAGAGGGTCTAAGGGTGAGATAGTGAGAGGGTCTAAGGGTGAGATGGTGAGAGGGTCTAAGGATGAGATAGTGAGAGGGTCTAAGGGTGAGATAGTGAGAGGGTCTTAGGTTGAGATAGTGAGAGGGTCTAAGGGTGAGATAGTGAGAGGGTCTAAGGGTGAGATAGTGAGAGGGTCTTAGGGTGAGATAGTGAGAGGGTCTAAGGGTGAGATAGTGAGAGGGTTTAAGGGTGAGATAGTGAGATAGTGAGAGGGTCTAAGGGTGAGATAGTGAGAGGGTCTAAGGGTGAGATAGTGAGAGGGTCTAAGGGTGAGATAGTGAGAGGGTCTAAGGGTGATATAGTGAGAGGGTGATAGTGAGAGGGTCTAAGGGTGAGATAGTGAGAAAGTCTGAGGGTGAGATAGTGAGAGGGTCTAAGGGTGAGATAGTGAGAGGGTCTAAGGGTGAGATAGTGAGAGGGTGTTAGGGTGAGATAGTGAGAGGGTCTAAGGGTGAGATAGTGAGAGGGTTTAAGGGTGAGATAGTGAGAGGGTCTAAGGGTGAGATGGTGAGAGGGTCTAAGGGTGAGATAGTGAGAGGGTCTAAGGGTGAGATAGTGAGAGGGTCTAAGGGTGAGATAGTGAGAGGGTCTAAGGGTGAGATAGTTAGAGGGTCTAAGGGTGAGATAGTGAGAGGGTCTAAGGGTGAGATAGTGAGAGTGTCTAAGGGTGAGATAGTGAGAGGGTCTAAGGGTGAGATAGTGAGAGGGTCTAAGGGTGAGATAGTGAGAGGGTCTAAGGGTGAGATAGTGAGAGGGTCTAAGGGTGAGATAGTGAGAGGGTCTAAGGGTGAGATAGTGAGAGGGTCTAAGGGTGAGATAGTGAGAGGGTCTAAGGGTGAGATAGTGAGAGGGTCTAAGGGTGAGATAGTGAGAGGGTCTAAGGGTGAGATGGTGAGAGGGTCTAAGGGTGAGATAGTGAGAGGGTCTAAGGGTGAGATAGTGAGAGGGTTTAAGGGTGAGATAGTGAGATAGTGAGAGGGTCTAAGGGTGAGATAGTGAGAGGGTCTAAGGGTGAGATAGTGAGAGGGTCTAAGGGTGAGATAGTGAGAGGGTCTAAGGGTGAGATAGTGAGAGGGTCTAAGGGTGAGATAGTGAGAGGGTCTAAGGGTGAGATAGTGAGAGGGTCTAAGGGTGAGATAGTGAGAGGGTCTAAGGGTCAGATAGTGAGAGGGTGATAGTGAGAGGGTCTAAGGGTGAGATAGTGAGAGGGTCTAAGGGTGAGATAGTGAGAGGGTCTAAGGGTGAGATAGTGAGAGGGTCTAAGGGTGAGATAGTGAGAGGGTCTAAGGGTGAGATAGTGAGAGGGTCTAAGGGTGAGATGGTGAGAGGGTCTAAGGGTGAGATAGTGAGAGGGTCTAAGGGTGAGATAGTGAGAGGGTCTAAGGGTGAGATAGTGAGAGGGTCTAAGGGTGAGATAGTTAGAGGGTCTAAGGGTGAGATAGTGAGAGGGTCTAAGGGTGAGATAGTGAGAGTGTCTAAGGGTGAGATAGTGAGAGGGTCTAAGGGTGAGATAGTGAGAGGGTCTAAGGGTGAGATAGTGAGAGGGTCTAACGGTGAGATAGTGAGAGGGTCTAACGGTGAGATAGTTAGAGGGTCTAACGGTGAGATAGTGAGAGGGTCTAAGGGTGAGATAGTGAGAGGGTCTAAGGGTGAGATAGTGAGAGGGTCTAAGGGTGAGATAGTGAGAGGGTCGAAGGGTGAGATAGTGAGAGGGTCTAAGGGTGAGATAGTGAGAGGGTGATAGTGAGAGGGTCTAAGGGTGAGATAGTGAGAGGGTGATAGTGAGAGGGTCTAAGGGTGAGATAGTGAGAGGGTCTTAGGGTGAGATAGTGAGAGGGTCTAAGGGTGAGATAGTGAGAGGGTCTAAGGGTGAGATAGTGAGAGGGTGATAGTGAGAGGGTCTAAGGGTGAGATAGTGAGAGGGTCTAAGGGTGAGATAGTGAGAAGGTCTAAGGGTGAGATAGGGTCTAAGGGTGAGATAGTGAGAGGGTCTAAGGGTGAGATAGTGAGAGGGTCTAAGTGATAAGATAAGATAAGATAAGATAAGATTCTATAATAAGATTCTAATAAGATCCCAATAAGATTCAAATAAGATTCTAATAAGATTCCAATGGGATTCCAATAAGATTCTCATAAGATTCCAATAAGATTCCAATAAGATTCCAATAAGATTGTAATAAGATTCCAATAAGATTCCAATAAAATCCTAATAAGACCCCAACAAGATTCTAATAAGATTCCTATAAGATTCTAATATAATTTTCCTATAAGATGATTCCTATAAGATTCTCCCAATAAGCTCGCGGGTGAGGGTCTAAGGGTGAGGGTCTAAGGGTGAGATAGTGAGAGGGTCTAAGGGTGAGATAGTGAGAGGGTCTAAGGGTGAGATAGTGAGAGGGTCTAAGGGTGAGATAGTGAGAGGGTCTAAGGGTCAGATAGTGAGAGGGTGATAGTGAGAGGGTCTAAGGGTGAGATAGTGAGAGGGTCTAAGGGTGAGATAGTGAGAGGGTCTAAGGGTGAGATAGTGAGAGGGTCTAAGGGTGAGATAGTGAGAGGGTCTAAGGGTGAGATAGTGAGAAGGTCTAAGGGTGAGATAGTGAGAGGGTCTAAGGGTGAGATAGTGAGAGGGTCTAAGGATGAGATAGTGAGAGGGTCTAAGGGTGAGATAGTGAGAGGGTCTAAGGGTGAGATAGAGAGAGGGTCTAAGGGTGAGATTGTGAGAGGGTCTAAGGGTGAGATAGTGAGAGGGTCTAAGGGTGAGATAGTGAGAGGGTCTAAGGGTGAGATAGTGAGAGGGTCTAAAGGTGAGATAGTGAGAGGGTCTAAGGGTGAGATAGTGAGAGGGTCTAAGGATGAGATAGTGAGAGGGTCTAAGGGTGAGATAGTGAGAGGGTCTAAGGGTGAGATAGTGAGAGGGTCTAAGGTTGAGATAGTGAGAGGGTCTAAGGGTGAGATAGTGAGAGGGTCTAAGGGTGAGATAGTGAGAGGGTCTAAGGGTGAGATAGTGAGAGGGTCTAAAGGTGAGATAGTGAGAGGGTCTTAGGGTGAGATAGTGAGAGGGTCTAAGGATGAGATAGTGAGAGGGTCTAAGGGTGAGATAGTGAGAGGGTCTAAGGGTGAGATAGTGAGAGGGTCTAAGGGTGAGATAGTGAGAGGGTCTAAGGGTGAGATAGTGAGAGGGTCTAAGGGTGAAATAGTAAGAGGGTCTAAGGGTGAGATAGTGAGAGGGTCTAAGGGTGAGATAGTGAGAGGGTCTAAGGGTGAGATAGTGAGAGGGTCTAAGGGTGAGATAGTGAGAGGGTCTAAGGGTGAGATAGTGAGACGGTCTAAGGGTGAGATAGTGAGAGGGTCTAAGGATGAGATAGTGAGAAGGTCTAAGGGTGAGATAGTGAGAGGGTCTAAGGTTGAGATAGTGAGAGGGTGATAGTGAGAGGGTCTAAGGGTGAGATAGTGAGAGGGTCTAAGGGTGAGATAGTGAGAGGGTCTAATGGTGAGATAGTGAGAGGCTGATAGTGAGAGGGTCTAAGGGTGAGATAGTGAGAGGGTCTAAGGGTGAGATAGTGAGAGGGTCTAAGGGTGAGATAGTGAGAGGGTCTAAGGGTGAGATAGTGAGAGGGTCTAAGGGTGAGATAGTGAGAGGGTCTAAGAGTGATATAGTGAGAGAGTCTAAGGGTGAGATAGTGAGAGGGTCTAAGGGTGAGATAGTGAGAGGGTCTAAGGGTGAGATAGTGAGAGGGTCTAAGGGTGAGATAGTGAGAGGGTCTAAGGGTGAAATAGTGAGAGGGTCTAAGGGTGAGATAGTGAGAGGGTCTAAGGGTGAGATAGTGAGAGGGTCTAAGGGTGAGATAGTGAGAGGGTTTAAGGGTGAGATAGTGAGAGGGTCTAAGGGTGAGATAGTGAGAGGGTCTAAGGGTGAGATGGTGAGAGGGTCTAAGGGTGAGATAGTGAGAAGGTCTAAGGGTGAGATAGTGAGAGGGTCTAAGGGTGAGATAGTGAGAGGGTGATAGTGAGAGGGTCTAAGGGTGAGATAGTGAGAGGGTCTAAGGGTGAGATAGTGAGAGGGTGATAGTGAGAGGGTCTAAGGGTGATATAGTGAGAGGGTCTAAGGGTGAGATAGTGAGAGGGTGATAGTGAGAGGGTCTAAGGGTGAGATAGTGAGAGGGTCTAAGGGTGAGATAGTGAGAGGGTCTAAGGGTGAGATAGTGAGAGGGTCTAAGGGTGAGATAGTGAGAGGGTCTAAGGGTGAGATAGTGAGAGGGTCTAAGGGTGAGATAGTGAGAGGGTCTAAGGGTGAGATAGTGAGAGGATCTAAGGGTGAGATAGTGAGAGGGTCTAAGGATGAGATAGTGAGAGGGTCTAAGGGTGAGATAGTGAGAGGGTCTAAGGGTGAGATAGTGAGAGGGTCTAAGGGTGAGATAGTGAGAGGGTCTAAGGGTGAGATAGTGAGAGGGTCTAAGGGTGAGATAGTGAGAGAGTCTAAGGGTGAGATAGTGAGAGGGTCTAAGGGTGAAATAGTGAGAGGGTCTAAGGGTGAGATAGTGAGAGGGTCTAAGGGTGAGATAGTGAGAGGGTCTAAGGGTGAGATAGTGAGAGGGTGTAAGGGTGAGATAGTGAGAGGGTCTAAGGGTGAGATAGTGAGAGGGTCTAAGGGTGAGATAGTGAGACGGTCTAAGGGTGAGATAGTGAGAGGGTCTAAGGGTGAGATAGTGAGAGGGTCTAAGGGTGAGATAGTGAGAGGGTCTAAGGGTGAGATAGTGAGAGGGTCTAAGGGTGAGATAGTGAGAGGGTCTAAGGGTGAGATAGTGAGAGGGTCTAAGGGTGAGATAGTGAGAGGATCTAAGGGTGAGATAGTGAGAGGGTCTAAGGGTGAGATAGTGAGAGGGTCTAAGGGTGAGATAGTGAGAGGGTCTAAGGGTGAGATAGCGAGAGGGTCTAAGGGTGAGATAGCGAGAGGGTCTAAGGGTGAGATAGTGAGAGGGTCTAAGGGTGAGATAGTGAGAGGGTCTAAGGGTGAGATAGTGAGAGGGTCTAAGGGTGAGATAGTGAGAGGGTCTAAGGGTGAGATACTGAGAGGGTCTAAGGGTGAGATAGTGAGAGGGTCTTAGGGTGAGATAGTGAGAGGGTCTAAGGGTGAGATAGCGAGAGGGTCTAAGGTTGAGATAGCGAGAGGGTCTAAGGGTGAGATAGTGAGAGGGTCTAAGGGTGAGATAGTGAGAGGGTCTAAGGGTGAGATAGTGAGAGGATCTAAGGGTGAGATAGTGAGAGGGTCTAAGGGTGAGATTGTGAGAGGGTCTAAGGGTGAGATAGTGAGAGGGTCTAAGGGTGAGATAGCGAGAGGGTCTAAGGGTGAGATAGCGAGAGGGTCTAAGGGTGAGATAGTGAGAGGGTCTAAGGGTGAGATAGTGAGAGGGTCTAAGGGTGAGATAGTGAGAGGGTCTAAGGGTGAGATAGTGAGAGGATCTAAGGGTGAGATAGTGAGAGGGTCTAAGGGTGAGATAGTGAGAGGGTCTAAGGGTGAGAGGGTCTAAGGGTGAGATAGTGAGAGGGTCTAAGTGTGAGATAGTGAGAGGGTCTAAGGGTGAGATAGTGAGAGGGTCTAAGGGTGAGATAGTGAGAGGGTCTAAGGGTGAGATAGTGAGAGGGTTCAAGGGTGAGATAGTGAGAAGGTCTAAGGGTGAGATAGTGAGAGGGTCTAAGGTTGAGATAGTGAGAGGGTCTTAGGGTGAGATAGTGAGAGGGTCTAAGGGTGAGATAGTGAGAGGGTCTAAGGGTGAGATAGTGAGAGGGTCTAAGGGTGAGATAGTGAGAGGGGCTAAGAGTGAGATAGTGAGAGGGTCTAAGGGTGAGATAGTGAGAGGGTCTAAGGGTGAGATAGTGAGAGGGTCTAAGGGTGAGATAGTGAGAGGGTCTAAGGGTGAGATACTGAGAGGGTCTAAGGGTGAGATAGTGAGAGGGTCTTAGGATGAGATAGTGAGAGGGTCTAAGGGTGAGATAGTGAGAGGATCTAAGGGTGAGATAGTGAGAGGGTCTAAGGGTGAGATAGTGAGAGGGTCTAAGGGTGAGATAGTGAGAGGGTCTAAGTGTGAGATAGTGAGAGGGTCTAAGGGTGAGATAGTGAGAGGGTCTAAGGGTGAGATAGTGAGAGGGGCTAAGGGTGAGATAGTGAGAGGGTCTAAGGGTGAGATAGTGAGAGGGTCTAAGGATGAGATAGTGAGAGGGTCTAAGGGTGAGATAGTGAGAGGATCTAAGGGTGAGATAATGAGAGGGTCTAAGGGTGAGATAGTGAGAGGGTCTAAGGGTGAGATAGTGAGAGGGTCTAAGGGTGAGATAGTGAGAGGGTCTAAGGGTGAGATAGTGAGAGGGTCTAAGGGTGAGATAGCGAGAGGGTCTAAGGGTGAGATAGCGAGAGGGTCTAAGGGTGAGATAGTGAGAGCGTCTAAGGGTGAGATAGTGAGAGGGTCTAAGGGTGAGATAGTGAGAGGGTCTAAGGGTGAGATAGTGAGAGGGTCTAAGGGTGAGATACTGAGAGGGTCTAAGGGTGAGATAGTGAGAGGGTCTTAGGGTGAGATAGTGAGAGGGTCTAAGGGTGAGATAGTGAGAGGATCTAAGGGTGAGATAGTGAGAGGGTCTAAGGGTGAGATAGTGAGAGGGTCTAAGGGTGAGAGGGTCTAAGGGTGAGATAGTGAGAGGGTCTAAGTGTGAGATAGTGAGAGGGTCTAAGGGTGAGATAGTGAGAGGGTCTAAGGTTGAGATAGTGAGAGGGTCTAAGGGTGAGATAGTGAGAGGGTCCAAGGGTGAGATAGTGAGAAGGTCTAAGAGTGAGATAGTGAGAGGGTCTAAGGTTGAGATAGCGAGAGGGTCTTAGGGTGAGATAGTGAGAGGGTCTAAGGGTGAGATAGTAAGAGGGTCTAAGGGTGAGATAGTGAGAGGGTCTAAGGGTGAGATAGTGAGAGGGTCTAAGGGTGAGGTAGTGAGAGGGTCTAAGATTGAGATAGTGAGAGGGTCTAAGGGTGAGATAGTGAGAGGGTCTAAGGGTGAGATAGTGAGAGGGTCTAAGGGTGAGATACTGAGAGGGTCTAAGGGTGAGATAGTGAGAGGGTCTTAGGGTGAGATAGTGAGAGGGTCTAAGGGTGAGATAGTGAGAGGATCTAAGGGTGAGATAGTGAGAGGGTCTAAGGGTGAGATAGTGAGAGGGTCTTAGGGTGAGATAGTGAGAGGGTCTAAGGGTGAGATAGTGAGAGGATCTAAGGGTGAGATAGTGAGAGGGTCTAAGGGTGAGATAGTGAGAGGGTCTAAGGGTGAGAGGGTCTAAGGGTGAGATAGTGAGAGGGTCTAAGTGTGAGATAGTGAGAGGGTCTAAGGGTGAGATAGTGAGAGGGTCCAAGGGTGAGCTAGTGAGAGGGTCTAAGGGTGAGATAGTGAGAGGGTCCAAGGGTGAGATAGTGAGAAGGTCTAAGGGTGAGATAGTGAGAGGGTCTAAGGTTGAGATAGTGAGAGGGTCTTAGGGTGAGATAGTGAGAGGGTCTAAGGGTGAGATAGTGAGAGGGTCTAAGGGTGAGATAGTGAGAGGGGCTAAGGGTGAGATAGTGAGAGGGTCTAAGGGTGAGATAGTGAGAGGGTCTAAGGGTGAGATAGTGAGAGGGTCTAAGGGTGAGATAGCGAGAGGGTCTAAGGGTGAGATAGCGAGAGGGTCTAAGGGTGAGATAGTGAGAGGGTCTAAGGGTGAGATAGTGAGAGGGTCTAAGGGTGAGATAGTGAGAGGGTCTAAGGGTGAGATAGTGAGAGGGTCTAAGGGTGAGATACTGAGAGGGTCTAAGGGTGAGATAATGAGAGGGTCTTAGGGTGAGATAGTGAGAGGGTCTAAGGGTGAGATAGTGAGAGGATCTAAGGGTGAGATAGTGAGAGGGTCTAAGGGTGAGATAGTGAGAGGGTCTAAGGGTGAGAGGGTCTAAGGGTGAGATAGTGAGAGGGTCTAAGTGTGAGATAGTGAGAGGGTCTAAGGGTGAGATAGTGAGAGGGTCTAAGGGTGAGATAATGAGAGGGTCTAAGGGTGAGATACTGAGAGGGTCTAAGGGTGAGATAGTGAGAGGGTCTAAGGGTGAGATAGTGAGAGGGTCTAAGGGTGAGATAGTGAGAGGATCTAAGGGTGAGATAGTGAGAGGGTCTAAGGGTGAGATAGTGAGAGGGTCTAAGGGTGAGAAGGTCTAAGGGTGAGATAGTGAGAGGGTCTAAGTGTGAGATAGTGAGAGGGTCTAAGGGTGAGATAGTGAGAGGGTCTAAGGGTGAGATAGTGAGAGGGTCTAAGGGTGAGATAGTGAGAGGGTCCAAGGGTGAGATAGTGAGAAGGTCTAAGGGTGAGATAGTGAGAGGGTCTAAGGTTGAGATAGTGAGAGGGTCTAAGGGTGAGATAGTGAGAGGGTCTAAGGGTGAGATAGTGAGAGGTTCCAAGGGTGAGATAGTGAGAGGGTCTAAGGGTGAGATAGTGAGAGGGGCTAAGGGTGAGATTGTGAGAGGGTCTAAGGGTGAGATAGTGAGAGGGTCTAGGGGTGAGATAGTGAGAGGGTCTAAGGGTGAGATGGTGAGAGGGTCTAAGGGTGAGATAGTGAGAGGGTCTAAGGGTGAGATAGTGAGAGGGTCCAAGGGTGAGATAGTGAGAGGGGCTAAGGGTGAGATAGTGAGAGGGTCTAAGGGTGAGATAGTGAGAGGGTCTAAGGGTGAGATAGTGAGAGGGTCTAAGGGTGAGATAGTGAGAGGATCTAAGGGTGAGATAGTGAGAGGGTCTAAGGGTGAGATAGTGAGAGGGTCTAAGGGTGAGATAGTGAGAGGGTCTAAGGGTGAGATAGTGAGAGGGTCTAAGGGTGAGATAGTGAGAGGGTCTAAGGGTTAGATAGTGAGAGGGTCTAAGGGTGAGATAGTGAGAGGGGCTAAGGGTGAGATAGTGAGAGGGTCTAAGGGTGAGAAAGTGAGAGGGTCTAAGGGTCAGATAGTGAGAGGGTCTAAGGGTGAGATAGTGAGAAGATCTAAGGGTGAGATAGTGAGAGGGTCTAAGGGTGAGATAGTGAGAGGGTCTAAGGGTGAGAGGGTCTAAGGGTGAGATAGTGAGAGGGTCTAAGTGTGAGATAGTGAGAGGGTCTAAGGGTGAGATAGTGAGAGGGTCTAAGGGTGAGATAGTGAGAGGGTCTAAGGGTGAGATAGTGAGAGGGTCCAAGGGTGAGATAGTGAGAAGGTCTAAGGGTGAGGTAGTGAGAGGGTCTACGGTTGAGATAGTGAGAGGGTCTTAGGGTGAGATAGTGAGAGGGTCTAAGGGTGAGATAGTGAGAGGGTCTAAGGGTGAGATAGTGAGACGGTCTAAGGGTGAGATAGTGAGAGGGTCTAAGGGTGAGATAGTGAGAGGGTCTAAGGGTGAGATAGTGAGAGGGTCTAAGGGTGAGATAGTGAGAGGGTCTAAGGGTGAGATAGTGAGAGGGTCTAAGGGTGAGATAGTGAGACGGTCTAAGGGTGAGATAGTGAGAGGATCTAAGGGTGAGATATTGAGAGGGTCTAAGGGTGAGATAGTGAGAGGGTCTAAGGGTGAGATAGTGAGAGGGTCTAAGGGTGAGATAGTGAGAGGGTGATAGTGAGAGGGTCTAAGGGTGAGATAGTGAGAGGGTCTAAGGGTGAGATAGTGAGAGGGTCTAAGGGTGAGATAGTGAGAGGGTCTATGGGTGAGATAGTGAGAGGGTCTAAGGGTGAGATAGTGAGAGGGTCTAAGGGTGAGATAGTGAGAGGGTCTAAGGGTGAGATAGTGAGAGGGTCTAAGGGTGAGATAGTGAGAGGGTCTAAGGGTGAGATAGTGAGAGGGTCTAAGGGTGAGATAGTGCGAGGGTCTAAGGGTGAGATAGTGAGAGGGGCTAAGGGTGAGATAGTGAGAGGGTCTAAGGGTTATATAGTGAGAGGGTCTAAAGGTGAGATAGTGAGAGGGTCTAAGGGTGAGATAGTGAGAGGGTCTAAGGGTGAGATAGTGAGAGGGTCTAAGGGTGAGATAGTGAGAGGGTGATAGTGAGAGGGTCTAAGGGTAAGATAGTGAGAGGGTCTAAGGGTGAGATAGTGAGAGGGTCTAAGGGTGAGATAGTGAGAGGGTCTAAGGGTGAGATAGTGAGAGGGTCTAAGGGTGAGATAGTGAGAGGGTCTAAGGGTGAGATAGTGAGAGGGTCTAAGGGTTAGATAGTGAGAGGGTCTAAGGGTGAGATAGTGAGAGGGTCTAAGGGTGAGATAGTGAGAGGGTCTAAGGGTGAGATAGTAAGAGGGTCTAAGGGTGAGATAGTGAGAGGGTCTTAGGGTGAGAAAGTGAGAGGGTCTAAGGGTGAGATAGTGAGAGGGTCTAAGGGTGAGATAGTGAGAGGGTCTAAGGGTGAGATAGTGAGAGGGTCTAAGGGTGAGATAGTGAGAGGGTCTAAGGGTGAGATAGTGAGAGGGTCTAAGGATGAGATAGTGAGAGGGTCTAAGGGTGAGACAGTGAGAGGGTCTAAGGGTGAGATAGTGAGAGGGTGATAGTGAGAGGGTCTAAGGGTGAGATAGTGAGAGGGTCTAAGGGTGAGATAGTGAGAGGGTCTAAGGGTGAGATAGTGAGAGGGTCTAAGGGTGAGATAGTGAAAGGGTCTAAGGGTGAGATAGTGAGCGGGTCTAAGGGTGAGATAGTGAAAGGGTCTAAGGGTGAGATAGTGAGCGGGTCTAAGGGTGAGATATTGAGAGGGTCTAAGGGTGAGATAGTGAAAGGGTCTAAGGGTGAGATAGTGAGCGGGTCTAAGGGTGAGATGGTGAGAGGGTCTAAGGGTGAGATAGTGAGAGGGTCTAAGGGTGAGATAGTGAGAGGGTCTAACGGTGAGATAGTGAGAGGGTCTAACGGTGAGATAGTGAGAGGGTCTAACGGTGAGATAGTGAGAGGGTCTAAGGGTGAGATAGTGAGAGGGTCTAAGGGTGAGATAGTCAGAGGGTGTAAGGGTGAGACAGTGAGAGGGTCTAAGGGTGAGATAGTGAGAGGGTGATTGTGAGAGGGTCTAAGGGTGAGATAATGAGAGGGTGATAGTGAGAGGGTCTAAGGGTGAGATAGTGAGAGGGTCTAAGGGTGAGATAGTGAGAGGGTCTAAGGGTGAGATAGTGAGAGGGTCTAAGGGTGAGATAGTGAGAGGGTCTAAGGGTGAGATAGTGAGAGGGTCTAAGGGTGATATAGTGAGAGGGTCTAATGGTGAGATAGTTAGAGGGTCTAAGGGTGAGATAGTGAGAGGGTCTAAGGGTGAGATAGTGAGAGGGTCTAAGGGTGAGATAGTGAGAGGGTCTAAGGGTGAGATAGTGAGAGGGTCTAAGGGTGAGATAGTGAGAGGGTCTAAGGGTGAGATAGTGAGAGGGTCTAAGGGTGAGATAGTGAGAGGGTCTAAGGGTGCGATAGTGAGAGGGTCTAAGGGTGAGATAGTGAAAGGGTCTAAGGGTGAGATAGTGAGAGGGTCTAAGGGTGAGATAGTGAGAGGGTCTAAGGGTGAGATAGTGAGAGGGTGATAGTGAGAGGGTCTAAGAGTGAGATAGTGAGAAGGTCTAAGGGTGAGATAGTGAGAGGGTCTAAGGGTGAGATAGTGAGGGGGTCTAAGGGTGAGATGGTGAGAGGGTCTAAGGGTGAGATAGTGAGAGGGTCTAAGGGTGAGATAGTGAGAGGGTCTAAGGGTGAGATAGTGAGAGGGTCTAAAGGTGAGATAGTGAGAGGGTCTAAGGGTGAGATAGTGAGAGGGTCTAAGGATGAGATAGTGAGAGGGTCTAAGGGTGAGATAGTGAGAGGGTCTAAGAGTGAGATAGTGAGAGGGTCTAAGGTTGAGATAGTGAGAGGGTCTAAAGGTGAGATAGTGAGAGGGTCTAAGGGTGAGATAGTGAGAAGGTCTAAGGGTGAGATAGTGAGAGGGTCTAAGGGTGAGATAGTGAGAGGGTCTAAGGGTGAGATAGTGAGAGGGTCTAAGGGTGAGATAGTGAGAGGGTCTAAGGGTGAGATAGTGAGAGGGTCTAAGGGTGAGATAGTGAGAGGGTGATAGTGAGAGGGTCTAAGGGTGAGATAGTGAGAGGGTCTAAGAATGAGATAGTGAGAGGGTCTAAGGGTGAGATAGTGAGAGGGTCTATGGGTGAGATAGTGAGAGGGTCTAAGGGTGAGATAGTGAGAGGGTCTAAGGGTGAGATAGTGAGAGGGTCTAAGGGTGAGATAGTGAGAGGGTCTAAGGGTGAGATAGTGAGAGGGTCTAAGGGTGAGATAGTGAGAGGGTCTAAGGGTGAGATAGTGCGAGGGTCTAAGGGTGAGATAGTGAGAGGGGCTAAGGGTGAGATAGTGAGAGGGTCTAAGGGTTATATAGTGAGAGGGTCTAAAGGTGAGATAGTGAGAGGGTCTAAGGGTGAGATAGTGAGAGGGTCTAAGGGTGAGATAGTGAGAGGGTCTAAGGGTGAGATAGTGAGAGGGTGATAGTGAGAGGGTCTAAGGGTAAGATAGTGAGAGGGTCTAAGGGTGAGATAGTGAGAGGGTCTAAGGGTGAGATAGTGAGAGGGTCTAAGGGTGAGATAGTGAGAGGGTCTAAGGGTGAGATAGTGAGAGGGTCTAAGGGTGAGATAGTGAGAGGGTCTAAGGGTTAGATAGTGAGAGGGTCTAAGGGTGAGATAGTGAGAGGGTCTAAGGGTGAGATAGTGAGAGGGTCTAAGGGTGAGATAGTAAGAGGGTCTAAGGGTGAGATAGTGAGAGGGTCTTAGGGTGAGAAAGTGAGAGGGTCTAAGGGCGAGATAGTGAGAGGGTCTAAGGGTGAGATAGTGAGAGGGTCTAAGGGTGAGATAGTGAGAGGGTCTAAGGGTGAGATAGTGAGAGGGTCTAAGGGTGAGATAGTGAGAGGGTCTAAGGATGAGATAGTGAGAATGTCTAAGGGTGAGACAGTGAGAGGGTCTAAGGGTGAGATAGTGAGAGGGTCTAAGGGTGAGATAGTGAGAGGTTCTAAGGGTGAGATAGTGAGAGGGTCTAAGGGTGAGATAGTGAGAAGGTCTAAGGGTGAGATAGTGAGAGGGTCTAAGGGTGAGATAGTGAGAGGGTCTAAGGGTGAGATAGTGAGAGGGTCTAAGGGTGAGATAGTGAGAGGGTCTAAGGGTGAGATAGTGAGAGGGTCTAACGGTGAGATAGTGAGAGGGTCTAAGGGTGAGATAGTGAGAGGGTCTAAGGGTGAGATAGTGAGAGGGTCTAAGGGTGAGATAGTGAGAGGGTCTAAGGGTGAGATAGTGAGAGGGTCAAAGGGTGAGATAGTGAGTGGGTCTAAGGATGAGATAGTGAGAGGGTCTAAGGGTGAGATAGTGAGAGGGTCTAAGGGTGAGATAGTGAGAGGGTCTAAGGGTGAGATAGTGAAAGGGTCTAAGGGTGAGATAGTGAGAGGGTCTAAGGGTGAGATAGTGAGAGGGTCTAAGGGTGAGATAGTGAGAGGGTCTAAGGGTGAGATAGTGAGAGGGTCTAAGGGTGAGATAGTGAGAGGGTCTAAGGGTGAGATAGTGAGAGGGTCTAAGGGTGAGATAGTGAGAGGGTCTAAGGGTGAGATAGTGAGAGGGTCAAAGGGTGAGATAGTGAGTGGGTCTAAGGGTGAGATAGTGAGAGGGTCTAAGGGTGAGATAGTGAGAGGGTCTAAGGGTGAGATAGTGAGATGGTCTAAGGGTGAGATAGTGAGAGGGTCTAAGGGTGAGATACTGAGAGGCTGATAGTGAGAGGGTCTAAGGGTGAGATAGTGAGAGGGTCTAAGGGTGAGATAGTGAGAGGGTCTAAGGGTGAGATAGTGAGAGGGTCTAAGGGTGAGATAGTGGGAGGGTCTAAGGGTGAGATAGTGAGAGGGTCTAAGGGTGATATAGTGAGAGGGTCTAAGGGTGAGATAGTGAGAGGGTCTAAGGGTGAGATAGTGAGAGGGTCTAAGGGTGAGATAGTGAGAGGGTCTAAGGGTGAAATAGTGAGAGGGTCTAAGGGTGAGATAGTGAGAGGGTCTAAGGGTGAGATAGTGAGAGGGTCTAAGGGTGAGATAGTGAGAGGGTCTAAGGTGAGATAGTGAGAGGGTCTAAGGGTGAGATAGTGAGAGGGTCTAAGGGTGAGATAGTGAGAAGGTCTAAGGGTGAGATAGTGAGAGGGTCTAAGGGTGAGATAGTGAGAGGGTGATAGTGAGAGGGTCTAGGGGTGAGATAGTGAGAGGGTCTAAGGGTGAGATAGTGAGAGGGTGATAGTGAGAGGGTCTAAGGGTGAGATAGTGAGAGGGTGATAGTTAGAGGGTCTAACGGTGAGATAGTGAGAGGGTCTAAGGGTGAGATAGTGAGAGGGTCTAAGGGTGAGATAGTGAGAGGGTCTAAGGGTGAGATAGTGAGAGGGTCTAAGGGTGAGATAGTGAGAGGGTCTAAGTGTGAGATAGTGAGAGGGTCTAAGGGTGAGATAGTGAGAGGGTCTAAGGGTGAGATAGTGAGAGGGTCTAAGGGTGAGATAGTGAGAGGGTCTAAGGGTGAGATAGTGAGAGGGGTCTAAGGGTGAGATAGTGAGACGGTCTAAGGGTGAGATAGTGAGAGGGTCTAAGGGTGAGATAGTGAGAGGGTCTAAGGGTGAGATAGTGAGAGGGTCTAAGGGTGAGATAGTGAGAGGGTCTAAGGGTGAGATAGTGAGAGGGTCTAAGGGTGAGATAGTGAGAGGGTCTAAGGGTGAGATAGTGAGAGGGTCTAAGGGTGAGATAGTGAGAGGGTCTAAGGGTGAGATAGTGAGAGGGTCTAAGGGTGAGATAGTGAGAGGGTCTAAGGGTGAGATAGCGAGAGGGTCTAAGGGTGAGATAGCGAGAGGGTCTAAGGGTGAGATAGTGAGAGGGTCTAAGGGTGAGATAGTGAGAGGGTCTAAGGGTGAGATAGTGAGAGGGTCTAAGGGTGAGATAGTGAGAGGGTCTAAGGGTGAGATAGTGAGAGGGTCTAAGGGTGAGATAGTGAGAGGGTCTTAGGGTCAGATAGTGAGAGGGTCTAAGGGTGAGATAGTGAGAGGATCTAAGGGTGAGATAGTGAGAGGGTCTAAGGGTGAGATAAAGAGAGGGTCTAAGGGTGAGAGGGTCTAAGGGTGAGATAGTGAGAGGGTCTAAGGGTGAGATAGTGAGAGGGTCTAAGGGTGAGATAGTGAGAGGGTCTAAGGGTGAGATAGTGAGAGGGTCTAAGGGTGAGATAGTGAGAGGGTCTAAAGGTGAGATAGTGAGAGGGTCTAAGGGTGAGATAGTGAGAGGGTCTAAGGTTGAGATAGTGAGAGGGTCTAAGGGTGAGATAGTGAGAGGGTCTAAGGGTGAGATAGTGAGAGGGTCTAAGGGTGAGATAGTGAGAGGGTCTAAGGGTGAGATAGTGAGAGGTTCTAATGGTGAGATAGTGAGAGGGTCTAAGGGTGAGATAGTGAGAGGGTCTAAGGGTGAGATAGTGAGAGGGTCTAAGGGTGAGATAGTGAGAGGGTCTAAGGGTGAGATAGTGAGAGGGTCTAAGGGTGAGATAGTGAGAGGGTCTAAGGGTGAGGTAGTGAGAGGGTCTAAGGGTGAGATGGTGAGAGGGTCTAAGGGTGAGATAGTGAGAGGGTCTAAGGGTGAGATAGTGAGAGGGTCTAAGGGTGAGATAGTGAGAGGGTCTAAGGGTGAGATAGTGAGAGGGTCTAAGAGTGAGATAGCGAGAGGGTCTAAGGGTGAGATAGCGAGAGGGTCTAAGGGTGAGATAGCGAAAGGGTCTAAGGGTGAGATAGTGAGAGGGTCTTAGGGTGAGGTAGTGAGAGGCTCTAAGGGTGATATAGTGAGAGGGTCTAAGGGTGAGATAGTGAGAGGGTCTAAGGGTGAGATAGTGAGAGAGTCTAAGGGTGAGATAGTGAGAGGGTCTAAGGGTGAGATAGTGAGAAGGTCTAAGGGTGAGATAGTGAGAGGGTCTAAGGGTGAGATAGTGAGAGGGTGATAGTGAGAGGGTCTAGGGGTGAGATAGTGAGAGGGTCTAAGGGTGAGATAGTGAGAGGGTGATAGTGAGAGGGTCTAAGGGTGAGATAGTGAGAGGGTGATAGTGAGAGGGTCTAACGGTGAGATAGTGAGAGGGTCTAAGGGTGAGATAGTGAGAGGGTCTAAGGGTGAGATAGTGAGAGGGTCTAAGGGTGAGATAGTGAGAGGGTCTAAGTGTGAGATAGTGAGAGGGTCTAAGTGTGAGATAGTGAGAGGGTCTAAGGGTGAGATAGTGAGAGGGTCTAAGGGTGAGATAGTGAGAGGGTCTAAGGGTGAGATAGTGAGAGGGTCTAAGGGTGAGATAGTGAGAGGGTCTAAGGGTGAGATAGTGAGACGGTCTAAGGGTGAGATAGTGAGAGGGTCTAAGGGTGAGATAGTGAGAGGGTCTAAGGGTGAGATAGTGAGAGGGTCTAAGGGTGAGATAGTGAGAGGGTCTAAGGGTGAGATAGTGAGAGGGTCTAAGGGTGAGATAGTGAGAGGGTCTAAGGGTGAGATAGTGAGAGGGTCTAAGGGTGAGATAGTGAGAGGGTCTAAGGGTGAGATAGTGAGAGGGTCTAAGGGTGAGATAGTGAGAGGGTCTAAGGGTGAGATAGCGAGAGGGTCTAAGGGTGAGATAGCGAGAGGGTCTAAGGGTGAGATAGTGAGAGGGTCTAAGGGTGAGATAGTGAGAGGGTCTAAGGGTGAGATAGTGAGAGGGTCTAAGGGTGAGATAGTGAGAGGGTCTAAGGGTGAGATAGTGAGAGGGTCTAAGGGTGAGATAGTGAGAGGGTCTTAGGGTCAGATAGTGAGAGGGTCTAAGGGTGAGATAGTGAGAGGATCTAAGGGTGAGATAGTGAGAGGGTCTAAGGGTGAGATAGTGAGAGGGTCTAAGGGTGAGAGTGTCTAAGGGTGAGATAGTGAGAGGGTCTAAGGGTGAGATAGTGAGAGGGTCTAAGGGTGAGATAGTGAGAGGGTCTAAGGGTGAGATAGTGAGAGGGTCTAAGGGTGAGATAGTGAGAGGGTCTAAGGTTGAGATAGTGAGAGGGTCTAAGGGTGAGATAGTGAGAGGGTCTAAGGGTGAGATAGTGAGAGGGTCTAAGTGTAAGATAGTGAGAGGGTCTAAGGGTGAGATAGTGAGAGGTTCTAATGGTGAGATAGTGAGAGGGTCTAAGGGTGAGATAGTGAGAGGGTCTAAGGGTGAGATAGTGAGAGGGTCTAAGGGTGAGATAGTGAGAGGGTCTAAGGGTGAGATAGTGAGAGGGTCTAAGGGTGAGATAGTGAGACGGTCTAAGGGTGAGGTAGTGAGAGGGTCTAAGGGTGAGATGGTGAGAGGGTCTAAGGGTGAGATAGTGAGAGGGTCTAAGGGTGAGATAGTGAGAGGGTCTAAGGGTGAGATAGTGAGAGGGTCTAAGGGTGAGATAGTGAGAGGGTCTAAGGGTGAGATAGTGAGAGGGTCTAAGGGTGAGGTAGTGAGAGGGTCTAAGGGTGAGATGGTGAGAGGGTCTAAGGGTGAGATAGTGAGAGGGTCTAAGGGTGAGATAGTGAGAGGGTCTAAGGGTGAGATAGTGAGAGGGTCTAAGGGTGAGATAGTGAGAGGGTCTAAGGGTGAGATAGCGAGAGGGTCTAAGGGTGAGATAGTGAGAGGGTCTAAGGGTGAGATAGTGAAAGGGTCTAAGGGTGAGATAGTGAGAGGGTCTAAGGGTGAGATAGCGAGAGGGTCTAAGGGTGAGATAGTGAGAGGGTCTAAGGGTGAGATAGTGAGAGGGTCTAAGGGTGAGATAGTGAGAGGGTCTAAGGGTGAGATAGTGAGAGGGTCTAAGGGTGAGAGGGTCTAAGGGTGAGATAGTGAGAGGGTCTAAGGGTGAGATAGTGAGAGGGTCTAAGGGTGAGATAGTGAGAGGGTCTAAGGGTGAGATAGTGAGAGGGTCTAAGGGTGGGATAGTGAGAGGGTCTAAAGGTGAGATAGTGAGAGGGTCTAAGGGTGAGATAGTGAGAGGGTCTAAGGTTGAGATAGTGAGAGGGTCTAAGGGTGAGATAGTGAGAGGGTCTAAGGGTGAGATAGTGAGAAGGTCTAAGGGTGAGATAGTGAGAGGGTCTAAGGGTGAGATAGTGAGAGGTTCTAATGGTGAGATAGTGAGAGGGTCTAAGGGTGAGATAGTGAGAGGGTCTAAGGGTGAGATAGTGAGAGGGTCTAAGGGTGAGATAGTGAGAGGGTCTAAGGGTGAGATAGTGAGAGGGTCTAAGGGTGAGATAGTGAGAGGGTCTAAGGGTGAGGTAGTGAGAGGGTCTAAGGGTGAGATGGTGAGAGGGTCTAAGGGTGAGATAGTGAGAGGGTCTAAGGGTGAGATAGTGAGAGGGTCTAAGGGTGAGATAGTGAGAGGGTCTAAGGGTGAGATAGTGAGAGGGTCTAAGGGTGAGATAGCGAGAGGGTCTAAGGGTGAGATAGCGAGAGGGTCTAAGGGTGAGATAGCGAAAGGGTCTAAGGGTGAGATAGTGAGAGGGTCTTAGGGTGAGATAGTGAGAGGCTCTAAGGGTGAGATAGTGAGAGGGTCTAAGGGTGAGATAGTGAGAGGGTCTAAGGGTGAGATTGTGAGAGGGTCTAAGGGTGAGATAGTGAGAGGGTCTAAGGGTGAGATAGTGAGAAGGTCTAAGGGTGAGATAGTGAGAGGGTCTAAGGGTGAGATAGTGAGAGGGTGATAGTGAGAGGGTCTAGGGGTGAGATAGTGAGAGGGTCTAAGGGTGAGATAGTGAGAGGGTGATAGTGAGAGGGTCTAAGGGTGAGATAGTGAGAGGGTGATAGTGAGAGGGTCTAACGGTGAGATAGTGAGAGGGTCTAAGGGTGAGATAGTGAGAGGGTCTAAGGGTGAGATAGTGAGAGGGTCTAAGGGTGAGATAGTGAGAGGGTCTAAGGGTGAGATAGTGAGAGGGTCTAAGTGTGAGATAGTGAGAGGGTCTAAGGGTGAGATAGTGAGAGGGTCTAAGGGTGAGATAGTGAGAGGGTCTAAGGGTGAGATAGTGAGAGGGTCTAAGGGTGAGATAGTGAGAGGGTCTAAGGGTGAGATAGTGAGACGGTCTAAGGGTGAGATAGTGAGAGGGTCTAAGGGTGAGATAGTGAGAGGGTCTAAGGGTGAGATAGTGAGAGGGTCTAAGGGTGAGATAGTGAGAGGGTCTAAGGGTGAGATAGTGAGAGGGTCTAAGGGTGAGATAGTGAGAGGGTCTAAGGGTGAGATAGTGAGAGGGTCTAAGGGTGAGATAGTGAGAGGGTCTAAGGGTGAGATAGTGAGAGGGTCTAAGGGTGAGATAGTGAGAGGGTCTAAGGGTGAGATAGCGAGAGGGTCTAAGGGTGAGATAGCGAGAGGGTCTAAGGGTGAGATAGTGAGAGGGTCTAAGGGTGAGATAGTGAGAGGGTCTAAGGGTGAGATAGTGAGAGGGTCTAAGGGTGAGATAGTGAGAGGGTCTAAGGGTGAGATAGTGAGAGGGTCTAAGGGTGAGATAGTGAGAGGGTCTTAGGGTCAGATAGTGAGAGGGTCTAAGGGTGAGATAGTGAGAGGATCTAAGGGTGAGATAGTGAGAGGGTCTAAGGGTGAGATAGTGAGAGGGTCTAAGGGTGAGAGGGTCTAAGGGTGAGATAGTGAGAGGGTCTAAGGGTGAGATAGTGAGAGGGTCTAAGGGTGAGATAGTGAGAGGGTCTAAGGGTGAGATAGTGAGAGGGTCTAAGGGTGAGATAGTGAGAGGGTCTAAGGGTGAGATAGTGAGAGGGTCTAAGGTTGAGATAGTGAGAGGGTCTAAGGGTGAGATAGTGAGAGGGTCTAAGGGTGAGATAGTGAGAGGGTCTAAGGGTGAGATAGTGAGAGGGTCTAAGGGTGAGATAGTGAGAGGTTCTAATGGTGAGATAGTGAGAGGGTCTAAGGGTGAGATAGTGAGAGGGTCTAAGGGTGAGATAGTGAGAGGGTCTAAGGGTGAGATAGTGAGAGGGTCTAAGGGTGAGATAGTGAGAGGGTCTAAGGGTGAGATAGTGAGACGGTCTAAGGGTGAGGTAGTGAGAGGGTCTAAGGGTGAGATGGTGAGAGGGTCTAAGGGTGAGATAGTGAGAGGGTCTAAGGGTGAGATAGTGAGAGGGTCTAAGGGTGAGATAGTGAGAGGGTCTAAGGGTGAGATAGTGAGAGGGTCTAAGGGTGAGATAGTGAGAGGGTCTAAGGGTGAGATAGTGAGAGGATCTAAGGGTGAGGTAGTGAGAGGGTCTAAGGGTGAGATGGTGAGAGGGTCTAAGGGTGAGATAGTGAGAGGGTCTAAGGGTGAGATAGTGAGAGGGTCTAAGGGTGAGATAGTGAGAGGGTCTAAGGGTGAGATAGTGAGAGGGTCTAAGGGTGAGATAGCGAGAGGGTCTAAGGGTGAGATAGTGAGAGGGTCTAAGGGTGAGATAGTGAAAGGGTCTAAGGGTGAGATAGTGAGATTGTCTAAGAGTGAGATAGCGAGAGGGTCTAAGGGTGAGATAGTGAGAGGGTCTAAGGGTGAGATAGTGAGAGGGTCTAAGGGTGAGATAGTGAGAGGGTCTAAGGGTGAGATAGTGAGAGGGTCTAAGGGTGAGATAGTGAGATTGTCTAAGGGTGAGATAGTGAGAGGGTCTTAGGGTCAGATAGTGAGAGGGTCTAAGGGTGAGATAGTGAGAGGATCTAAGGGTGAGATAGTGAGAGGGTCTAAGGGTGAGATAGTGAGAGGGTCTAAGGGTGAGAGGGTCTAAGGGTGAGATAGTGAGAGGGTCTAAGGGTGAGATAGTGAGAGGGTCTAAGGGTGAGATAGTGAGAGGGTCTAAGGGTGAGATAGTGAGAGGGTCTAAGGGTGAGATAGTGAGAGGGTCTAAGGGTGAGATAGTGAGAGGGTCTAAGGGTGAGATAGTGAGAGGGTCTAAGGTTGAGATAGTGAGAGGGTCTAAGGGTGAGATAGTGAGAGGGTCTAAGGGTGAGATAGTGAGAGGGTCTAAGGGTGAGATAGTGAGAGGGTCTAAGGGTGAGATAGTGAGAGGTTCTAATGGTGAGATAGTGAGAGGGTCTAAGGGTGAGATAGTGAGAGGGTCTAAGGGTGAGATAGTGAGAGGGTCTAAGGGTGAGATAGTGAGAGGGTCTAAGGGTGAGATAGTGAGAGGGTCTAAGGGTGAGATAGTGAGAGGGTCTAAGGGTGAGGTAGTGAGAGGGTCTAAGGGTGAGATGGTGAGAGGGTCTAAGGGTGAGATAGTGAGAGGGTCTAAGGGTGAGATAGTGAGAGGGTCTAAGGGTGAGATAGTAGGAGGGTCTAAGGGTGAGATAGTGAGAGGGTCTAAGGGTGAGATAGTGAGAGGGTCTAAGGGTGAGATAGTGAGAGGGTCTAAGGGTGAGGTAGTGAGAGGGTCTAAGGGTGAGATGGTGAGAGGGTCTAAGGGTGAGATAGTGAGAGGGTCTAAGGGTGCGATAGTGAGAGGGTCTAAGGGTGAGATAGTGAGAGGGTCTAAGGGTGAGATAGTGAGAGGGTCTAAGGGTGAGATAGCGAGAGGGTCTAAGGTGAGATAGTGAGAGGGTCTAAGGGTGAGATAGTGAAAGGGTCTAAGGGTGAGATAGTGAGAGGGTCTAAGGGTGAGATAGTGAGAGGGTCTAAGGGTGAGATAGTGAGAGGGTCTAAGGGTGAGATAGTGAGAGGGTCTAAGGGTGAGATAGTGAGAGGGTCTAAGGGTGAGATAGTGAGAGGGTCTAAGGGTGAGATAGTGAGAGGGTCTAAGGGTGAGATAGTGAGAGGGTCAAAGGGTGAGATAGTGAGTGGGTCTAAGGGTGAGATAGTGAGAGGGTCTAAGGGTGAGATAGTGAGAGGGTCTAAGGGTGAGATAGTGAGATGGTCTAAGGGTGAGATAGTGAGAGGGTCTAAGGGTGAGATAGTGAGAGGCTGATAGAGAGAGGGTCTAAGGGTGAGATAGTGAGAGGGTCTAAGGGTGAGATAGTGAGAGGGTCCAAGGGTGAGATAGTGAGAGGGTCTAAGGGTGAGATAGTGGGAGGGTCTAAGGGTGAGATAGTGAGAGGGTCTAAGGGTGATATAGTGAGAGGGTCTAAGGGTGAGATAGTGAGAGGGTCTAAGGGTGAGATAGTGAGAGGGTCTAAGGGTGAGATAGTGAGAGGGTCTAAGGGTGAAATAGTGAGAGGGTCTAAGGGTGAGATAGTGAGAGGGTCTAAGGGTGAGATAGTGAGAGGGTCTAAGGGTGAGATAGTGAGAGGGTCTAAGGGTGAGATAGTGAGAGGGTCTAAGGGTGAGATAGTGAGAGGGTCTAAGGGTGAGATAGTGAGAGGGTCTAAGGGTGAGATAGTGAGAAGGTCTAAGGGTGAGATAGTGAGAGGGTCTAAGGGTGAGATAGTGAGAGGGTGATAGTGAGAGGGTCTAGGGGTGAGATAGTGAGAGGGTCTAAGGGTGAGATAGTGAGAGGGTGATAGTGAGAGGGTCTAGCGGTGAGATAGTGAGAGGGTCTAAGGGTGAGATAGTGAGAGGGTCTAAGGGTGAGATAGTGAGAGGGTCTAAGGGTGAGATAGTGAGAGGGTCTAAGGGTGAGATAGTGAGAGGGTCTAAGTGTGAGATAGTGAGAGGGTCTAAGGGTGAGATGGTGAGAGGGTCTAAGGGTGAGATAGTGAGAGGGTCTAAGGGTGAGATAGTGAGAGGGTCTAAGGGTGAGATAGTGAGAGGGTCTAAGGGTGAGATAGTGAGACGGTCTAAGGGTGAGATAGTGAGAGGGTCTAAGGGTGAGATAGTGAGAGGGTCTAAGGGTGAGATAGTGAGAGGGTCTAAGGGTGAGATAGTGAGAGGGTCTAAGGGTGAGATAGTGAGAGGGTCTAAGGGTGAGATAGTGAGAGGGTCTAAGGGTGAGATCTTGAGAGGGTCTAAGGTTGAGATAGTGAGAGGATCTAAGGGTGAGATAGTGAGAGGGTCTAAGGGTGAGATAGTGAGAGAGTCTAAGGTTGAGATAGTGAGAGGGTCTAAGGGTGAGATAGTGAGAGGGTCTAAGGGTGAGATAGTGAGAGGGTCTAAGGGTGAGATAGTGAGAGGGTCTAAGGGTGAGATAATGAGAGGGTCTTAGGGTGAGATAGTGAGAGGGTCTAAGGGTGAGATAGTGAGAGGGTCTAAGGGTGAGATAGTGAGAGGGTCTAAGGGTGAGATAGTGAGAGGGTCTAAGGTTGAGAAAGTGAGAGGGTCTAAGGGTGAGATAGTGAGAGGGTCTAAGGGTGAGATAGTGAGAGGGTCTAAGGGTGAGATAGTGAGAGGGTCTAAGGGTGAGATATTGAGACGGTCTAAGGGTGAGATAGTGAGAGGGTCTAAGGTTGAGATAGTGAGAGGGTCTAAGGGTGAGATAGTGAGAGGGTCTAAGGGTGAGATAGTGAGAGGGTCTAAGGGTGAGATAGTGAGAGGGTCTAAGGGTGAGATAGTGAGAGGGTCTAAGGGTGAGATAGTGAGAGGGTCTAAGGGTGATATAGTGAGAGGGTCTAAGGGTGAGATAGTGAGAGGGTCTAAGGGTGAGATAGTGAGAGGGTGATAGTGAGAGGGTCTAAGGGTGAGATAGTGAGAGGGTCTAAGGGTGAGATAGTGAGAGGGTCTAAGGTTGAGATCGTGAGAGGGTCTAAGGGTGAGATAGTGAGAGGGTCTAAGGGTGAGATAGTGAGAGGGTCTAAGGGTGAGATAGTGAGAGGGTCTAAGGGTGAAATAGTGAGAGGTTCTAAGGGTGAGATAGTGAGAGGGTCTAAGGGTGAGATAGTTAGAGGGTCTAAGGGTGAGATAGTGAGAGGGTCTAAGGGTGAGATAGTGAGAGGGTCTAAGGGTGAGATAGTGAGAGGGTCTAAGGGTGAGATAGTGAGAGGGTCTAAGGGTGAGATAGTGAGAGGGTCTCAGGGTGAGATAGTGAGAGGGTCTAAGGGTGAGATAGTGAGAGGGTCTAAGGGTGAGATAGTGAGAGGGTCTAAGGTTGAGATAGTGAGAAGGTCTAAGGGTGAGATAGTGAGAGGGTCTGAGGGTGAGTTAGTGAGAGGGTGATAGTGAGAGGGTCTAAGGGTGAGATAGTGAGAGGGTGATGGTGAGAGGGTCTAAGGGTGAGATATTGAGAGGGTCTAAGGGTGAGATAGTGAGAGGGTCTAAGGGTGAGATAGTGAGAGGGTCTAAGGGTGAGATAGGGAGAGGGTCTAAGGGTGAGATAGTGAGAGGGTCTAAGGGTGAGATAGTGAGAAGGTCTAAGGGTGAGATAGTGAGAGGGTCTAAGGATGAGATAGTGAGAGGGTCTAAGGGTGAGATAGTGAGAGGGTCTAAGGGTGAGATAGTGAGAGGGTCTAAGGGTGAGATAGTGAGAGGGTCTAAGGGTGAGATAGTGAGAGGGTCTAAGGGTGAGATAGTGAGAGGGTCTAAGGGTGAGATAGTGAGAGGGTCTAAGGGTGAGATATTGAGAGGGTCTAACGGTGAGATAGTGAGAGAGTCTAAGGGTGAGATAGTGAGGGGGTCTAAGGGTGAGATAGTGAGAGGGTCTAAGGGTGAGATAATGAGAGGGTCTAAAGGTGAGATAGTGAGAGGGTCTAAGGGTGAGATAGTGAGAGGGTGATAGTGAGAGGGTCTAAGGGTGAGATAGTGAGAGGGTATAAGGATGAGATAGTGAGAGGGTCTAAGGGTGAGATGGTGAGAGGGTCTAATGGTGAGATAGTGAGAGGGTCTAAGGGTGAGATAGTGAGAGGGTAATAGTGACAGGGTCTAAGGGTGAGATAGTGAGAGGGTCTAAGGGTGAGATAGTGAGAGGGTCTAAGGGTGAGATAGTGAGAGGGTTTAAGGGTGAGATAGTGAGAGGGTCTAAGGGTGAGATAGTGAGAGGGTCTAAGGGTGAGATAATGAGAGGGTCTAAAAGTGAGATAGTGAGAGGGTCTAAGGGTGAGATAGTGAGAGGGTCTAAGGGTGAAATAGTGAGAGGGTCTAAGGGTGAGATAGTGAGAGGGTATAAGGTTGAGATAGTGAGAGGGTCTAAGGGTGAGATAGTGAGAGGGTCTAAGGGTGAGATCTTGAGAGGGTCTAAGGTTGAGATAGTGAGAGGATCTAAGGGTGAGATAGTGAGAGGGTCTAAGGGTGAGATAGTGAGAGAGTCTAAGGGTGAGATAGTGAGAGAGTCTAAGGGTGAGATAGTGAGAGGGTCTAAGGGTGAGATAGTGAGAGGGTCTAAGGGTGAGATAGTGAGAGGGTCTAAGGGTGAGATAATGAGAGGGTCTTAGGGTGAGATAGTGAGAGGGTCTAAGGGTGAGATAGTGAGAGGGTCTAAGGGTGAGATAGTGAGAGGGTCTAAGTGTGAGATAGTGAGAGGGTCTAAGGTTGAGAAAGTGAGAGGGTCTAAGGGTGAGATAGTGAGAGGGTCTAAGGGTGAGATAGTGAGAGGGTCTAAGGGTGAGATAGTGAGAGGGTCTAAGGGTGAGATATTGAGACGGTCTAAGGGTGAGATAGTGAGAGGGTCTAAGGTTGAGATAGTGAGAGGGTCTAAGGGTGAGATAGTGAGAGGGTCTAAGGGTGAGATAGTGAGGGGGTCTAAGGGTGAGATAGTGAGAGGGTCTAAGGGTGAGATAGTGAGAGGGTCTAAGGGTGAGATAGTGAGAGGGTCTAAGGGTGATATAGTGAGAGGGTCTAAGGGTGAGATAGTGAGAGGGTCTAAGGATGAGATAGTGCGATGGTGATAGTGAGAGGGTCTAAGGGTGAGATAGTGAGAGGGTCTAAGGGTGAGATAGTGAGAGGGTCTAAGGGTGAGATCGTGAGAGGGTCTAAGGGTGAGATAGTGAGAGGGTCTAAGGGTGAGATAGTGAGAGGGTCTAAGGGTGAGATAGTGAGAGGGTCTAAAGGTGAAATAGTGAGAGGTTCTAAGGGTGAGATAGTGAGAGGGTCTAATGGTGAGATAGTTAGAGGGTCTAAGGGTGAGATAGTGAGAGGGTCTAAGGGTGAGATAGTGAGAGGGTCTAAGGGTGAGATAGTGAGAGGGTCTAAGGGTGAGATAGTGAGAGGGTCTAAGGGTGAGATAGTGAGAGGGTCTAAGGGTGAGATAGTGAGAGGATCTAAGGGTGAGATAGTGAGAGGGTCTGAGGGTGAGTTAGTGAGAGGGTGATAGTGAGAGGGTCTAAGGGTGAGTTAGTGAGAGGGTCTAAGGGTGAGATAGTGAGAGGGTCTAAGGGTGAGATAGTGAGAGGGTCTAAGGGTGAGATAGTGAGAGGGTCTAAGGGTGAGATAATGAGAGGGTCTAAGGGTGAGATAGTGAGAGTGTCTAAGGGTGAGATAGTGAGAGGGTCTAAGGGTGAGATAGTGAGAGGGTCTAAGGGTGAGATAGTGAGAGCGTCTAAGGGTGAGATAGTGAGAGGGTCTAAGGGTGAGATAGTGAGAGGGTCTTAGGGTGAGATAGTGAGAGGGTCTAAGGGTGAGATAGTGAGAGGGTCTAAGGGTGATATAATGAGAGGGTCTAAGGGTGACATAGTGAGAGGATCTAAGGGTGAGATAGTGAGAGGGTCTAAGGGTGAGATAGTGAGAGGGTCTAAGGGTGAGATAGTGAGAGGGTCTAAGGGTGATATAGCGAGAGGGTCTAAGGGTGAGATAGCGAGAGGATCTAAGGGTGAGATAGCGAGAGGGTTTAAGGGTGAGATAGTGAGAGGGTCTAAGGGTGAGATAGTGAGAGGGTCTAAGGGTGAGATAGTGAGAGGGTCTAAGGGTGAGATAGTGAGAGGGTCTAAGGGTGAGATAGTGGAGGGTCTAAGGGTGAGATAGTGAGAGGGTCTAAGGGTGAGATAGTGAGAGGGTCTAAGGGTGAGATAGTGAGAGGGTCTAAGGGTGAGATAGTGAGAGGGTCTAAGGGTGAGATAGTGAGAGGGTCTAAGGGTGAGATAGTGAGAGGGTCTAAGGGTGAGATAGTGAGAGGGTCTAAGGGTGCGATTGTGAGAGGGTCTAAGGGTGAAATAGTGAGAGGGTCTTAGGGTGAGATAGTGAGAGGGTGTAAGGGTGAGATAGTGAGAGGGTCTAAGGGTGAGATAGTGAGAGGGTCTAAGGGTGAGATAGTGAGAGGGTCTAAGGGTGAGATAGTGAGAGGGTCTAAGGGTGAGATAGTGAGAGGGTCTAAGGGTGAGATAGTGAGAGGGTCAAAGGGTGAGATAGTGAGAGGGTCTAAGGGTGAGATAGTGAGAGGGTCTAAGGGTGAGATAGTGAGAGGGTCTAAGGGTGAGATAGTGAGAGGGTCTAAGGGTGAGATAGTGAGAGGGTCTAAGGGTGAGATAGTGAGAGGGTCTAAGGGTGAGATAGTGAGAGGGTCTAAGGGTGAGATAGTGAGAGGGTCTATGGGTGAGATAATGAGAGGGTCTAAGGGTGAGATAGTGAGAGGGCCAAAGGGTGAGATAGTGAGAGGGTCTAAGGGTGAGATAGTGAGAGGGTCAAAGGGTGAGATAGTGAGAGGGTCTAAGGGTGAGATAGTGAGAGGGTGATAGTGAGAGGGTCTAAGGGTGAGATAGTGAGAGGGTCTAAGGGTGAGATAGTGAGAGGGTCTGAGGGTGAAATGGTGAGAGGGTCTAAGGGTGAGATAGTGAGAGGGTGATAGTGAGAGGGTCTAAGGGTGAGATATTGAGAGGGTCTAAGGGTGAGAAAGTGAGAGGGTCAAAGGGTGAGATAGTGAGAGCGTCTAAGGGTGAGATAGTGAGAGGGTCTAAGGGTGAGATAGTGAGATGGTCTAAGGGTGAGATAGTGAGAGGGTCTAAGGGTGAGATAGTGAGAGGGTCTAAGGGATAGATAGTGAGAGGGTCTAAGGGTGAGATAGTGAGAGGGTCTAAGGGTGAGATAGTGAGAGGGTCTAAGGGTGAGATAGTGAGAGGGTCTAAGGGTGAGATAGTGAGAGGGTCTAAGGGTGAGATAGTGAGAGGGTCTAAGGGTGAGATAGTGAGAGGGTCTAAGGGTGAGATAGTGAGAGGGTTTAAGGGTGAGATAGTGAGAGGGTCTAAGGGTGAGATAGTGAGAGGGTCTAAGGGTGAGATAGTGAGAGGGTCTAAGGGTGAGATAGTGAGAGGGTCTAAGGGTGAGATAGTGAGAGGGTCTAAGGGTGAGATAGTGAGAGGGTCTAAGGGTGAGATAGTGAGAGGGTGTAAGGGTGAGATACTGAGAGGGTCAAAGGGTGAGATAATGGGAGGGTCTAAGGGTGAGATAGTGAGAGGGTCAAAGGGTGAGATGGTGAGAGGGTCTAAGGGTGAGATAGTGAGAGGGTCAAAGGGTGAGATAGTGAGAGGGTCTAAGGGTGAGATAGTGAGAGGGTCTAATGGAGAGATAGTGAGAGGGTCTAAGGGTGAGATAGTGAGAGGGTCTAAGGGTGAGATAGTGAGAGGGTCTAAGGGTGAGATAGTGAGAGGGTCTAAGGGTGAGATAGTGAGAGGGTCTAAGGGAGAGATAGTGAGAGGGTCTAAGGGTGAGATAGTGAGAGGGTCTAAGGGTGAAATAGTGAGAGGGTCTAAGGGTGAGATAGTGAGAGGGTATAAGGTTGAGATAGTGAGAGGGTCTAAGGGTCAGATAGTGAGAGGGTCTAAGGGTGAGATCTTGAGAGGGTCTAAGGTTGAGATAGTGAGAGGATCTAAGGGTGAGATAGTGAGAGGGTCTAAGGGTGAGATAGTGAGAGAGTCTAAGGTTGAGATAGTGAGAGGGTCTAAGGGTGAGATAGTGAGAGGGTCTAAGGGTGAGATAGTGAGAGGGTCTAAGGGTGAGATAGTGAGAGGGTCTAAGGGTGAGATAATGAGAGGGTCTTAGGGTGAGATAGTGAGAGGGTCTAAGGGTGAGATAGTGAGAGGGTCTAAGGGTGAGATAGTGAGAGGGTCTAAGGGTGAGATAGTGAGAGGGTCTAAGGTTGAGAAAGTGAGAGGGTCTAAGGGTGAGATAGTGAGAGGGTCTAAGGGTGAGATAGTGAGAGGGTCTAAGGGTGAGATAGTGAGAGGGTCTAAGGGTGAGATATTGAGACGGTCTAAGGGTGAGATAGTGAGAGGGTCTAAGGTTTAGATAGTGAGAGGGTCTAAGGGTGAGATAGTGAGAGGGTCTAAGGGTGAGATAGTGAGAGGGTCTAAGGGTGAGATAGTGAGAGGGTCTAAGGGTGAGATAGTGAGAGGGTCTAAGGGTGAGATAGTGAGAGGGTCTAAGGGTGATATAGTGAGAGGGTCTAAGGGTGAGATAGTGAGAGGGTCTAAGGGTGAGATAGTGAGAGGGTGATAGTGAGAGGGTCTAAGGGTGAGACCGTGAGAGGGTCTAAGGGTGAGATGGTGAGAGGGTCTAAGGGTGAGATCGTGAGAGGGTCTAAGGGTGAGATAGTGAGAGGGTCTAAGGGTGAGATAGTGAGAGGGTCTAAGGGTGAGATAGTGAGAGGGTCTAAGAGTGAAATAGTGAGAGGTTCTAAGGGTGAGATAGTGAGAGGGTCTAAGGGTGATATAGTTAGAGGGTCTAAGGGTGAGATAGTGAGAGGGTCTAAGGGTGAGATAGTGAGAGGGTCTAAGGGTGAGATAGTGACAGGGTCTAAGGGTGAGATAGTGAGAGGGTCTAAGGGTGAGATAGTGAGAGGGTCTAAGGGTGAGATAATGAGAGGGTCTAAGGGTGAGATAGTGAGAGGGTCTAAGGGTGAGATAGCGAGAGGGTCTAAGGTTGAGATAGTGAGGAGGTCTAAGGGTGAGATAGTGAGAGGGTCTGAGGGTGAGTAAGTGAGAGGGTGATAGTGAGATGGTCTAAGGGTGAGATAGTGAGAGGGTGATGGTGAGAGGGTCTAAGCGTGAGATAGTGAGAGGGTCTAAGGGTGAGATAGTGAGAGGGTCTAAGGGTGAGATAGTGAGAGGGTCTAAGGGTGAGATAGGGAGAGGGTCTAAGGGTGAGATAGTGAGAGGGTCTAAGGGTGAGATAGTGAGAAGGTCTAAGGGTGAGATAGTGAGAGGGTCTAAGGATGAGATAGTGAGAGGGTCTAAGGGTGAGATAGTGAGAGGGTCTAAGGGTGAGATAGTGAGAGGGTCTAAGGGTGAGATAGTGAGAGGGTCTAAGGGTGAGATAGTGAGAGGGTCTAAGGGTGAGATAGTGAGAGGGTCTAAGGGTGAGATAGTGAGAGGGTCTAAGGGTGAGATATTGAGAGGGTCTAACGGTGAGATAGTGAGAGAGTCTAAGGGTGAGATAGTGAGAGGGTCTAAGGGTGAGATAGTGAGAGGGTCTAAGGGTGAGATAGTGAGAGGGTTTAAGGGTGAGATAGTGAGAGGATCTAAGGGTGAGATAGTGAGAGGGTCTAAGGGTGAGATAGTGAGAGGGTCTAAGGGTGAGATAGTGAGAGGGTCTAAGGTGAGATAGTGAGAGGGTCTAAGGGTGAGATAGTGAGAGGGTGATAGTGAGAGGGTCTAAGGGTGAGATAGTGAGAGGGTCTAAGGGTGAGATAGTGAGAGGGTCTAAGGGTGAGATGGTGAGAGGGTCTAATGGTGAGATAGTGAGAGGGTCTAAGGGTGAGATAGTGAGAGGGTAATAGTGACAGGGTCTAAGGGTGAGATAGTGAGAGGGTCTAAGGGTGAGATAGTGAGAGGGTCTAAGGGTGAGATAGTGAGAGGGTTTAAGGGTGAGATAGTGAGAGGGTCTAAGGGTGAGATAGTGAGAGGGTCTAAGGGTGAGATAATGAGAGGGTCTAAAGGTGAGATAGTGAGAGGGTCTAAGGGTGAGATAGTGAGAGGGTCTAAGGGTGAAATAGTGAGAGGGTCTAAGGGTGAGATAGTGAGAGGGTCTAAGGGTGAGATAATGAGAGGGTCTTAGGGTGAGATAGTGAGAGGGTCTAAGGGTGAGATAGTGAGAGGGTCTAAGGGTGAGATAGTGAGAGGGTCTAAGTGTGAGATAGTGAGAGGGTCTAAGGTTGAGAAAGTGAGAGGGTCTAAGGGTGAGATAGTGAGAGGGTCTAAGGGTGAGATAGTGAGAGGGTCTAAGGGTGAGATAGTGAGAGGGTCTAAGGGTGAGATATTGAGACGGTCTAAGGGTGAGATAGTGAGAGGGTCTAAGGTTGAGATAGTGAGAGGGTCTAAGGGTGAGATAGTGAGAGGGTCTAAGGGTGAGATAGTGAGAGGGTCTAAGGGTGAGATAGTGAGAGGGTCTAAGGGTGAGATAGTGAGAGGGTCTAAGGGTGAGATAGTGAGAGGGTCTAAGGGTGATATAGTGAGAGGGTCTAAGGGTGAGATAGTGAGAGGGTCTAAGGGTGAGATAGTGAGATGGTGATAGTGAGAGGGTCTAAGGGTGAGATAGTGAGAGGGTCTAAGGGTGAGAGTGAGAGGGTCTAAGGGTGAGATCGTGAGAGGGTCTAAGGGTGAGATAGTGAGAGGGTCTAAGGGTGAGATAGTGAGAGGGTCTAAGGGTGAGATAGTGAGAGGGTCTAAAGGTGAAATAGTGAGAGGTTCTAAGGGTGAGATAGTGAGAGGGTCTAAGGGTGAGATAGTTAGAGGGTCTAAGGGTGAGATAGTGAGAGGGTCTAAGGGTGAGATAGTGAGAGGGTCTAAGGGTGAGATAGTGACAGGGTCTAAGGGTGAGATAGTGAGAGGGTCTAAGGGTGAGATAGTGAGAGGGTCTAAGGGTGAGATAGTGAGAGGGTCTAAGGGTGAGATAGTGAGAGGGTCTAAGGGTGAGATAGTGAGAGGGTCTAAGGTTGAGATAGTGAGAAGGTCTAAGGGTGAGATAGTGAGAGCGTCTGAGGGTGAGTTAGTGAGAGGGTGATAGTGAGAGGGTCTAATGGTGAGTTAGTGAGAGGGTGATGGTGAGAGGGTCTAAGGGTGAGATAGTGAGAGGGTCTAAGGGTGAGATAGTGAGAGAGTCTAAGGGTGAGATAGTGAGAGGGTCTAAGGGTGAGATAGGGAGAGGGTCTAAGGGTGAGATAGTGAGAGGGTCTAAGGGTGAGATAGTGAGAAGGTCTAAGGGTGAGATAGTGAGAGGGTCTAAGGATGAGATAGTGAGAGGGTCTAAGGGTGAGATAGTGAGAGTGTCTAAGGGTGAGATAGTGAGAGGGTCTAAGGGTGAGATAGTGAGAGGGTCTAAGGGTGAGATAGTGAGAGGGTCTAAGGGTGAGATAGTGAGAGGGTCTAAGGGTGAGATAGTGAGAGGGTCTAAGGGTGAGATATTGAGAGGGTCTAACGGTGAGATAGTGAGAGAGTCTAAGGGTGAGATAGTGAGAGGGTCTAAGGGTGAGATAGTGAGAGGGTCTAAGGGTGAGATAGTGAGAGGGTTTAAGGGTGAGATACTGAGAGGATCTAAGGGTGAGATAGTGAGAGGGTCTAAGGGTGAGATAGTGAGAGGGTCTAAGGGTGAGATAGTGAGAGAGTCTAAGGTGAGATAGTGGGAGGGTCTAAGGGTGAGATAGTGAGAGGGTCTAAGGGTGAGATAGTGAGAGGGTCTAAGGGTGAGATAGTGAGAGAGTCTAAGGTGAGATAGTGAGAGGGTCTAAGGGTGAGATAGTGAGAGGGTCTAAGGGTGAGATAGTGAGAGGGTCTAAGGGTGAGATGGTGAGAGGGTCTAAGGGTGAGATAGTGAGAGGGTCTAAGGTTGAGATAGTGAGAAGGTCTAAGGGTGAGATAGTGAGAGCGTCTGAGGGTGAGTTAGTGAGAGGGTGATAGTGAGAGGGTCTAATGGTGAGTTAGTGAGAGGGTGATGGTGAGAGGGTCTAAGGGTGAGATAGTGAGAGGGTCTAAGGGTGAGATAGTGAGAGGGTCTAAGGGTGAGATAGTGAGAGGGTCTAAGGGTGAGATAGGGAGAGGGTCTAAGGGTGAGATAGTGAGAGGGTCTAAGGGTGAGATAGTGAGAAGGTCTAAGGGTGAGATAGTGAGAGGGTCTAAGGATGAGATAGTGAGAGGGTCTAAGGGTGAGATAGTGAGAGTGTCTAAGGGTGAGATAGTGAGAGGGTCTAAGGGTGAGATAGTGAGAGGGTCTAAGGGTGAGATAGTGAGAGGGTCTAAGGGTGAGATAGTGAGAGGGTCTAAGTGTGAGATAGTGAGAGGGTCTAAGGGTGAGATAATGAGAGGGTCTAAAGGTGAGATAGTGAGAGGGTCTAAGGGTGAGATAGTGAGAGGGTCTAAGGGTGAGATAGTGAGAAGGTCTAAGGGTGAGATAGTGAGAGGGTCTAAGGGTGAGATAGTGAGAGGGTCTAAGGGTGAGATAGTGAGAGGGTCTAAGGGTGAGATAGTGAGAGGGTCTAAGGGTGAGATAGTGAGAGAGTCTAAGGGTGAGATAATGAGAGGGTCTAAGGGTGAGATACTGAGAGGGTCATAGGGTGAGATAGTGAGAGGGTCTAAGGGTGAGATAGTGAGAGGGTCAAAGGTTGAGATAGTGAGAGGGTCTAAGGGTGAGATAGTGAGAGGGTCAAAGAGTGAGATAGTGAGAGGGTCTAAGGGTGAGATAGTGAGAGTGTGAGATAGTGAGAGGGTGACATAGTGAGAGGGTCTAAGGGTGAGATAGTGAGAGGGTCTAAGGGTGAGATAGTGAGAGGGTGTAAGGGTGAGATAGTGAGAGGGTCTAAGGGAGAGATGGTGAGAGGGTCTAAGGGTGAGATAGTGAGAGGGTCTAAGGGTGAGATAGTGAGAGGGTCTAAGGGAGAGATAGTGAGAGGGTCTAAGGGTGAGATATTGAGAGGGTCTAAGGGTGAGATAGTAAGAGGGTCTAAGGGTGAGATAGTGAGAGGGTCTAAGGGTGAGATAGTGAGAGAGTCTAAGGGTGAGATAGTGAGAGGGTCTAAAGGTGAGATAGTGAGAGGGTCTAAGGGTGAGATAGTGAGAGGGTTTAAGGGTGAGATAGTGAGAGGATCTAAGGGTGAGATAGTGAGAGGGTCTTAGGGTGAGATAGTGAGAGGGTCTAAGGGTGAGATAGTGAGAGGGTCTAAGGGTGAGAGAGTGAGAGGGTCTAAGGGTGAGATAGTGAGAGGGTCTAAGGTTGAGATAGTGAGAGGGTCTTAGGGTGAGATAGTGAGAGGGTCTAAGGGTGAGATAGTGAGAGAGTCTAAGGGTGAGATAGTGAGAGGGTCTAAGGGTGAGATAGTGAGAGGGTCTAAGGGTGAGATAGTGAGAGGGTCTAAGGGTGAGATAGTGAGAGGGTCTAAGTGTGAGATAGTGAGAGGGTCTAAGGGTGAGATAGTGAGAGGGTCTAAGGGTGAGATGGTGAGTGGGTCTAAGGGTGAGATAGTGAGAGGGTCTAAGGGTGAGATATTAAGAGGGTCTAAGGGTGAGATAGTGAGAGGGTCTAAGAGTAAGATAGTGAGAGGGTCTAACGGCGAGATATTGAGAGGGTTTAAGGGTGAGATAGTGAGAGGGTCTAAGGGTGCGATAGTGAGAGGGTCTAAGGGTGAGATAGTGAGAGGGTCTAAGGGTGAGATAGTGAGAGGGTCTAAGGGTGAGATAGTGAGAGGGTCTAAGGGTGAGATAGTGAGAGGGTCTAAGGGTGAGATAGTGAGAGGGTCTAAGGGTGAGATAGTGAGAGGGTCTAAGGGTGAGATAGTGAGAGGGTCTAAGGATGAGATAGTGAGAGGGTCTAAGGGTGAGATAGTGAGAGGGTTTAAGGGTGAGATAGTGAGAGGGTCTAAGGGTGAGATAGTGAGAAGGTCTAAGGGTGAGATAGTGAGAGGGTGATAGTGAGAGGGTCTAAGGGTGAGATAGTGAGAGGGTCTAAGGGTGAGATAGTGAGAGGGTCTAAGGATGAGATAGTGAGAGGGTCTAAGGGTGAGATAGTGAGAGGCTCTAAGGGTGAGATAGTGAGAGGATCTAAGGGTGAGATAGTGCGAGGGTCTAAGGGTGAGATAGTGAGAGGGTCTAAGGGTGAGATAGTGAGAGGGTCTAAGGGTTATATAGTGAGAGGGTCTAAGGGTGAGATAGTGAGAGGGTCTTATGGTGAGATAGTGAGAGGGTCTAAGGGTGAGATAGTGAGAGGGTCTAAGGGTGAGATAGTGAGAGGGTCTAAGGGTGAGATAGTGAGAGGGTCTAAGGGTAAGATAGTGAGAGGGTCTAAGAGTAAGATAGTGAGAGGGTCTAAGGGTGAGATATTAAGAGGGTCTAAGGGTGAGATAGTGAGAGGGTCTAAGGATGAGATAGTGAGAGGGTGATAGTGAGAGGGTCTAAGAGTGAGGTAGTGAGAGGGTCTAAGGGTGGGATAGTGAGAGGGTCTAAGGGTGAGATAGTGAGAGGGTCTAAGGGTGAGATAGTGAGAGGGTCTAAGGGTGAGATAGTGAGAGGGTCTAAGAGTGAGGTAGTGAGAGGGTCTAAGGGTGGGATAGTGAGAGGGTCTAAGGGTGAGATATTAAGAGGGTCTAAGGGTGAGATAGTGAGAGGGTCTAAGGATGAGATAGTGAGATGGTGATAGTGAGAGGGTCTAAGGGTGAGATAGTGAGAGGGTCTAAGGGTGAGATAGTGAGAGGGTCTAAGGGTGAGGTAGTGAGAGGGTCTAAGAATGGGATAGTGAGAGGGTCTAAGGGTGAGATAGTGAGAGGGTCTAAGGGTGAGATAGTGAGAGGGTCTAAGGGTGAGATAGTGAGAGGGTCTAAGGGTGAGATAGTGAGAGGCTCTAAGGGTGAGATAGTGAGAGGGTCTAAGGGTGACATAGTGAGAGGGTCTAAGGGTGAGATAGTGAGAGGGTCTAAGGGTGAGATAGTGAGAGGGTCTAAGGGTGAGATAGTGAGAGGGTCTAAGGTTGAGATAGTGAGAGGGTCTAAGGGTGAGATAGTGAGAGGGTCTAAGGGTGAGATAGTGAGAGGGTCTAAGGGTGAGATAGTGAGAGGGTCTAAGGGTGAGATATCGAGAGGGTCTAAGGGTGAGATAGTGCGAGGGTCTAAGGGTGAGATAGTGAGAGGGTCTAAGGGTGAGATAGTGAGAGGGTCTAAGGGTTATATAGTGAGAGGGTCTAAGGGTGAGATAGTGAGAGGGTCTAAGGGTTATACAGTGAGAGGGTCTAAGGGTGAGATAGTGAGAGGGTCTAAGGGTGAGATAGTGAGAGGGTCTAAGGGTGAGATAGTGAGAGGGTCTAAGGGTGAGATAGTGAGAGGGTGATAGTGAGAGGGTCTAAGGGTGAGATAGTGAGAGGATCTAAGGGTGAGATAGTGAGAGGGTCTAAGGGTGAGATAGTGAGAGGGTCTAAGGGTGAGATAGTGAGAGTGTCTAAGGGTGAGATAGTGGGAGGGTCTAAGGGTGAGATAGTGAGAGGGTCTAAGGGTGAGATAGTGAGATGGTCTAAGGGTGAGATAGTGAGAGGGTCTAAGGGTGAGATAGTGAGAGGGTCTAAGGGTGAGATAGTGTGAGGCTCTAAGGGTGAGATAGTGAGAGGGTCTAAGGGTGACATAGTGAGAGGGTCTAAGGGTGAGATAGTGAGAGGGTCTAAGGGTGAGATAGTGAGAGGGTCTAAGGGTGAGATAGTGAGAGGGTCTAAGGGTGAGATAGTGAGAGGGTCTAAGGGTGAGATAGTGAGAGGGTCTAAGGGTGAGATAGTGAGAGGGTCTAAGGGTGAGATAGTGAGAGGGTCTAAGGGTGAGATAGTGAGAGGGTCTAAGGGTGAGATAGTGAGAGGGTCTAAGGGTGAGATAGTGAGAGGGTCTAAGGGTGAGAAAGTGAGAGGGTCTAAGGGTGAGATAGTGAGAGGGTCTAAGGGTTATATAGTGAGAGGGTCTAAGGGTGAGATAGTGAGAGGGTCTAAGGGTGAGATAGTGAGAGGGTCTAAGGGTGAGATAGTGAGAGGGTGATAGTGAGAGGGTCTAAGGGTGAGATAGTGAGAGGGTCTAAGGGTGAGATAGTGAGAGGGTCTAAGGGTGAGATAGTGAGAGGGTCTAAGGGTGAGATAGTGAGAGGGTCTAAGGGTGAGATAGTGAGAGGTTCTAAGGGTGAGATAGTGAGAGGGCCTAAGGGTGAGATAGTGAGAGGGTCTAAGGGTGAGATAGTGAGAGGGTCTAAGGGTGAGATAGTGAGAGGGTCTAAGGGTGAGATAGTGAGAGGGTCTAAGGGTGAGATAGTGAGAGGGTCTAAGGGTGAGATAGTGAGAGGGTCTAAGGGTGAGATAGTGAGAGGGTCTAAGGGTGAGGTAGTGAGAGGGTCTAAGGGTGAGATAGTGAGAGGGTCTAAGGGTGAGATAGTGAGAGGGTCTAAGGGTGAGATAGTGAGAGGGTCTAAGGGTGAGATAGTGAGAGGGTCTAAGGGTGAGATAGTGAGAGGGTCTAAGGGTGAGATAGTGAGAGGGTCTAAGGGTGAGATAGTGAGAGGGTCTAAGGGTGAGACAGTGAGAGGGTCTAAGGGTGAGATACTGAGAGGGTGATAGTGAGAGGGTCTAAGGATGAGATAGTGAGAGGGTCTAAGGGTGAGATAGTGAGAGGGTCTAAGGGTGAGATAGTGAGAGTGTCTAAGGGTGAGATAGTGAGAGGGTCTAAGAGTAAGATAGTGAGAGGGTCTAAGGGTGAGATAGTGAGAGGGTCTTAGGGTGAGAGGGTCTAAGGGTGAGAGGGTCTAAGGGTGAGATAGTGAGAGGGTCTAAGGGTGAGATAGTGAGAGGGTCTAAGGGTGAGATAGTGAGAGGGTCTAAGGGTGAGATAGTGAGAGGGTCTAAGGGTGGGATAGTGAGAGGGTGATAGTGAGAGGGTCTAAGGGTGAGATAGTGAGAAGGTGATAGTGAGAGGGTCTAAGGGTGAGACAGTGAGAGGGTCTAAGGGTGAGATAGTGAGAGGGTCTAAGGGTGAGATAGTGAGAGGGTCTAAGGGTGAGATAGTGAGAGGGTCTAAGGGTGAGATAGTGAGAGGGTCTAAGGGTGAGATAGTGAGAGGGTCTAAGGGTGAGATAGCGAGAGGGTCTAAGGGTGAGAGAGCGAGAGGGTTTAAGGGTGTGATAGTGAGAGGGTCTAAGGGTGAGATAGTGAGAGGGTCTAAGGGTGAGATAGTGAGAGGGTCTAAGGGTGAGATGTTGAGAGGGTCTAAGGGTGAGATGGTGGAGGGTCTAAGGGTGAGATAGTGAGAGGGTCTAAGGTTGAGATAGTTAGAGGGTCTGAGGGTGAGATAGTGAGAGGGTCTAAGGGTGAGATAGTGAGAGGGTCTACGGGTGAGATAGTGAGAGGGTCTAAGGGTGAGATAGTGAGAGGGTCTAAGGGTGAGATAGTGAGAGGGTCTAAGGGTGAAATAGTGAGAGGGTCTAAGGGAGAGATAGTGAGAGGGTCTAAGGGTAAGATAGTGAGAGGGTCTAAGGGTGAGATAGTGAGAGGGTCTAAGGGTGAGATAGTGAGAGGGTCTAAGGGTGAGATAGTGAGAGGGTCTAAGGGTGAGATAGTGAGAGGGTCTAAGGGTGAGATAGTGAGAGGGTCTAAGGGTGAGATAGTGGGAGGGTCTAAGGGTGAGATAGTGAGAGGGTCTAAGGGTGAGATAGTGAGATGGTCTAAGGGTGAGACAGTGAGAGGGTCTAAGGGTGAGATAGTGAGAGGGTCTAAGGGTGAGATAGTGAGAGGCTCTAAGGGTGAGATAGTGAGAGGGTCTAAGGGTGACATAGTGAGAGGGTCTAAGGGTGAGATAGTGAGAGGGACTAAGGGTGAGATAGTGAGAGGGTCTAAGGGTGAGATAGTGAGAGGGTCTAAGGGTGAGATAGTGAGAGGGTCTAAGGGTGAGATAGTGAGAGGGTCTAAGGGTGAGATAGTGAGAGGGTCTAAGGGTGAGATAGTGAGAGGGTCTAAGGGTGAGATAGTGAGAGGGTCTAAGGGTGAGATAGTGCGAGGGTCTAAGGGTGAGATAGTGAGAGGGTCTAAGGGTGAGATAGTGAGAGGGTCTAAGGGTTATATAGTGAGAGGGTCTAAGGGTGAGATAGTGAGAGGGTCTAAGGGTGAGATAGTGAGAGGGTCTAAGGGTGAGATAGTGAGAGGGTCTAAGGGTGAGATAGTGAGAGGGTCTAAGGGTGAGATAGTGAGAGGGTCTAAGGGTGAGATAGTGAGAGGGTCTAAGGGTGAGATAGTGAGAGGGTCTAAGGGTGAGATAGTGAGAGGGTCTAAGGGTGAGATAGTGAGAGGGTCTAAGGGTGAGATAGTGAGAGGGTCTAAGGGTGAGATAGTGAGAGGCTCTAAGGGTGAGATAGTGAGAGGGTCTAAGGGTGACATAGTGAGAGGGTCTAAGGGTGAGATAGCGAGAGGGTCTAAGGGTGAGATAGTGAGAGGGTCTAAGGGTGAGATAGTGAGAGGGTCTAAGGGTGAGATAGTGAGAGGGTCTAAGGGTGAGATAGTGAGAGGGTCTAAGGGTGAGATAGTGAGAGGGTCTAAGGGTGAGATAGTGAGAGGGTCTAAGGGTGAGATAGTGAGAGGGTCTAAGGGTGAGATAGTGAGAGGGTCTAAGGGTTATATAGTGAGAGGGTCTAAGGGTGAGATAGTGAGAGGGTCTAAGGGTGAGATAGTGAGACGGTCTAAGGGTGAGATAGTGAGAGGGTCTAAGGGTGAGATAGTGAGAGGGTGATAGTGAGAGGGTCTAAGGGTGAGATAGTGAGAGGGTCTAAGGGTGAGATAGTGAGAGGGTCTAAGGGTGAGATAGTGAGAGGTTCTAAGGGTGAGATAGTGAGAGGGTCTAAGGGTGAGATAGTTTGAGGGTCTAAGGGTGAGATAGTGAGAGGGTCTAAGGATGAGGTAGTGAGAGGGTCTAAGGGTGAGATAGTGAGAGGGTCTAAGGGTGAGATAGTGAGAGGGTCTAAGGGTGAGATAGTGAGAGGGTCTAAGGGTGAGATAGTGAGAGGGTCTAAGGGTGAGATAGTGAGAGGGTCTAAGGGTGAGGTAGTGAGAGGGTCTAATGGTGAGATAGTGAGAGGGTCTAAGGGTGAGATAGTGAGAGGGTCTAAGGTTGAGATAGTGAGAGGGTCTAAGGGTGAGATAAAGAGAGGGTCTAAGGGTGAGATAGTGAGAGGGTCTAAGGGTGATATAGTGGGAGGATCTAAGGGTGAGATAGTGAGAGGGTCTAAGGGTGAGATAGTGAGATGATCTAAGGGTGAGATAGTGAGAGGGTCTAAGGGTGAGATAGTGAGAGGGTCTAAGGGTGAGATAGTGAGAGGCTCTAAGGGTGAGATAGTGAGAGGGTCTAAGGGTGACATAGTGAGAGGGTCTAAGGGTGAGATAGTGAGAGGGTCTAAGGGTGAGATAGTGAGAGGGTCTAAGGGTGAGATAGTGAGAGGGTCTAAGGGTGAGATAGTGAGAGGGTCTAAGGGTGAGATAGTGAGAGGGTTTAAGGGTGAGATAGTGAGAGGGTCTAAGGGTGAGATAGTGAGAGGGTCTAAGGGTGAGATAGTGAGAGGGTCTAAGGGTGAGATAGTGAGAGGGTCTAAGGGTGAGATAGTGAGAGGGTCTAAGGGTGAGATAGTGAGAGGGTCTAAGGGTGAGATAGTGCGAGGGTCTAAGGGTGAGATAGTGAGAGGGTCTAAGGGTGAGATAGTGAGAGGGTCTAAGGGTTAGATAGTGAGAGGGTCTAAGGGTGAGATAGTGAGAGGGTCTAAGGGTGAGATAGTGAGAGGGTCTAAGGGTGAGATAGTGAGAGGGTCTAAGGGTGAGATAGTGAGAGGGTCTAAGGGTGAGATAGAGAGAGGGTCTAAGGGTGAGATAGTGAGAGAGTGATAGTGAGAGGGTCTAAGGGTGAGATAGTGAGAGGGTGATAGTGAGAGGGTCTAAGGGTGAGATAGTGAGAGGGTCTAAGGGTTAGATAGTGAGAGGGTCTAAGGGTGAGATAGTGAGAGGGTCTAAGGGTGAGATAGTGAGAGGGTCTAAGGGTGAGATAGTGAGAGGGTCTAAGGGTGAGATAGTGAGAGGGTCCAAGGGTGAGATAGTGAGAGGGTCTAAGGGTGAGATAGTGAGAGGGTCTAAGGGTGAGATAGTGAGAGGGTCTAAGGGTGAGATAGTGAGAGGGTACAAGGGTGAGATAGTGAGAGGGTCTAAGGGTGAGATAGTGAGAGGGTCTAAGGGTGAGATAGTGAGAGGGTCTAAGGGTGAGATAGTGAGAGGGTCTAAGGGTGAGATAGTGAGAGGGTCTAAGGGTGAGATAGTGAGAGGGTCTAAGGGTGACATAGCGAGAGGGTCTAAGGGTGACATAGCGAGAGGGTCTAAGGGTGAGATAGTGAGAGGGTCTAAGGGTGAGATAGTGAGAGGGTCTAAGGGTGAGATGGTGAGAGGGTCTAAGGGTGAGATAGTGAGAGGGTCTAAGGGTGAGATAGTGAAAGGGTCTAAGGGTGAGATAGTGAGAGGGTCTAAGGGTGAGATAGTGAGAGGGTCTAAGGGTGAGATAGTGAGAGGGTCTAAGGGTGAGATAGTGAGAGGGTCTAAGGTTGAGATAGTGAGAGGGTCTAAGGGTGAGATAGTGAGAGGGTCTAAGGGTGAGATAGTGAGAGGGTCTAAGGGTGAGATAGTGAGAGGGTCTAAGGGTGAGATAGTGAGAGGGTCTAAGGGTGAGATAGTGAGAGGGTCTAAGGTTGAGATAGTGAGAGGGTCTAAGGGTGAGATAGTGAGAGGGTCTAAGGGTGAGATAGTGAGAGAGTCTAAGGGTGAGATAGTGAGAGGGTCTAAGGGTGAGATGGTGAGAGGGTCTAAGGGTGAGATAGTGAGAGGATCTAAGGGTGAGATAGTGAGAGGGTCTGAGGGTGAGATAGTGAGAGGGTCTAAGGGTGAGATAGTGAGAGGGTCTAAGGGTGAGATAGTGAGAGGGTCTAAGGGTGAGATAGTGAGAGGGTTTAAGGGTGACATAGTGAGAGGGTCTAAGGGTGAGATAGTGAGAGGGTCTAAGGGTGAGATAGTGAGAGGGTCTAAGGGTGAGATAGTGAGAGGGTCTAAGGGTGAGATAGTGAGAGGGTCTAAGGGTGAGATAGTGAGAGGGTCTAAGGGTGAGATAGTGAGAGCGTCTAAGGGTGAGATAGTAAGAGGGTCTAAGGGTGAGATAGTGAGAGGGTCTTAGGGTGAGAAAGTGAGAGGGTCTAAGGGTGAGATAGTGAGAGGGTCTAAGGGTGAGATAATGAGAGGGTCTAAGGGTGAGATAGTGAGAGGATCTAAGGGTGAGATAGTGAGAGGGTCTAAGGGTGAGATAGTGAGAGGGTCTAAGGGTGAGATAGTGAGAGGGTCTAAGGGTGATATAGCGAGAGGGTCTAAGGGTGATATAGCGAGAGGGTCTAAGGGTGAGATAGCGAGAGGGTTTAAGGGTGAGATAGTGAGAGGGTCTAAGGGTGAGATAGTGAGAGGGTCTAAGGGTGAGATAGTGAGAGGGTCTAAGGGTGAGATAGTGAGAGGGTCTAAGGGTGAGATAGTGGAGGGTCTAAGGGTGAGATAGTGAGAGGGTCTAAGGGTGAGATAGTGAGAGGTTCTAAGGGTGAGATAGTGAGAGGGTTTTAGGGTGAGATAGTGAGAGGGTCTAAGGGTGAGATAGTGAGAGGGTCTAAGGGTGAGATAGTGAGAGGGTCTAAGGGTGAGATAGTGAGAGGGTCTAAGGGTGAGATAGTGAGAGGGTGTAAGGGTGAGATAGTGAGAGGGTCTAAGGGTGAGATAGTGAGAGGGTCTAAGGGTGAGATAGTGAGAGGGTCTTAGGGTGAGATAGTGAGAGGGTCTAAGGGTGAGATAGTGAGAGGGTCTAAGGGTGAGATAGTGAGAGGGTCTAAGGGTGAGATAGTGAGAGGGTCTAAGGGTGAGATAGTGAGAGGGTCTAAGGGTGAGATAGTGAGAGGGTGATAGTGAGAGGGTCTAAGGGTGGGATAGTGAGAGGGTCTAAGAGTGAGATAGTGAGAGGGTCTAAGGGTGAGATAGTGAGAGGGTCTAAGGGTGAGATAGTGAGAGGGTCTAAGGGTGAGATAGTGAGAGGGTCTAAGGGTGAGATAGTGAGAGGGTCTAAGGGTGATATAGTGAGAGGTTCTAAGGGTGAGATAGTGAGAGGGTCTAAGGGTGAGATAGTTAGAGGGTCAAAGGGTGAGATAGTGAGAGGGTCTAAGGGTGAGATAGTGAGAGGGTCTAAGGGTGAGATAGTGACAGGGTCTAAGGGTGAGATGGTGAGAGGGTCTAAGGGTGAGATAGTGAGAGGGTCTAAGGGTGAGATAGTGAGAGGGTCTAAAGGTGAGATAGTGAGAGGGTCTAAGGGTGAGATAGTGAGAGGGTCTAAGGCTGAGATAGTGAGAAGGTCTAAGGGTGAGATAGTGAGAGGGTCTAAGGGTGAGTTAGTGAGAGGGTGATAGTGAGAGGGTCTAAGGGTGAGATGGTGAGAGGGTGATAGTGAGAGGGTCTAAGGGTGAGATAGTGAGAGGGTCTAAGGGTGAGATAGTGAGAGGGTCTAAGGGTGAGATAGTGAGAGGGTCTAAGGGTGAGATAGGGAGAGGGTCTAAGGGTGAGATAGTGAGAGGGTCTAAGGGTGAGATAGTGAGAGGGTCTAAGGGTGAGATAGTGAGAGGGTCTAATTGTGAGATAGTGAGAGGGTCTAAGGGTGAGATAGTGAGAGGGTCTAAGGGTGAGATAGTGAGAGGGTCTAAGGGTGAGATAGTGAGAGGGTCTAAGGGTGAGATAGTGAGAGGGTCTAAGGGTGAGATAGTGAGAGGGTCTAAGGGTGAGATAGTGAGAGGGTCTAAGGGTGAGATATTGAGAGGGTCTAACGGTGAGATAGTGAGAGAGTCTAAGGGTGAGATAGTGAGAGGGTCTAAGGGTGAGATAGTGAGAGGGTGATAGTGAGAGGGTCTAAGGGTGAGATAGTGAGAGGGTCTAATTGTGAGATAGTGAGAGGGTCTAAGGGTGAGATAGTGAGAGGGTCTAAGGGTGAGATAGTGAGAGGGTCTAAGGGTGAGATAGTGAGAGGGTCTAAGGGAGAGATAGTGGGAGGGTCTAAGGGTGAGATAGTGAGAGGGTCTAAGGGTGAGATAGTGAGAGGGTCTAAGGTGAGATAGTGAGAGGGTCTAAGGGTGAGATAGTGAGAGGGTGATAGTGAGAGGGTCTAAGGGTGAGATAGTGAGAGGGTCTAAGGGTGAGATAGTGAGAGGGTAATAGTGACAGGGTCTAAGGTTGAGATAGTGAGAGGGTCTAAGGGTGAGATAGTGAGAGGGTCTAAGGGTGAGATAGTGAGAGGGTTTAAGGGTGAGATAGTGAGAGGGTTAAAGGGTGAGATAGTGAGAGGGTCTAAGGGTGAGATAGTGAGAGGGTCTAAAGGTGAGATATTGAGAGGGTCTAAGGGTGAGATAGTGAGAGGGTCTAAGTGTGAGATAGTGAGAGGGTCTAAGGGTGAGATAGTGAGAGGGTCTAAGGATGAGATAGTGAGAGGGTCTAAGGGTGAGATAGTGAGAGGATCTAAGGGTGAGATAGTGAGTGGGTCTAAGGGTGAGATAGTGAGAGGGTCTAAGGGTGAGATAATGAGAGGGTCTAAGGGTAAGATACTGAGAGGGTCATAGGGTGAGATAGTGAGAGGGTCTAAGGGTGAGATAGTGAGAGGGTCAAAGGTCGAGATAGTGAGAGGGTCTAAGGGTGAGATAGTGAGAGGGTCAAAGGGTGAGATAGTGAGAGGGTCTAAGGGTGAGATAGTGAGAGGGTGAGATAGTGAGAGGGTGAGATAGTGAGAGGGTGAGATAGTGAGAGGGTCTAAGAGTGAGATAGTGAGAGGGTCTAAGGGTGAGATAGTGAGAGGGTGTATGGGTGAGATAGTGAGAGGGTCTAAGGGAGAGATGGTGAGAGGGTCTAAGGGTGAGATAGTGAGAGGGTCTAAGGGTGAGATAGTGAGAGGGTCTAAGGGAGAGATGGTGAGAGGGTCTAAGGGTGAGATATTGAGAGGGTCTAAGGGTGAGATAGTGAGAGGGTCTAAGGGTGAGATAGTGAGAGGGTCTAAGGGTGAGATAGTGAGAGAGTCTAAGGGTGAGATAGTGAGAGGGTCTAAGGGTGAGATAGTGAGAGGGTCTAAGGGTGAGATAGTGAGAGGGTCTAAGGGTGAGATAGTGAGAGGATCTAATGGTGAGATAGTGAGAGGGTCTTAGGGTGAGATAGTGAGAGGGTCTAAGGGTGAGATAGTGAGAGGGTCTAAGTGTGAGATAGTGAGAGGGTCTAAGGGTGAGATAGTGAGAGGGTCTAAGGTTGAGATAGTGAGAGGGTCTTAGGGTGAGATAGTGAGAGGGTCTAAGGGTGAGATAGTGAGAGGGTCTAAGGGTGAGATAGTGAGAGGGTCTAAGGGTGAGATAGTGAGAGGGTCTAAGGGTGAGATAGTGAGAGGGTCTAAGGGTGAGATAGTGAGAGGGTCTAAGGGTGAGATAGTGAGAGGGTCTAAGGGTGAGATAAAGAGAGGGTCTAAGGGTGAGATAGTGAGAGGGTCTAAGGGTGAGATAGTGAGAGGGTCTATGGGTGAGATATTAAGAGGGTCTAAGGGTGAGATAGTGAGAGGGTCTAAGAGTGAGATAGTGAGAGGGTCTAAGGGCGAGATAGTGAGAGGGTCTAAGGGTGAGATAGTGAGAGGGTCTAAGGGAGCGATAGTGAGAGGGTCTAAGGGTGAGATAGTGAGAGGGTCTAAGGGTGAGATAGTGAGAGGGTCTAAGGGTGAGATAGTGAGAGGGTCTAAGGGTGAGATAGTGAGAGGGTGATAGTGAGAGGGTCTAAGGGTGAGATAGTGAGAGGGTCTAAGGGTGAGATAGTGAGAGGGTGATAGTGAGAGGGTCTAAGGGTGAGATAGTGAGAGGGTCTAAGGGTGAGATAGTGAGAGGGTCTAAGGGTGAGATAGTGAGAGGGTCTAAGGATGAGATAGTGAGAGGGTCTAAGGGTGAGATAGTGAGAGGGTTTAAGGGTGAGATATTGAGAGGGTCTAAGGGTGAGATAGTGAGAGGGTCTAAGGGTGAGATAGTGAGAGGGTCTAAGGGTGAGATAGTGAGAGAGTCTAAGGGTGAGATAGTGAGAGGGTCTAAGGGTGAGATAGTGAGAGGGTCTAAGGGTGAGATAGTGAGAGGGTCTAAGGGTGAGATAGTGAGAGGATCTAAGGGTGAGATAGTGAGAAGGTCTTAGGGTGAGATAGTGAGAGGGTCTAAGGGTGAGATAGTTAGAGGGTCTAAGTGTGAGATAGTGAGAGGGTCTAAGGGTGAGATAGTGAGAGGGTCTAAGGATGAGATAGTGAGAGGGTCTAAGGGTGAGATAGTGAGAGGGTGATAGTGAGAGGGTCTAAGGGTGAGATAGTGAGAGGGTCTAAGGGTGAGATAGTGAGAGGGTCTAAGGGTGAGATAGTGAGAGGGTCTAAGGGTGAGATAGTGAGAGGGTCTAAGGGTGAGATAGTGAGAGGGTCTAAGGGTGAGATAGTGAGAGGGTCTAAGGGTGAGATATTAAGAGGGTCTAAGGGTGAGATAGTGAGAGGGTCTAAGGGTGAGATAGTGAGAGGGTGATAGTGAGAGGGTCTAAGGGTGAGATAGTGAGAGGGTCTAAGGGTGAGATAGTGAGAGGGTCTAAGGGTGAGATAGTGAGAGGGTCTAAGGATGAGATAGTGAGAGGGTCTAAGGGTGAGATAGTGAGAGGGTTTAAGGGTGAGATAGTGAGAGGGTCTTAGGGTGAGATAGTGAGAGGGTCTAAGGGTGAGATAGTGAGAAGGTCTAAGGTTGAGATAGTGAGAGGGTCTAAGGGTGAGATAGTGGGAGGGTATAAGGGTGAGATAGTGAGAGGGTCTAAGGGTGAGATAGTGAGAGGGTCTAAGGGTGAGATAGTGAGAGGGTCTAAGGGTGAGATAGTGAGAGGGTCTAAGGGTGAGATAGTGAGAGGCTCTAAGGGTGAGATGGTGAGAGGGTCTAAGGGTGACATAGTGAGAGGGTCTAAGGGTGAGATAGTGAGAGGGTCTAAGGGTGAGATAGTGAGAGGGTCTAAGGGTGAGATAGTGAGAGGGTCTAAGGGTGAGATAGTGAGAGGGTCTAAGGATGAGATAGTGAGAGGGTCTAAGGTTGAGATAGTGAGAGGTTCTAAGGGTGAGATAGTGAGAGGGTCTAAGGGTGAGATAGTGAGAGGGTCTAAGGGTGAGATAGTGAGAGGGTCTAAGGGTGAGATAGTGAAAGGGTCTAAGGGTGAGATAGTGAGAGGGTCTAAGGGTGAGATAGTGAGAGGGTCTAAGGGTGAGATAGTGAGAGGGTCTAAGGGTGAGATAGTGATAGGGTGATAGTGAGAGGGTCAAAGGGTGAGATAGTGAGAGAGTAATAGTGAGAGGGTCTAAGGGTGAGATAGTGAGAGGGTCTAAGGGTGAGATAGTGAGAGGGACTAAGGGTGAGATAGTGAGAGGGTCTAAGGGTGAGATAGTGAGATGGTCTAAGGGTGAGATAGCGAGAGGGTCTAAGGGTGAGATAGCGAGAGGGTCTAAGGGTGAGATAGTGAGAGGGTCTAAGGGTGAGATAGTGAGAGGGTCTAAGGGTGAGATAGTGAGAGGGTCTAAGGGTGAGATAGTGAGAGGGTCTAAGGGTGAGATGGTGAGAGGGTCTAAGGGTAAGATAGTGAGAGTGTCTAAGGGTGAGATAGGGAGAGGGTCTAAGGATGAGATAGTGAGACGGTCTAAGGGTGAGATAGTGAGTGGGTCTAAAGTGAGATAGTGAGATGTTCTAAGGGTGAGAGGGTCTAAGGGTGAGATGGTGAGAGGGTCTAAGGGTGAGATAGTGAGAGGGTCTAAGGGTGAGATAGTGAGAGGGTCTAAGGGTGAGATAGTGAGAGGGTCTAAGGGTGAGATAGTGAGAGGGTCTAAGGGTGAGATAGTGAGAGGGTCTAAGGGTGAGATGGTGAGATAGTGAAAGGGTCTAAGGGTGAGATAGTGAGAGGGTCTAAGGGTGAGATAGTGAGAGGGTCTAAGGGTGAGATAGTGAGAGGGTCTAAGGGTGAGATAGCGAGAGAGTCAAAGGGTGAGATAGTGAGAGGGTCTAAGGGTGAGATAGTGAGAGGGTCTAAGGGTGAGAGAGTGAGAGGGTCTAAGGGTGAGATAGTGAGAGGGTCTAAGGGTGAGATTGTTAGAGGGTCTAAGGGTGAGATAGTGAGAGGTACTAAGGGTGAGATAGTGAGAGGGTCTAAGGGTGAGATAGTGAGAGGGTCTAAGGGTGAGATAGTGAGAGGGTCTAAGGGTGAGATAGTGAGAGGGTCTAAGGGTGAGATAGTGAGACGGTCTAAGGGTGAGATAGTGAGAGGGTCTAAGGGTGAGATAGTGAGAGGGTCTAAGGGTGAGATAGTGAGAGGGTCTAAGGGTGAGATAGTGAGAGGGTCTAAGGGTGAGATAGTGAGAGGGTCTAAGGGTGAGATAGTGAGAGGGTCTAAGGGTGAGATAGTGAGAGGGTCCAAGGGTGAGATAGTGACAGGGTCTAAGGGTGAGATAGTGAGAGGGTCTAAGGGTGAAATAGTGAGAGGATTTAAGGGTGAGATAGTGAGAGGGTCTAAGGGTGAGATAGTGAGAGGGTCTAAGGGTGAGATAGTGAGAGGGTCTAAGGGTGAGATAGTGAGAGAGTCTAAGGGTGAGATAGTGAGAGGGTCTAAGGGTGAGATAGTGAGAGGGTCTAAGGGTGAGATAGTGAGAGGGTCTAAGGATGAGAAAGTGAGAGGGTCTAAGGGTGAGATAGTGAGACGGTCTAAGGGTGAGATAGTGAGAGGGTCTAAGGGTGAGATAGTGAGAGGGTCTAAGGGTGAGATAGTGAGAGGGCCTAAGGGTGAGATAGTGAGAGGTTCTAAGGGTGATATAGTGAGAGGGTCTAAGGGTGAGATAGTGAGAGGGTCTAAGGGTGAGATAGTGAGAGGGTCTAAGGGTGAGATAGTGAGAGGGTCTGAGGGTGAGATAGTGAGAAGGTCTAAGGGTGAGATAGTGAGAGGGTCTAAGGGTGAGATAGTGAGAGGGTCTAAGGGTGAGATAGTGAGAGGGTGTAAGGGTGAGATAGTGAGAGGGTGTAAGGGTGAGATAGTGAGAGGGTCTAAGGGTGAGATAGTGAGAGGGTCTAAGGGTGAGATAGTGAGAGTATCTAAGGGTGAGATAGTGAGAGGGTCTAAGGGTGAGATAGTGAGAGGGTCTAAGGGCGAGATAGTGAGCGGGTCTAAGGGTGAGATAGTGAGAGGGTCTAAGGGTGAGATAGTGAGAGGTGATAGTGAGAGGGTCTAAGGGTGAGATAGTGGGAGGGTCTAAGGGTGAGATAGTGAGAGGGTCTAAGGGTGAGATAGTGAGAGGGTCTAAGGGTGAGATAGTGAGAGGGTCTAAGGGTAAGATAGTGAGAGGGTCTAAGGGTGAGATAGTGAGAGGGTCTAAGGGTGAGATAGTGAGAGGGTCTAAGGGTGAGATAGTGAGAGGGTCTAAGGATGAGATAGTGAGAGGGTCTAAGGGTGAGATAGTGAGAGGTTCTAAGGGTGAGATAGTGAGAGGGTCTAAGGGTGAGATTGTGAGAGGGTCTAAGGGTGAGATAGTGAGAGGGTCTAAGGGTGAGATAGTGAGAGGTGATAGTGAGAGGGTCTAAGGGTGAGATAGTGGGAGGGACTAAGGGTGAGATAGTGAGAGGGTCTAAGGGTGAGATAGTGAGAGGGTCTAAGGGTGAGATAGTGAGAGGGTCTAAGGGTGAGATAGCGAGAGGGTCAAAGGGTGAGATAGTGAGAGGGTCTAAGGGTGAGATAGTGAGAGGGTCTAAGGGTGAGAGAGTGAGAGGGTCTAAGGGTGAGATAGTGAGAGGGTCTAAGGGTGAGATTGTGAGAGGGTCTAAGGGTGAGATAGTGAGAGGGTCTAAGGGTGAGATAGTGAGAGGGTCTAAGGGTGAGGTAGTGAGAGGGTCTAAGGTGAGATAGTGAGAGGGTCTAAGGGTGAGATAGTGAGAGGGTCTAAGGGTGAGATAGTGAGACGGTCTAAGGGTGAGATAGTGAGAGGGTCTAAGGGTGAGATAGTAAGAGGGTCTAAGGGTGAGATAGTGGGAGGGTCTAAGGGTGAGATAGTGAGAGGGTCTAAGGGTGAGATAGTGAGAGGGTCTAAGGGTGAGATAGTGAGAGGGTCTAAGGGTGAGATAGTGGGAGGGTCTAAGGGTGAGATAGTGAGAGGGTCTAAGGGTGAGATAGTGAGCGGGTCTAAGGGTGAGATAGTGAGAGGGTCTAAGGGTGAGATAGTGAGAGGGTCTAAGGGTGAGATAGGGAGAGGGTCTAAGGGTGAGATAGTGAGAGGGTCTAAGGGTGAGATAGTGAGAGGGTCTAAGGGTGAGATAGTGAGAGGGTCTAATTGTGAGATAGTGAGAGGGTCTAAGGGTGAGATAGTGAGAGGGTCTAAGGGTGAGATAGTGAGAGGGTCTAAGGGTGAGATAGTGAGAGGGTCTAAGGGTGAGATAGTGAGAGGGTCTAAGGGTGAGATAGTGAGAGGGTCTAAGGGTGAGATAGTGAGAGGGTCTAAGGGTGAGATATTGAGAGGGTTTAACGGTGAGATAGTGAGAGAGTCTAAGGGTGAGATAGTGAGAGGGTCTAAGGGTGAGATAGTGAGAGGGTGATAGTGAGAGGGTCTAAGGGTGAGATAGTGAGAGGGTCTAATTGTGAGATAGTGAGAGGGTCTAAGGGTGAGATAGTGAGAGGGTCTAAGGGTGAGATAGTGAGAGAGTCTAAGGGTGAGATAATGAGAGGGTCTAAGGGAGAGATAGTGAGAGGGTCTAAGGGTGAGATAGTGAGAGGGTCTAAGGGTGAGATAGTGAGAGGGTCTAAGGTGAGATAGTGAGAGGGTCTAAGGGTGAGATAGTGAGAGGGTGATAGTGAGAGGGTCTAAGGGTGAGATAGTGAGAGGGTCTAAGGGTGAGATAGTGAGAGGGTCTAAGGGTGAGATAGTGAGAGGGTCTAAGGGTGAGATAGTGAGAGGGTAATAGTGACAGGGTCTAAGGTTGAGATAGTGAGAGGGTCTAAGGGTGAGATAGTGAGAGGGTCTAAGGGTGAGATAGTGAGAGGGTTTAAGGGTGAGATAGTGAGAGGGTTAAAGGGTGAGATAGTGAGAGGGTCTAAGGGTGAGATAGTGAAAGCGTCTAAAGGTGAGATATTGAGAGGGTTTAAGGGTGAGATAGTGAGAGGGTCTAAGTGTGAGATAGTGAGAGGGTCTAAGGGTGAGATAGTGAGAGGGTTTAAGGGTGAGATAGTGAGAGGGTTAAAGGGTGAGATAGTGAGAGGGTCTAAGGGTGAGATAGTGAGAGGGTCTAAAGGTGAGATATTGAGAGGGTCTAAGGTTGAGATAGTGAGAGGGTCTAAGGGTGAGATAGTGAGAGGGTCTAAGGGTGAGATAGTGAGAGGGTCTAAGGGTGAGATAGTGAGAAGGTCTAAGGGTGAGATAGTGAGAGGGTCTAAGGGCGAGATAGTGAGCGGGTCTAAGGGTGAGATAGTGAGAGGGTCTAAGGGTGAGATAGTGAGAGGTGATAGTGAGAGGGTCTAAGGGTGAGATAGTGGGAGGGTCTAAGGGTGAGATAGTGAGAGGGTCTAAGGGTGAGATAGTGAGAGGGTCTAAGGGTGAGATAGTGAGAGGGTCTAAGGGTAAGATAGTGAGAGGGTCTAAGGGTGAGATAGTGAGAGGGTCTAAGGGTGAGATAGTGAGAGGGTCTAAGGGTGAGATAGTGAGAGGGTCTAAGGATGAGATAGTGAGAGGGTCTAAGGGAGAGATAGTGAGAGGGTCTAAGGGTGAGATAGTGAGAGGGTCTAAGGGTGAGATAGTGAAAGGGTCTAAGGGTGAGATAGTGAGAGGGTCTAAGGGTGAGATAGTGAGAGGGTAATAGTGACAGGGTCTAAGGTTGAGATAGTGAGAGGGTCTAAGGGTGAGATAGTGAGAGGGTCTAAGGGTGAGATAGTGAGAGGGTTTAAGGGTGAGATAGTGAGAGGGTTAAAGGGTGAGATAGTGAGAGGGTCTAAGGGTGAGATAGTGAGAGGGTCTAAAGGTGAGATATTGAGAGGGTCTAAGGGTGAGATAGTGAGAGGGTCTAAGTGTGAGATAGTGAGAGGGTCTAAGGGTGAGATAGTGAGAGGGTCTAAGGTTGAGATAGTGAGAGGGTCTAAGGGTGAGATAGTGAGAGGATCTAAGGGTGAGATAGTGAGAGGGTCTAAGGGTGAGATAGTGAGAGGGTCTAAGGGTGAGATAATGAGAGGGTCTAAGGGTGAGATACTGAGAGGGTCATAGGGTGAGATAGTGAGAGGGTCTAAGGGTGAGATAGTGAGAGGGTCAAAGGTTGAGATAGTGAGAGGGTCTAAGGGTGAGATAGTGAGAGGGTCAAAGGGTGAGATAGTGAGAGGGTCTAAGGGTGAGATAGTGAGAGGGTGAGATAGTGAGAGGGTGAGATAGTGAGAGGGTCTAAGGGTGAGATAGTGAGAGGGTCTAAGGGTGAGATAGTGAGAGGGTGTAAGGGTGAGATTGTGAGAGGGTCTAAGGGAGAGATGGTGAGAGGGTCTAAGGGTGAGATAGTGAGAGGGTCTAAGGGTGAGATAGTGAGAGGGTCTAAGGGAGAGATAGTGAGAGGGTCTAAGGGTGAGATATTGAGAGGGTCTAAGGGTGAGATAGTGAGAGGGTCTAAGGGTGAGATAGTGAGAGGGTCTAAGGGTGAGATAGTGAGAGAGTCTAAGGGTGAGATAGTGAGAGGGTCTAAGGGTGAGATAGTGAGAGGGTCTAAGGGTGAGATAGTGAGAGGGTCTAAGGGTGAGATAGTGAGAGGATCTAAGGGTGAGATAGTGAGAGGGTCTTAGGGTGAGATAGTGAGAGGGTCTAAGGGTGAGATAGTGAGAGGGTCTAAGTGTGAGATAGTGAGAGGGTCTAAGGGTGAGATAGTGAGAGGGTCTAAGGTTGAGATAGTGAGAGGGTCTCAGGGTGAGATAGTGAGAGGGTCTACGGGTGAGATAGTGAGAGGGTCTAAGGGTGAGATAGTGAGAGGGTCTAAGGGTGAGATATAGAGAGGGTCTAAGGGTGAGATAGTGAGAGGGTCTAAGGGTGAGATAGTGAGAGGGTCTAAGGGTGAGATAGTGAGAGGGTCTAAGGGGGAGATAGTGGGAGGGTCTAAGGGTGAGATAGTGAGAGGGTCTAAGGGTGAGATAGTGAGAAGGTCTAAGGGTGAGATGTTAAGAGGGTCTAAGGGTGAGATAGTGAGATGGTCTAAGAGTGAGATAGTGAGAGGGTCTAAGGGCGAGATAGTGAGAGGGTCTAAGGGTGAGATAGTGAGAGGGTCTAAGGGTGCGATAGTGAGAGGGTCTAAGGGTGAGATAGTGAGAGGGTCTAAGGATGAGATAGTGAGAGGGTCTAAGGGTGAGATAGTGAGAGGGTCTAAGGGTGAGATAGTGAGAGGGTGATAGTGAGAGGGTCTAAGGGTGAGATAGTGAGAGGGTCTAAGGGTGAGATAGTGAGAGGGTCTAAGGGTGAGATAGTGAGAGGGTCTAAGGGTGAGATAGTGAGAGGGTCTAAGGATGAGATAGTGAGAGGGTCTAAGGGTGAGATAGTGAGAGGGTTTAAGGGTGAGATATTGAGAGGGTCTAAGGGTGAGATAGTGAGAGGGTCTAAGGGTGAGATAGTGAGAGGGTCTAAGGGTGAGATAGTGAGAGAGTCTAAGGGTGAGATAGTGAGAGGGTCTAAGGGTGAGATAGTGAGAGGGTCTAAGGGTGAGATAGTGAGAGGGTCTAAGGGTGAGATAGTGAGAGGATCTAAGGGTGAGATAGTGAGAGGGTCTTAGGGTGAGATAGTGAGAGGGTCTAAGGGTGAGATAGTGAGAGGGTCTAAGTGTGAGATAGTGAGAGGGTCTAAGGGTGAGATAGTGAGAGGGTCTAAGGATGAGATAGTGAGAGGGTCTAAGCGTGAGATAGTGAGAGGGTCTAAGGGTGAGATGGTGAGAGGGTGATAGTGAGAGGGTCTAAGGGTGAGATAGTGAGAGGGTGTAAGGGTGAGATAGTGAGAGGGTCTAAGGGTGAGATAGTGAGAGGGTCTAAGGGTGAGATAGTGAGAGGGTCTAAGGGTGAGATAGTGAGAGGGTCTAAGGGTGAGATAGTGAGAGGGTCTAAGGGTGAGATATTAAGAGGGTCTAAGGGTGAGATAGTGAGAGGGTCTAAGGGTGAGATAGTGAGAGGGTGATAGTGAGAGGGTCTAAGGGTGAGATAGTGAGAGGGTCTAAGGGTGAGATAGTGAGAGGGTCTAAGGGTGAGATAGTGAGAGGGTCTAAGGGTGAGATAGTGAGAGGGTCTAAGGATGAGATAGTGAGAGGGTCTAAGGGTGAGATAGTGAGAGGGTTTAAGGGTGAGATAGTGAGAGGGTCTTAGGGTGAGATAGTGAGAGGGTCTAAGGGTGAGATAGTGAGAAGGTCTAAGGTTGAGATAGTGAGAGGGTCTAAGGATGAGATAGTGGGAGGGTCTAAGGGTGAGATAGTGAGAGGGTCTAAGGGTGAGATAGTGAGAGGGTCTAGGGGTGAGATAGTGAGAGGGTCTAAGGGTGAGATAGTGAGAGGGTCTAAGGGTGAGATAGTGAGAGGCTCTAAGGGTGAGATAGTGAGAGGGTCTAAGGGTGACATAGTGAGAGGGTCTAAGGGTGAGATAGTGAGAGGGTCTAAGCGTGAGATAGTGAGAGGGTCTAAGGGTGAGATAGTGAGAGGGTCTAAGGGTGAGATAGTGAGAGGGTCTAAGGATGAGATAGTGAGAGGGTCTAAGGTTGAGATAGTGAGAGGTTTTAAGGGTGAGATAGTGAGAGGGTCTAAGGGTGAGATAGTGAGAGGGTCTAAGGGTGAGATAGTGAGAGGGTCTAAGGGTGAGATAGTGAAAGGGTCTAAGGGTGAGATAGTGAGAGGGTCTAAGGGTGAGATAGTGAGAGGGTCTAAGGGTGAGATAGTGAGAGGGTCTAAGGGTGAGATAGTGATAGGGTGATAGTGAGAGGGTCAAAGGGTGAGATAGTGAGAGGGTAATAGTGAGAGGGTCTAAGGGTGAGATAGTGAGAGGGTCTAAGGGTGAGATAGTGAGAGGGACTAAGGGTGAGATAGTGAGAGGGTCTAAGGGTGAGATAGTGAGATGGTCTAAGGGTGAGATAGCGAGAGGGTCTAAGGGTGAGATAGCGAGAGGGTCTAAGGGTGAGATAGTGAGAGGGTCTAAGGGTGAGATAGTAAGAGGGTCTGAGGGTGAGATAGTGAGAGGGTCTAAGGGTGAGATGGTGAAAGGGTCTAAGGGTAAGATAGTGAGAGTGTCTAAGGGTGAGATAGTGAGAGGGTCTAAGGATGAGATAGTGAGACGGTCTAAGGGTGAGATAGTGAGTGGGTCTAAAGTGAGATAGTGAGATGTTCTAAGGGTGAGAGGATCTAAGGGTGAGATGGTGAGAGGGTCTAAGGGTGAGATAGTGAGAGGGTCTAAGGGTGAGATAGTGAGAGGGTCTAAGGGTGAGATAGTGAGAGGGTCTAAGAGTGAGATAGTGAGAGGGTCTAAGGGTGAGATAGTGAGAGGGTCTAAGGGTGAGATGGTGAGAGGGTCTAAGGGTGAGATAGTGAGAGGGTCTAAGGGTGAGATAGTGAGAGGGTCTAAGGGTGAGATAGTGAGAGGGTCTAAGGGTGAGATAGTGAGAGGGTCTAAGGGTGAGATAGTGAGAGGGTCTAAGGGTGAGATAGCGAGAGGGTCAAAGGGTGAGATAGTGAGAGGGTCTAAGGGTGAGATAGTGAGAGGGTCTAAGGGTGAGAGAGTGAGAGGGTCTAAGGGTGAGATAGTGAGAGGGTCTAAGGGTGAGATTGTGAGAGGGTCTAAGGGTGAGATAGTGAGAGGGTCTAAGGGTGAGATAGTGAGAGGGTCTAAGGGTGAGATAGTGAGAGGGTCTAAGGGTGAGATAGTGAGAGGGTCTAAGGGTGAGATAGTGAGAGGGTCTAAGGGTGAGATAGTGAGAGGGTCTAAGGGTGAGATAGTGAGAGGGTCTAAGGGTGAGATAGTGAGAGGGTCTAAGGATGAGATAGTGAGAGGGTCTAAGGTTGAGATAGTGAGAGGTTTTAAGGGTGAGATAGTGAGAGGGTCTAAGGGTGAGATAGTGAGAGGGTCTAAGGGTGAGATAGTGAGAGGGTCTAAGGGTGAGATAGTGAAAGGGTCTAAGGGTGAGATAGTGAGAGGGTCTAAGGGTGAGATAGTGAGAGGGTCTAAGGGTGAGATAGTGAGAGGGTCTAAGGGTGAGATAGTGATAGGGTGGTAGTGACAGGGTCAAAGGGTGAGATAGTGAGAGGGTAATAGTGAGAGGGTCTAAGGGTGAGATAGTGAGAGGGTCTAAGGGTGAGATAGTGAGAGGGACTAAGGGTGAGATAGTGAGAGGGTCTAAGGGTGAGATAGTGAGATGGTCTAAGGGTGAGATAGCGAGAGGGTCTAAGGGTGAGATAGCGAGAGGGTCTAAGGGTGAGATAGTGAGAGGGTCTAAGGGTGAGATAGTGAGAGGGTCTAAGGGTGAGATAGTGAGAGGGTCTAAGGGTGAGATAGTGAGAGGGTCTAAGGGTGAGATAGTGAAAGGGTCTAAGGGTGAGATAGTGAGAGGGTCTAAGGGTGAGATAGTGAGAGGGTCTAAGGGTGAGATAGTGAGAGGGTCTAATTGTGAGATAGTGAGAGGGTCTAAGGGTGAGATAGTGAGACGGTCTAAGGGTGAGATAGTGAGAGGGTCTAAGGGTGAGATAGTAAGAGGGTCTAAGGGTGAGATAGTGGGAGGGTCTAAGGGTGAGATAGTGAGAGGGTCTAAGGGTGAGATAGTGAGAGGGTCTAAGGGTGAGATAGTGAGAGGGTCTAAGGGTGAGATAGTGAGAGGGTCTAAGGGTGAGATAGTGAGAGGTTCTAAGGGTGAGATAGTGAGAGGGTCTAAGGGTGAGATATTGAGAGGGTCTAACGGTGAGATAGTGAAAGAGTCTAAGGGTGAGATAGTGAGAGGGTCTATGGGTGAGATAGTGAGAGGGTGATAGTGAGAGGGTCTAAGGGTGAGATAGTGAGAGGGTCTAATTGTGAGATAGTGAGAGGGTCTAAGGGTGAGATAGTGAGAGGGTCTAAGGGTGAGATAGTGAGAGGGTCTAAGGGTGAGATAGTGAGAGGGTCTAAGGGAGAGATAGTGAGAGGGTCTAAGGGTGAGATAGTGAGAGGGTCTAAGGGTGATATAGTGAGAGGGTCTAAGTTGAGATAGTGAGAGGGTCTAAGGGTGAGATAGTGAGAGGGTGATAGTGAGAGGGTCTAAGGGTGAGATAGTGAGAGGGTCTAAGGGTGAGATAGTGAGAGGGTCTAAGGTGAGATAGTGAGAGGGTCTAAGGGTGAGATAGTGAGAGGGTAATAGTGACAGGGTCTAAGGTTGAGATAGTGAGAGGGTCTAAGGGTGAGATAGTGAGAGGGTCTAAGGGTGAGATAGTGAGAGGGTTTAAGGGTGAGATAGTGAGAGGGTTAAAGGGTGAGATAGTGAGAGGGTCTAAGGGTGAGATAGTGAGAGGGTCTAAAGGTGAGATATTGAGAGGGTCTAAGGGTGAGATAGTGAGAGGGTCTAAGTGTGAGATAGTGAGAGGGTCTAAGGGTGAGATAGTGAGAGGGTCTAAGGTTGAGATAGTGAGAGGGTCTAAGGGTGAGATAGTGAGAGGATCTAAGGGTGAGATAGTGAGAGGGTCTAAGGGTGAGATAGTGAGAGGGTCTAAGGGTGAGATAATGAGAGGGTCTAAGGGTGAGATACTGAGAGGGTCATAGGGTGAGATAGTGAGAGGGTCTAAGGGTGAGATAGTGAGAGGGTCAAAGGTTGAGATAGTGAGAGGGTCTAAGGGTGAGATAGTGAGAGGGTCAAAGGGAGAGATAGTGAGAGGGTCTAAGGGTGAGATAGTGAGAGGGTGAGATAGTGAGAGGGTGAGATAGTGAGAGGGTCTAAGGGTGAGATAGTGAGAGGGTCTAAGGGTGAGATAGTGAGAGGGTGTAAGGGTGAGATAGTGAGAGGGTCTAAGGGAGAGATGGTGAGAGGGTCTACGGGTGAGATAGTGAGAGGGTCTAAGGGTGAGATAGTGAGAGGGTCTAAGGGAGAGATAGTGAGAGGGTCTAAGGGTGAGATATTGAGAGGGTCTAAGGGTGAGATAGTGAGAGGGTCTAAGGGTGAGATAGTGAGAGGGTCTAAGGGTGAGATAGTGAGAGAGTCTAAGGGTGAGATAGTGAGAGGGTCTAAGGGTGAGATCGTGAGAGGGTCTAAGGGTGAGATAGTGAGAGGGTCTAAGGGTGAGATAGTGAGAGGATCTAAGGGTGAGATAGTGAGAGGGTCTTAGGGTGAGATAGTGAGAGGGTCTAAGGGTGAGATAGTGAGAGGGTCTAAGTGTGAGATAGTGAGAGGGTCTAAGGGTGAGATAGTGAGAGGGTCTAAGGTTGAGATAGTGAGAGGGTCTCAGGGTGAGATAGTGAGAGGGTCTACGGGTGAGATAGTGAGAGGGTCTAAGGGTGAGATAGTGAGAGGGTCTAAGGGTGAGATATAGAGAGGGTCTAAGGGTGAGATAGTGAGAGGGTCTAAGGGTGAGATAGTGAGAGGGTCTAAGGGTGAGATAGTGAGAGGGTCTAAGGGTGAGATAGTGGGAGGGTCTAAGGGTGAGATAGTGAGAGGGTCTAAGGGTGAGATAGTGAGAAGGTCTAAGGGTGAGATGTTAAGAGGGTCTAAGGGTGAGATAGTGAGATGGTCTAAGAGTGAGATAGTGAGAGGGTCTAAGGGCGAGATAGTGAGAGGGTCTAAGGGTGAGATAGTGAGAGGGTCTAAGGGTGCGATAGTGAGAGGGTCTAAGGGTGAGATAGTGAGAGGGTCTAAGGGTGAGATAGTGAGAGGGTCTAAGGGTGAGATAGTGAGAGGGTCTAAGGGTGAGATAGTGAGAGGGTCTAAGGGTGAGATAGTGAGAGGGTGATAGTGAGAGGGTCTAAGGGTGAGATAGTGAGAGGGTCTAAGGGTGAGATAGTGAGAGGGTCTAAGGGTGAGATAGTGAGAGGGTCTAAGGATGAGATAGTGAGAGGGTCTAAGGGTGAGATAGTGAGAGGGTTTAAGGGTGAGATATTGAGAGGGTCTAAGGGTGAGATAGTGAGAGGGTCTAAGGGTGAGATAGTGAGAGGGTCTAAGGGTGAGATAGTGAGAGAGTCTAAGGGTGAGATAGTGAGAGGGTCTAAGGGTGAGATAGTGAGAGGGTCTAAGGGTGAGATAGTGAGAGGGTCTAAGGGTGAGATAGTGAGAGGATCTAAGGGTGAGATAGTGAGAGGGTCTTAGGGTGAGATAGTGAGAGGGTCTAAGGGTGAGATAGTGAGAGGGTCTAAGTGTGAGATAGTGAGAGGGTCTAAGGGTGAGATAGTGAGAGGGTCTAAGGATGAGATAGTGAGAGGGTCTAAGCGTGAGATAGTGAGAGGGTCTAAGGGTGAGATGGTGAGAGGGTGATAGTGAGAGGGTCTAAGGGTGAGATAGTGAGAGGGTCTAAGGGTGAGATAGTGAGAGGGTCTAAGGGTGAGATAGTGAGAGGGTCTAAGGGTGAGATAGTGAGAGGGTCTAAGGGTGAGATAGTGAGAGGGTCTAAGGGTGAGATAGTGAGAGGGTCTAAGGGTGAGATATTAAGAGGGTCTAAGGGTGAGATAGTGAGAGGGTCTAAGGGTGAGATAGTGAGAGGGTGATAGTGAGAGGGTCTAAGGGTGAGATAGTGAGAGGGTCTAAGGGTGAGATAGTGAGAGGGTCTAAGGGTGAGATAGTGAGAGGGTCTAAGGATGAGATAGTGAGAGGGTCTAAGGGTGAGATAGTGAGAGGGTTTAAGGGTGAGATAGTGAGAGGGTCTTAGGGTGAGATAGTGAGAGGGTCTAAGGGTGAGATAGTGAGAAGGTCTAAGGTTGAGATAGTGAGAGGGTCTAAGGATGAGATAGTGGGAGGGTCTAAGGGTGAGATAGTGAGAGGGTCTGAGGGTGAGATAGTGAGAGGGTCTAGGGGTGAGATAGTGAGAGGGTCTAAGGGTGAGATAGTGAGAGGGTCTAAGGGTGAGATAGTGAGAGGCTCTAAGGGTGAGATAGTGAGAGGGTCTAAGGGTGAGATAGTGAGAGGGTCTAAGGGTGAGATAGTGAGAGGGTCTAAGGGTGAGATAGTGAGAGGGTCTAAGGGTGAGATAGTGAGAGGGTCTAAGGGTGAGATAGTGAGAGGGTCTAAGGATGAGATAGTGAGAGGGTCTAAGGTTGAGATAGTGAGAGGTTTTAAGGGTGAGATAGTGAGAGGGTCTAAGGGTGAGATAGTGAGAGGGTCTAAGGGTGAGATAGTGAGAGGGTCTAAGGGTGAGATAGTGAAAGGGTCTAAGGGTGAGATAGTGAGAGGGTCTAAGGGTGAGATAGTGAGAGGGTCTAAGGGTGAGATAGTGAGAGGGTCTAAGGGTGAGATAGTGATAGGGTGATAGTGAGAGGGTCAAAGGGTGAGATAGTGAGAGGGTAATAGTGAGAGGGTCTAAGGGTGAGATAGTGAGAGGGTCTAAGGGTGAGATAGTGAGAGGGACTAAGGGTGAGATAGTGAGAGGGTCTAAGGGTGAGATAGTGAGATGGTCTAAGGGTGAGATAGCGAGAGGGTCTAAGGGTGAGATAGCGAGAGGGTCTAAGGGTGAGATAGTGAGAGGGTCTAAGGGTGAGATAGTAAGAGGGTCTAAGGGTGAGATAGTGAGAGGGTCTAAGGGTGAGATGGTGAGAGGGTCTAAGGGTAAGATAGTGAGAGTGTCTAAGGGTGAGATAGTGAGAGGGTCTAAGGATGAGATAGTGAGACGGTCTAAGGGTGAGATAGTGAGTGGGTCTAAAGTGAGATAGTGAGATGTTCTAAGGGTGAGAGGATCTAAGGGTGAGATGGTGAGAGGGTCTAAGGGTGAGATAGTGAGAGGGTCTAAGGGTGAGATAGTGAGAGGGTCTAAGGGTGAGATAGTGAGAGGGTCTAAGGGTGAGATAGTGAGAGGGTCTAAGGGTGAGATAGTGAGAGGGTCTAAGGGTGAGATGGTGAGAGGGTCTAAGGGTGAGATAGTGAGAGGGTCTAAGGGTGAGATAGTGAGAGGGTCTAAGGGTGAGATAGTGAGAGGGTCTAAGGGTGAGATAGTGAGAGGGTCTAAGGGTGAGATAGTGAGAGGGTCTAAGGGTGAGATAGCGAGAGGGTCAAAGGGTGAGATAGTGAGAGGGTCTAAGGGTGAGATAGTGAGAGGGTCTAAGGGTGAGAGAGTGAGAGGGTCTAAGGGTGAGATAGTGAGAGGGTCTAAGGGTGAGATTGTGAGAGGGTCTAAGGGTGAGATAGTGAGAGGGTCTAAGGGTGAGATAGTGAGAGGGTCTAAGGGTGAGATAGTGAGAGGGTCTAAGGGTGAGATAGTGAGAGGGTCTAAGGGTGAGATAGTGAGAGGGTCTAAGGGTGAGATAGTGAGAGGGTCTAAGGGTGAGATAGTGAGAGGGTCTAAGGGTGAGATAGTGAGAGGGTCTAAGGATGAGATAGTGAGAGGGTCTAAGGTTGAGATAGTGAGAGGTTTTAAGGGTGAGATAGTGAGAGGGTCTAAGGGTGAGATAGTGAGAGGGTCTAAGGGTGAGATAGTGAGAGGGTCTAAGGGTGAGATAGTGAAAGGGTCTAAGGGTGAGATAGTGAGAGGGTCTAAGGGTGAGATAGTGAGAGGGTCTAAGGGTGAGATAGTGAGAGGGTCTAAGGGTGAGATAGTGATAGGGTGATAGTGAGAGGGTCAAAGGGTGAGATAGTGAGAGGGTAATAGTGAGAGGGTCTAAGGGTGAGATAGTGAGAGGGTCTAAGGGTGAGATAGTGAGAGGGACTAAGGGTGAGATAGTGAGAGGGTCTAAGGGTGAGATAGTGAGATGGTCTAAGGGTGAGATAGCGAGAGGGTCTAAGGGTGAGATAGCGAGAGGGTCTAAGGGTGAGATAGTGAGAGGTTTTAAGGGTGAGATAGTGAGAGGGTATAAGGGTGAGATAGTGAGAGGGTCTAAGGGTGAGATAGTGAGAGGGTCTAAGGGTGAGATAGTGAAAGGGTCAAAGGGTGAGATAGTGAGAGGGTCTAAGGGTGAGATAGTGAGAGGGTCTAAGGGTGAGATAGTGAGAGGGTCTAATTGTGAGATAGTGAGAGGGTCTAAGGGTGAGATAGTGAGACGGTCTAAGGGTGAGATAGTGAGAGGGTCTAAGGATGAGATAGTAAGAGGGTCTAAGGGTGAGATAGTGGGAGGGTCTAAGGGTGAGATAGTGAGAGGGTCTAAGGGTGAGATAGTGAGAAGGTCTAAGGGTGAGATAGTGAGAGGGTCTAAGGGTGAGATAGTGAGAGGGTCTAAGGGTGAGATAGTGAGAGGGTCTAAGGGTGAGATAGTGAGAGGGTCTAAGGGTGAGATATTGAGAGGGTCTAACGGTGAGAAAGTGAAAGAGTCTAAGGGTGAGATAGTGAGAGGGTCTATGGGTGAGATAGTGAGAGGGTGATAGTGAGAGGGTCTAAGGGTGAGATAGTGAGAGGGTCTAATTGTGAGATAGTGAGAGGGTCTAAGGGTGAGATAGTGAGAGGGTCTAAGGGTGAGATAGTGAGAGGGTCTAAGGGTGAGATAGTGAGAGGGTCTAAGGGAGAGATAGTGAGAGGGTCTAAGGGTGAGATAGTGAGAGGGTCTAAGGGTGATATAGTGAGAGGGTCTAAGTTGAGATAGTGAGAGGGTCTAAGGGTGAGATAGTGAGAGGGTGATAGTGAGAGGGTCTAAGGGTGAGATAGTGAGAGGGTCTAAGGGTGAGATAGTGAGAGGGTCTAAGGGTGAGATAGTGAGAGGGTCTAAGGGTGAGATAGTGAGAGGGTAATAGTGACAGGGTCTAAGGTTGAGATAGTGAGAGGGTCTAAGGGTGAGATAGTGAGAGGGTCTAAGGGTGAGATAGTGAGAGGGTTTAAGGGTGAGATAGTGAGAGGGTTAAAGGGTGAGATGGTGAGAGGGTCTAAGGGTGAGATAGTGAGAGGGTCTAAAGGTGAGATATTGAGAGGGTCTAAGGGTGAGATAGTGAGAGGGTCTAAGTGTGAGATAGTGAGAGGGTCTAAGGGTGAGATAGTGAGAGGGTCTAAGGTTGAGATAGTGAGAGGGTCTAAGGGTGAGATAGTGAGAGGATCTAAGGGTGAGATAGTGAGAGGGTCTAAGGGTGAGATAGTGAGAGGGTCTAAGGGTGAGATAATGAGAGGGTCTAAGGGTGAGATACTGAGAGGGTCATAGGGTGAGATAGTGAGAGGGTCTAAGGGTGAGATAGTGAGAGGGTCAAAGGTTGAGATAGTGAGAGGGTCTAAGGGTGAGATAGTGAGAGGGTCAAAGGGTGAGATAGTGAGAGGGTCTAAGGGTGAGATAGTGAGAGGGTGAGATAGTGAGAGGGTGAGATAGTGAGAGGGTGAGATAGTGAGAGGGTCTAAGGGTGAGATAGTGAGAGGGTTAAAGGGTGAGATAGTGAGAGGGTCTAAGGGTGAGATAGTGAGAGGGTCTAAAGGTGAGATATTGAGAGGGTCTAAGGGTAAGATAGTGAGGGTGTCTAAGGGTGAGATAGTGAGAGGGTCTAAGGATGAGATAGTGAGACGGTCTAAGGGTGAGATAGTGAGTGGGTCTAAAGTGAGATAGTGAGATGTTCTAAGGGTGAGAGGATCTAAGGGTGAGATGGTGAGAGGGTCTAAGGGTGAGATAGTGAGAGGGTCTAAGGATGAGATAGTGAGAGGGTCTAAGGGTGAGATAGTGAGAGGGTCTAAGGGTGAGATAGTGAGAGGGTCTAAGGGTGAGATAGTGAGAGGGTCTAAGGGTGAGATGGTGAGAGGGTCTAGGGGTGAGATAGTGAGAGGGTCTAAGGGTGAGATAGTGAGAGGGTCTAAGGGTGAGATAGTGAGAGGGTCTAAGGGTGAGATAGTGAGAGGGTCTAAGGGTGAGATAGTGAGAGGGTCTAAGGGTGAGATAGCGAGAGGGTCAAAGGGTGAGATAGTGAGAGGGTCTAAGGGTGAGATAGTGAGAGGGTCTAAGGGTGAGAGAGTGAGAGGGTCTAAGGGTGAGATAGTGAGAGGGTCTAAGGGTGAGATTGTGAGAGGGTCTAAGGGTGAGATAGTGAGAGGGTCTAAGGGTGAGATAGTGAGAGGGTCTAAGGGTGAGATAGTGAGAGGGTCTAAGGGTGAGATAGTGAGAGGGTCTAAGGGTGAGATAGTGAGAGGGTCTAAGGGTGAGATAGTGAGAGGGTCTAAGGGTGAGATAGTGAGAGGGTCTAAGGGTGAGATAGTGAGAGGGTCTAAGGATGAGATAGTGAGAGGGTCTAAGGTTGAGATAGTGAGAGGTTTTAAGGGTGAGATAGTGAGAGGGTCTAAGGGTGAGATAGTGAGAGGGTCTAAGGGTGAGATAGTGAGAGGGTCTAAGGGTGAGATAGTGAAAGGGTCTAAGGGTGAGATAGTGAGAGGGTCTAAGGGTGAGATAGTGAGAGGGTCTAAGGGTGAGATAGTGAGAGGGTCTAAGGGTGAGATAGTGATAGGGTGATAGTGAGAGGGTCAAAGGGTGAGATAGTGAGAGGGTAATAGTGAGAGGGTCTAAGGGTGAGATAGTGAGAGGGTCTAAGGGTGAGATAGTGAGAGGGACTAAGGGTGAGATAGTGAGAGGGTCTAAGGGTGAGATAGTGAGATGGTCTAAGGGTGAGATAGCGAGAGGGTCTAAGGGTGAGATAGCGAGAGGGTCTAAGGGTGAGATAGTGAGAGGTTTTAAGGGTGAGATAGTGAGAGGGTCTAAGGGTGAGATAGTGAGAGGGTCTAAGGGTGAGATAGTGAGAGGGTCTAAGGGTGAGATAGTGAAAGGGTCTAAGGGTGAGATAGTGAGAGGGTCTAAGGGTGAGATAGTGAGAGGGTCTAAGGGTGAGATAGTGAGAGGGTCTAATTGTGAGATAGTGAGAGGGTCTAAGGGTGAGATAGTGAGACGGTCTAAGGGTGAGATAGTGAGAGGGTCTAAGGGTGAGATAGTAAGAGGGTCTAAGGGTGAGATAGTGGGAGGGTCTAAGGGTGAGATAGTGAGAGGGTCTAAGGGTGAGATAGTGAGAGGGTCTAAGGGTGAGATAGTGAGAGGGTCTAAGGGTGAGATAGTGAGAGGGTCTAAGGGTGAGATAGTGAGAGGGTCTAAGGGTGAGATAGTGAGAAGGTCTAAGGGTGAGATAGTGAGAGGGTCTAAGGGCGAGATAGTGAGCGGGTCTAAGGGTGAGATAGTGAGAGGGTCTAAGGGTGAGATAGTGAGAGGTGATAGTGAGAGGGTCTAAGGGTGAGATAGTGGGAGGGTCTAAGGGTGAGATAGTGAGAGGGTCTAAGGGTGAGATAGTGAGAGGGTCTAAGGGTGAGATAGTGAGAGGGTCTAAGGGTAAGATAGTGAGAGGGTCTAAGGGTGAGATAGTGAGAGGGTCTAAGGGTGAGAGAGTGAGAGGGTCTAAGGGTGAGATAGTGAGAGGGTCTAAGGATGAGATAGTGAGAGGGTCTAAGGGTGAGATAGTGAGAGGGTTTAAGGGTGAGATAGTGAGAGGGTCTTAGGGTGAGGAAGTGAGAGGGTCTAAGGGTGAGATAGTGAGAAGGTCTAAGGTTGAGATAGTGAGAGGGTCTAAGGATGAGATAGTGGGAGGGTCTAAGGGTGAGATAGTGAGAGGGTCTAAGGGTGAGATAGTGAGAGGGTCTAGGGGTGAGATAGTGAGAGGGTCTAAGGGTGAGATAGTGAGAGGGTCTAAGGGTGAGATAGTGAGAGGCTCTAAGGGTGAGATAGTGAGAGGGTCTAAGGGTGACATAGTGAGAGGGTCTAAGGGTGAGATAGTGAGAGGGTCTAAGGGTGAGATAGTGAGAGGGTCTAAGGGTGAGATAGTGAGAGGGTCTAAGGGTGAGATAGTGAGAGGGTCTAAGGATGAGATAGTGAGAGGGTCTAAGGTTGAGATAGTGAGAGGTTTTAAGGGTGAGATAGTGAGAGGGTCTAAGGGTGAGATAGTGAGAGGGTCTAAGGGTGAGATAGTGAGAGGGTCTAAGGGTGAGATAGTGAAAGGGTCTAAGGGTGAGATTGTGAGAGGGTCTAAGGGTGAGATAGTGAGAGGGTCTAAGGGTGAGATAGTGAGAGGGTCTAAGGGTGAGATAGTGATAGGGTGATAGTGAGAGGGTCAAAGGGTGAGATAGTGAGAGGGTAATAGTGAGAGGGTCTAAGGGTGAGATAGTGAGAGGGTCTAAGGGTGAGATAGTGAGAGGGACTAAGGGTGAGATAGTGAGAGGGTCTAAGGGTGAGATAGTGAGATGGTCTAAGGGTGAGATAGCGAGAGGGTCTAAGGGTGAGATAGCGAGAGGGTCTAAGGGTGAGATAGTGAGAGGGTCTAAGGGTGAGATAGTAAGAGGGTCTAAGGGTGAGATAGTGAGAGGGTCTAAGGGTGAGATGGTGAGAGGGTCTAAGGGTAAGATAGTGAGAGTGTCTAAGGGTGAGATAGTGAGAGGGTCTAAGGATGAGATAGTGAGACGGTCTAAGGGTGAGATAGTGAGTGGGTCTAAAGTGAGATAGTGAGATGTTCTAAGGGTGAGAGGATCTAAGGGTGAGATGGTGAGAGGGTCTAAGGGTGAGATAGTGAGAGGGTCTAAGGGTGAGATAGTGAGAGGGTCTAAGGGTGAGATAGTGAGAGGGTCTAAGGGTGAGATAGTGAGAGGGTCTAAGGGTGAGATAGTGAGAGGGTCTAAGGGTGAGATCGTGAGAGGGTCTAAGGGTGAGATAGTGAGAGGGTCTAAGGGTGAGATAGTGAGAGGGTCTAAGGGTGAGATAGTGAGAGGGTCTAAGGGTGAGATAGTGAGAGGGTCTAAGGGTGAGATAGTGAGAGGGTCTAAGGGTGAGATAGCGAGAGGGTCAAAGGGTGAGATAGTGAGAGGGTCTAAGGGTGAGATAGTGAGAGGGTCTAAGGGTGAGAGAGTGAGAGGGTCTAAGGGTGAGATAGTGAGAGGGTCTAAGGGTGAGATTGTGAGAGGGTCTAAGGGTGAGATAGTGAGAGGGTCTAAGGGTGAGATAGTGAGAGGGTCTAAGGGTGAGATAGTGAGAGGGTCTAAGGGTGAGATAGTGAAAGGGTCTAAGGGTGAGATAGTGAGAGGGTCTAAGGGTGAGATAGTGAGAGGGTCTAAGGGTGAGATAGTGAGAGGGTCTAAGGGTGAGATAGTGATAGGGTGATAGTGAGAGGGTCAAAGGGTGAGATAGTGAGAGGGTAATAGTGAGAGGGTCTAAGGGTGAGATAGTGAGAGGGTCTAAGGGTGAGATAGTGAGAGGGACTAAGGGTGAGATAGTGAGAGGGTCTAAGGGTGAGATAGTGAGATGGTCTAAGGGTGAGATAGCGAGAGGGTCTAAGGGTGAGATAGCGAGAGGGTCTAAGGGTGAGATAGTGAGAGGGTCTAAGGGTGAGATAGTAAGAGGGTCTAAGGGTGAGATAGTGAGAGGGTCTAAGGGTGAGATGGTGAGAGGGTCTAAGGGTAAGATAGTGAGAGTGTCTAAGGGTGAGATAGTGAGAGGGTCTAAGGATGAGATAGTGAGACGGTCTAAGGGTGAGATAGTGAGTGGGTCTAAAGTGAGATAGTGAGATGTTCTAAGGGTGAGAGGATCTAAGGGTGAGATGGTGAGAGGGTCTAAGGGTGAGATAGTGAGAGGGTCTAAGGGTGAGATAGTGAGAGGGTCTAAGGGTGAGATAGTGAGAGGGTCTAAGGGTGAGATAGTGAGAGGGTCTAAGGGTGAGATAGTGAGAGGGTCTAAGGGTGAGATGGTGAGAGGGTCTAAGGGTGAGATAGTGAGAGGGTCTAAGGGTGAGATAGTGAGAGGGTCTAAGGGTGAGATAGTGAGAGGGTCTAAGGGTGAGATAGTGAGAGGGTCTAAGGGTGAGATAGTGAGAGGGTCTAAGGGTGAGATAGCGAGAGGGTCAAAGGGTGAGATAGTGAGAGGGTCTAAGGGTGAGATAGTGAGAGGGTCTAAGGGTGAGAGAGTGAGAGGGTCTAAGGGTGAGATAGTGAGAGGGTCTAAGGGTGAGATTGTGAGAGGGTCTAAGGGAGAGATGGTGAGAGGGTCTAAGGGTGAGATAGTGAGAAAGTCTAAGGGTGAGATAGTGAGAGGGTCTAAGGGAGAGATAGTGAGAGGGTCTAAGGGTGAGATATTGAGAGGGTCTAAGGGTGAGATAGTGAGAGGGTCTAAGGGTGAGATAGTGAGAGGGTCTAAGGGTGAGATAGTGAGAGAGTCTAAGGGTGAGATAGTGAGAGGGTCTAAGGGTGAGATAGTGAGAGGGTCTAAGGGTGAGATAGTGAGAGGGTCTAAGGGTGAGATAGTGAGAGGATCTAAGGGTGAGATAGTGAGAGGGTCTTAGGGTGAGATAGTGAGAGGGTCTAAGGGTGAGATAGTGAGAGGGTCTAAGTGTGAGATAGTGAGAGGGTCTAAGGGTGAGATAGTGAGAGGGTCTAAGGTTGAGATAGTGAGAGGGTCTCAGGGTGAGATAGTGAGAGGGTCTACGGGTGAGATAGTGAGAGGGTCTAAGGGTGAGATAGTGAGAGGGTCTAAGGGTGAGATATAGAGAGGGTCTAAGGGTGAGATAGTGAGAGGGTCTAAGGGTGAGATAGTGAGAGGGTCTAAGGGTGAGATAGTGAGAGGGTCTAAGGGTGAGATAGTGGGAGGGTCTAAGGGTGAGATAGTGAGAGGGTCTAAGGGTGAGATAGTGAGAAGGTCTAAGGGTGAGATGTTAAGAGGGTCTAAGGGTGAGATAGTGAGATGGTCAAAGAGTGAGATAGTGAGAGGGTCTAAGGGCGAGATAGTGAGAGGGTCTAAGGGTGAGATAGTGAGAGGGTCTAAGGGTGCGATAGTGAGAGGGTCTAAGGGTGAGATAGTGAGAGGGTCTAAGGGTGAGATAGTGAGAGGGTCTAAGGGTGAGATAGTGAGAGGGTCTAAGGGTGAGATAGTGAGAGGGTCTAAGGGTGAGATAGTGAGAGGGTGATAGTGAGAGGGTCTAAGGGTGAGATAGTGAGAGGGTCTAAGGGTGAGATAGTGAGAGGGTCTAAGGGTGAGATAGTGAGAGGGTCTAAGGATGAGATAGTGAGAGGGTCTAAGGGTGAGATAGTGAGAGGGTTTAAGGGTGAGATATTGAGAGGGTCTAAGGGTGAGATAGTGAGAGGGTCTAAGGGTGAGATAGTGAGAGGGTCTAAGGGTGAGATAGTGAGAGAGTCTAAGGGTGAGATAGTGAGAGGGTCTAAGGGTGAGATAGTGAGAGGGTCTAAGGGTGAGATAGTGAGAGGGTCTAAGGGTGAGATAGTGAGAGGATCTAAGGGTGAGATAGTGAGAGGGTCTTAGGGTGAGATAGTGAGAGGGTCTAAGGGTGAGATAGTGAGAGGGTCTAAGTGTGAGATAGTGAGAGGGTCTAAGGGTGAGATAGTGAGAGGGTCTAAGGATGAGATAGTGAGAGGGTCTAAGCGTGAGATAGTGAGAGGGTCTAAGGGTGAGATGGTGAGAGGGTGATAGTGAGAGGGTCTAAGGGTGAGATAGTGAGAGGGTCTAAGGGTGAGATAGTGAGAGGGTCTAAGGGTGAGATAGTGAGAGGGTCTAAGGGTGAGATAGTGAGAGGGCCTAAGGGTGAGATAGTGAGAGGGTCTAAGGGTGAGATAGTGAGAGGGTCTAAGGGTGAGATATTAAGAGGGTCTAAGGGTGAGATAGTGAGAGGGTCTAAGGGTGAGATAGTGAGAGGGTGATAGTGAGAGGGTCTAAGGGTGAGATAGTGAGAGGGTCTAAGGGTGAGATAGTGAGAGGGTCTAAGGGTGAGATAGTGAGAGGGTCTAAGGATGAGATAGTGAGAGGGTCTAAGGGTGAGATAGTGAGAGGGTTTAAGGGTGAGATAGTGAGAGGGTCTTAGGGTGAGATAGTGAGAGGGTCTAAGGGTGAGATAGTGAGAAGGTCTAAGGTTGAGATAGTGAGAGGGTCTAAGGATGAGATAGTGGGAGGGTCTAAGGGTGAGATAGTGAGAGGGTCTAAGGGTGAGATAGTGAGAGGGTCTAGGGGTGAGATAGTGAGAGGGTCTAAGGGTGAGATAGTGAGAGGGTCTAAGGGTGAGATAGTGAGAGGCTCTAAGGGTGAGATAGTGAGAGGGTCTAAGGGTGACATAGTGAGAGGGTCTAAGGGTGAGATAGTGAGAGGGTCTAAGGGTGAGATAGTGAGAGGGTCTAAGGGTGAGATAGTGAGAGGGTCTTAGGGTGAGATAGTGAGAGGGTCTAAGGATGAGATAGTGAGAGGGTCTAAGGTTGAGATAGTGAGAGGTTTTAAGGGTGAGATAGTGAGAGGGTCTAAGGGTGAGATAGTGAGAGGGTCTAAGGGTGAGATAGTGAGAGGGTCTAAGGGTGAGATAGTGAAAGGGTCTAAGGGTGAGATAGTGAGAGGGTCTAAGGGTGAGATAGTGAGAGGGTCTAAGGGTGAGATAGTGAGAGGGTCTAAGGGTGAGATAGTGAGAGGGTCTAAGGGTGAGATAGTGAGAGGGTCTAAGGATGAGATAGTGAGAGGGTCTAAGGTTGAGATAGTGAGAGGTTTTAAGGGTGAGATAGTGGGAGGGTCTAAGGGTGAGATAGTGAGAGGGTCTAAGGGTGAGATAGTGAGAGGGTCTAAGGGTGAGATAGTGAGAGGGTCTAAGGGTGAGATAGCGAGAGGGTTTAAGGGTGAGATAGGGAGAGGGTCTAAGGGTGAGATAGTGAGAGGATCTAAGGGTGAGATAGTGAGAGGGTCTAAGGGTGAGATAGTGAGAGGGTCTAATTGTGAGATAGTGAGAGGGTCTAAGGGTGAGATAGTGAGACGGTCTAAGGGTGAGATAGTGAGAGGGTCTAAGGGTGAGATAGTAAGAGGGTCTAAGGGTGAGATAGTGGGAGGGTCTAAGGGTGAGATAGTGAGAGGGTCTAAGGGTGAGATAGTGAGAGGGTCTAAGGGTGAGATAGTGAGAGGGTCTAAGGGTGAGATAGTGAGAGGGTCTAAGGGTGAGATAGTGAGAGGGTCTAAGGGTGAGATAGTGAGAGGGTCTAAGGGTGAGATATTGAGAGGGTCTAACGGTGAGATAGTGAAAGAGTCTAAGGGTGAGATAGTGAGAGGGTCTATGGGTGAGATAGTGAGAGGGTGATAGTGAGAGGGTCTAAGGGTGAGATAGTGAGAGGGTCTAATTGTGAGATAGTGAGAGGGTCTAAGGGTGAGATAGTGAGAGGGTCTAAGGGTGAGATAGTGAGATGGTCTAAGGGTGAGATAGTGAGAGGGTCTAAGGGAGAGATAGTGAGAGGGTCTAAGGGTGAGATAGTGAGAGGGTCTAAGGGTGATATAGTGAGAGGGTCTAAGTTGAGATAGTGAGAGGGTCTAAGGGTGAGATAGTGAGAGGGTGATAGTGAGAGGTTCTAAGGGTGAGATAGTGAGAGGGTCTATGGGTGAGATAGTGAGAGGGTCTAAGGGTGAGATAGTGAGAGGGTCTAAGGGTGAGATAGTGAGAGGGTAATAGTGACAGGGTCTAAGGTTGAGATAGTGAGAGGGTCTAAGGGTGAGATAGTGAGAGGGTCTAAGGGTGAGATAGTGAGAGGGTTTAAGGGTGAGATAGTGAGAGGGTTAAAGGGTGAGATAGTGAGAGGGTCTAAGGGTGAGATAGTGAGAGGGTCTAAAGGTGAGATATTGAGAGGGTCTAAGGGTGAGATAGTGAGAGGGTCTAAGTGTGAGATAGTGAGAGGGTCTAAGGGTGAGATAGTGAGAGGGTCTAAGGTTGAGATAGTGAGAGGGTCTAAGGGTGAGATAGTGAGAGGATCTAAGGGTGAGATAGTGAGAGGGTCTAAGGGTGAGATAGTGAGAGGGTCTAAGGGTGAGATAATGAGAGGGTCTAAGGGTGAGATACTGAGAGGGTCATAGGGTGAGATAGTGAGAGGGTCTAAGGGTGAGATAGTGAGAGGGTCAAAGGTTGAGATAGTGAGAGGGTCTAAGGGTGAGATAGTGAGAGGGTCAAAGGGTGAGATAGTGAGAGGGTCTAAGGGTGAGATAGTGAGAGGGTGAGATAGTGAGAGGGTGAGATAGTGAGAGGGTCTAAGGGTGAGATAGTGAGAGGGTCTAAGGGTGAGATAGTGAGAGGGTGTAAGGGTGAGATAGTGAGAGGGTCTAAGGGAGAGATGGTGAGAGGGTCTAAGGGTGAGATAGTGAGAGGGTCTAAGGGTGAGATAGTGAGAGGGTCTAAGGGAGAGATAGTGAGAGGGTCTAAGGGTGAGATATTGAGAGGGTCTAAGGGTGAGATAGTGAGAGGGTCTAAGGGTGAGATAGTGAGAGGGTCTAAGGGTGAGATAGTGAGAGAGTCTAAGGGTGAGATAGTGAGAGGGTCTAAGGGTGAGATAGTGAGAGGGTCTAAGGGTGAGATAGTGAGAGGGTCTAAGGGTGAGATAGTGAGAGGATCTAAGGGTGAGATAGTGAGAGGGTCTTAGGGTGAGATAGTGAGAGGGTCTAAGGGTGAGATAGTGAGAGGGTCTAAGTGTGAGATAGTGAGAGGGTCTAAGGGTGAGATAGTGAGAGGGTCTAAGGTTGAGATAGTGAGAGGGTCTCAGGGTGAGATAGTGAGAGGGTCTAAGGGTGAGATAGTGAGAGGGTCTAAGGGTGAGATAGTGAGAGGGTCTAAGGGTGAGATATAGAGAGGTTCTAAGGGTGAGATAGTGAGAGGGTCTAAGGGTGAGATAGTGAGAGGGTCTAAGGGTGAGATAGTGAGATTGTCTAAGGGTGAGATAGTGGGAGGGTCTAAGGGTGAGATAGTGAGAGGGTCTAAGGGTGAGATAGTGAGAAGGTCTAAGGGTGAGATGTTAAGAGGGTCTAAGGGTGAGATAGTGAGATGGTCTAAGAGTGAGATAGTGAGAGGGTCTAAGGGCGAGATAGTGAGAGGGTCTAAGGGTGAGATAGTGAGAGGGTCTAAGGGTGCGATAGTGAGAGGGTCTAAGGGTGAGATAGTGAAAGGGTGATAGTGAGAGGGTCTAAGGGTGAGATAGTGAGAGGGTCTAAGGGTGAGATAGTGAGAGGGTCTAAGGGTGAGATAGTGAGAGGGTGATAGTGAGAGGGTCTAAGGGTGAGATAGTGAGAGGGTCTAAGGGTGAGATAGTGAGAGGGTCTAAGGGTGAGATAGTGAGAGGGTCTAAGGATGAGATAGTGAGAGGGTCTAAGGGTGAGATAGTGAGAGGGTTTAAGGGTGAGATATTGAGAGGGTCTAAGGGTGAGATAGTGAGAGGGTCTAAGGGTGAGATAGTGAGAGGGTCTAAGGGTGAGATAGTGAGAGAGTCTAAGGGTGAGATAGTGAGAGGGTCTAAGGGTGAGATAGTGAGAGGGTCTAAGGGTGAGATAGTGAGAGGGTCTAAGGGTGAGATAGTGAGAGGATCTAAGGGTGAGATAGTGAGAGGGTCTTAGGGTGAGATAGTGAGAGGGTCTAAGGGTGAGATAGTGAGAGGGTCTAAGTGTGAGATAGTGAGAGGGTCTAAGGGTGAGATAGTGAGAGGGTCTAAGGATGAGATAGTGAGAGGGTCTAAGCGTGAGATAGTGAGAGGGTCTAAGGGTGAGATGGTGAGAGGGTGATAGTGAGAGGGTCTAAGGGTGAGATAGTGAGAGGGTCTAAGGGTGAGATAGTGAGAGGGTCTAAGGGTGAGATAGTGAGAGGGTCTAAGGGTGAGATAGTGAGAGGGTCTAAGGGTGAGATAGTGAGAGGGTCTAAGGGTGAGATAGTGAGAGGGTCTAAGGGTGAGATATTAAGAGGGTCTAAGGGTGAGATAGTGAGAGGGTCTAAGGGTGAGATAGTGAGAGGGTGATAGTGAGAGGGTCTAAGGGTGAGATAGTGAGAGGGTCTAAGGGTGAGATAGTGAGAGGGTCTAAGGGTGAGATAGTGAGAGGGTCTAAGGATGAGATAGTGAGAGGGTCTAAGTGTGAGATAGTGAGAGGGTTTAAGGGTGAGATAGTGAGAGGGTCTTAGGGTGAGATAGTGAGAGGGTCTAAGGGTGAGATAGTGAGAAGGTCTAAGGTTGAGATAGTGAGAGGGTCTAAGGATGAGATAGTGGGAGGGTCTAAGGGTGAGATAGTGAGAGGGTCTAATGGTGAGATAGTGAGAGGGTCTAGGGGTGAGATAGTGAGAGGGTCTAAAAGTGAGATAGTGAGAGGGTCTAAGGGTGAGATAGTGAGAGGCTCTAAGGGTGAGATAGTGAGAGGGTCTAAGGGTGACATAGTGAGAGGGTCTAAGGGTGAGATAGTGAGAGGGTCTAAGGGTGAGATAGTGAGAGGGTCTAAGGGTGAGATAGTGAGAGGGTCTAAGGGTGAGATAGTGAGAGGGTCTAAGGATGAGATAGTGAGAGGGTCTAAGGTTGAGATAGTGAGAGGTTTTAAAGGGTGAGATAGTGAGAGGGTCTAAGGGTGAGATAGTGAGAGGGTCTAAGGGTGAGATAGTGAGAGGGTCTAAGGGTGAGATAGTGAAAGGGTCTAAGGGTGAGATAGTGAGAGGGTCTAAGGGTGAGATAGTGAGAGGATCTAAGGGTGAGATAGTGAGAGGGTCTAAGGGTGAGATAGTGATAGGGTGATAGTGAGAGGGTCAAAGGGTGAGATGGTGAGAGGGTAATAGTGAGAGGGTCTAAGGGTGAGATAGTGAGAGGGTCTAAGGGTGAGATAGTGAGAGGGACTAAGGGTGAGATAGTGAGAGGGTCTAAGGGTGAGATAGTGAGATGGTCTAAGGGTGAGATAGCGAGAGGGTCTAAGGGTGAGATAGCGAGAGGGTCTAAGGGTGAGATAGTGAGAGGGTCTAAGGGTGAGATAGTAAGAGGGTCAAAGGGTGAGATAGTGAGAGGGTCTAAGGGTGAGATGGTGAGAGGGTCTAAGGGTAAGATAGTGAGAGTGTCTAAGGGTGAGATAGTGAGAGGGTCTAAGGATGAGATAGTGAGACGGTCTAAGGGTGAGATAGTGAGTGGGTCTAAAGTGAGATAGTGAGATGTTCTAAGGGTGAGAGGATCTAAGGGTGAGATGGTGAGAGGGTCTAAGGGTGAGATAGTGAGAGGGTCTAAGGGTGAGATAGTGAGAGGGTCTAAGGGTGAGATAGTGAGAGGGTCTAAGGGTGAGAAAGTGAGAGGGTCTAAGGGTGAGATAGTGAGAGGGTCTAAGGGTGAGATGGTGAGAGGGTCTAAGGGTGAGATAGTGAGAGGGTCTAAGGGTGAGATAGTGAGAGGGTCTAAGGGTGAGATAGTGAGAGGGTCTAAGGGTGAGATAGTGAGAGGGTCTAAGGGTGAGATAGTGAGAGGGTCTAAGGGTGAGATAGCGAGAGGGTCAAAGGGTGAGATAGTGAGAGGGTCTAAGGGTGAGATAGTGAGAGGGTCTAAGGGTGAGAGAGTGAGAGGGTCTAAGGGTGAGATAGTGAGAGGGTCTAAGGGTGAGATAGTGAGAGGGTCTAAGGGTGAGATAGTGAGAGGGTCTAAGGGTGAGATAGTGAGAGGGTCTAAGGGTGAGATAGTGAGAGGGTCTAAGGGTGAGATAGTGAGAGGGTCTAAGGGTGAGATAGTGAGAGGGTCTAAGGGTGAGATAGTGAGACGGTCTAAGGGTGAGATAGTGAGAGGGTCTAAGGGTGAGATAGTGAGAGGGTCTAAGGGTGAGATAGTGAGAGGGTCTAAGGGTGAGATAGTGAGAGGGTCTAAGGGTGAGATAGTGAGAGGGTCTAAGGGTGAGATAGTGAGAGGGTCTAAGGGTGAGATAGTGAGAGGGTCCAAGGGTGAGATAGTGAGAGGGTCTAAGGGTGAGATAGTGAGAGGGTCTAAGGGTGAAATAGTGAGAGGATTTAAGGGTGAGATAGTGAGAGGGTCTAAGGGTGAGATAGTGAGAGGGTCTAAGGGTGAGATAGTGAGAGGGTCTAAGGGTGAGATAGTGAGAGGGTCTAAGGGTGAGATAGTGAGAGGGTCTAAGGGTGAGATAGTGAGAGGGTCTAAGGGTGAGATAGTGAGAGGGTCTAAGGATGAGATAGTGAGAGGGTCTAAGGGTGAGATAGTGAGACGGTCTAAGGGTGAGATAGTGAGAGGGTCTAAGGGTGAGATAGTGAGAGGGTCTAAGGGTGAGATAGTGAGAGGGCCTAAGGGTGAGATAGTGAGAGGTTCTAAGGGTGATATAGTGAGAGGGTCTAAGGGTGAGATAGTGAGAGGGTCTAAGGGTGAGATAGTGAGAGGGTCTAATGGTGAGATAGTGAGAGGGTCTAAGGGTGAGATAGTGAGAAGGTCTAAGGTTGAGATAGTGAGAGGGTCTAAGGGTGAGATAGTGAGAGGGTCTAAGGGTGAGATAGTGAGAGGGTGTAAGGGTGAGATAGTGAGAGGGTGTAAGGGTGAGATAGTGAAAGGGTCTAAGGGTGAGATAGTGAGAGGGTCTAAGGGTGAGATAGTGAGAGGGTCTGAGGGTGAGATAGTGAGAGGGTCTAAGGGTGAGATAGTGAGAGGGTCCAAGGGCGAGATAGTGAGCGGGTCTAAGGGTGAGATAGTGAGAGGGTCTAAGGGTGAGATAGTGAGAGGTGATAGTGAGAGGGTCTAAGGGTGAGATAGTGGGAGGGTCTAAGGGTGAGATGGTGAGAGGGTCTAAGGGTGAGATAGTGAGAGGGTCTAAGGGTGAGATAGTGAGAGGGTCTAAAGGTAAGATAGTGAGAGGGTCTAAGGGTGAGATAGTGAGAGGGTCTAAGGGTGAGATAGTGAGAGGGTCTAAGGGTGAGATAGTGAGAGGGTCTAAGGATGAGATAGTGAGAGGGTCTAAGGGTGAGATAGTGAGAGGTTCTAAGGGTGAGATAGTGAGAGGGTCTAATTGTGAGATAGTGAGAGGGTCTAAGGGTGAGATAGTGAGAGGGTCTAAGGGTGAGATAGTGAAAGGGTCTAAGGGTGCGATAGTGAGAGGGTCTAAGGGTGAGATATTGAGAGGGTCTAAGGGTGAGATAGTGAGAGGGTCTAAGGGTGAGATAGTGATAGGGTGATAGTGAGAGGGTCAAAGGGTGAGATAGTGAGAGGGTAATAGTGAGAGGGTCTAAGGGTGAGATAGTGAGAGGGTCTAAGGGTGAGATAGTGAGAGGGACTAAGGGTGAGATAGTGAGATATTCTAAGGGTGAGATAGCGAGAGGGTCTAAGGGTGAGATAGCGAGAGGGTCTAAGGGTGAGATAGTGAGAGGGTCTAAGGGTGAGATAGTGAGAGGGTCTAAGGGTGAGATAGTGAGAGGGTCTAAGGGTGAGATAGTGAGAGGGTCTAAGGGTGAGATGGTGAGAGGGTCTAAGGGTAAGATAGTGAGAGTGTCTAAGGGTGAGATAGTGAGAGGGTCTAAGGATGAGATAGTGAGACGGTCTAAGGGTGAGATAGTGAGAGGGTCTAAGGGTGAGATAGTGAGAGGGTCTAAGGGTGAGAGGGTCTAACGGTGAGATGGTGAGAGGGTCTAAGGGTGAGATAGTGAGAGGGTCTAAGGGTGAGATAGTGAGAGGGTCTAAGGGTGAGATAGTGAGATGGTCTAAGGGTGAGATGGTGGGAGGGTCTAAGGGTGAGATAGTGAGAGGGTCTAAGGGTGAGATAGTGAGAGGGTCTAAGGGTGAGATAGTGAGAGGGTCTAAGGGTGAGATAGTGAGAGGGTCTAAGGGTGAGATAGTGAGAGGGTCTAAGGGTGAGATAGCGAGAGGGTCAAAGGGTGAGATAGTGAGAGGGTCCAAGGGTGAGATAGTGAGAGGGTCTAAGGGTGAGATAGTGAGATGGTCTAAGGGTGAGATAGTGAGAGGGTCTAAGAGTGAGATTGTGAGAGGGTCTAAGGGTGAGATAGTGAGAGGGTCTAAGGGTGAGATAGTGAGAGGGTCTAAGGGTGAGATAGTGAGAGGGTCTGAGGGTGAGATAGTGAGAGGGTCTTAGGGTGAGATAGTGAGAGGGTCTAAGGGTGAGATAGTGAGAGGGTCTAAGGGTGAGATAGTGAGAGGGTCTAAGGGTGAGATAGTGAGAGGGTCTAAGGGTGAGATAGTGAGAGGGTCTAAGGGTGAGATAGTGAGAGGGTCTAAGGGTGAGATAGTGAGAGGGTCTAAGGGTGATTTAGTGAGAGGCTGATAGTGAGAGGGTCTAAGGGTGAGATAGTGAGAGGGTCTTAGGGTGAGATAGTGAGAGGGTCTAGGGGTGAGATAGTGAGAGGGTCTAAGGGTGAGATAGTGAGAGGGTCTAAGGGTGAGATAGTGAGAGGGTCTAAGGGTTAAATTGTGAGAGGATCTAAGGGTGAGATAGTGAGAAGGTCTAAGGGTGAGATAGTGAGAGGGTCTAAGGGTGAGATAGTGAGAGGGTCTAAGGGTGAGATAGTGAGAGGGTCTAAGGGTGAGATAGTGAGAGGGTCTAAGGGTGAGATAGTGAGAGGGTCTAAGGGTGAGATAGTGAGACGGTCTAAGGGTGAGATAGTGAGAGGGTCTAAGGGTGAGATAGTGAGAGGGTCTAAGGGTGAGATAGTGAGAGGGTCTAAGGGTGAGATAGTGAGAGGGTCTAAGGGTGAGATAGTGAGAGAGTCAAAGGGTGAGATTGTGAGAGGGTCTAAGGGTGAGATAGTGAGAGGGTCTAAGGGTGAGATAGTGAGAGGGTCTAAGGGTGAGATAGTGAGAAGGTCTAAGGGTGAGATAGTGAGAGGGTCTGAGGGTGAGATAGTGAGAGGGTCTAAGGGTGAGATAGTGAGAGGGTCTAAGGGTGAGATAGTGAGAGGGTCTAAGGGTGAGATAGTGAGAGGGTCTAAGGGTGAGATAGTGAGAGGGTCTAAGGGTGAGATAGTGAGAGGGTCTAAGGGTGAGATAGTGAGAGGGTCTAGGGGTGAGATAGTGAGAGGGTCTAAGGGTGAGATAGTGAGAGGGTCGAAGGGTGAGATAGTGAGAGGGTCTAAGGGTGAGATAGTGGAAGGGTCTAAGGGTGAGATAGTGAGAGGGTCTAAGGGTGAGATAGTGAGAGGGTCTAAGGGTGAGATAGTGAGAGGGTCTAAGGGTGAGATAGTGAGAGGGTCTAAGGGTGAGATAGTGAGAGGCTCTAAGGGTGAGATAGTGAGAGGGTCTAAGGGTGAGATAGTGAGAGGGTCTAAGGGTGAGATAGTGAGAGGGTCTAAGGGTGAGATAGTGAGACGGTCTAAGGGTGAGATAGTGAGAGGGTCTAAGGGTGAGATAGTGAGAGGGTCTAAGGATGAGATAGTGAGAGGGTCTAAGGTTGAGATAGTGAGAGGTTCTAAGGGTGAGATAGTGAGAGGGTCTAAGGGTGAGATAGTGAGAGGGTCTAAGGGTGAGATAGTGAGAGGGTCTAAGGGTGAGATAGTGAGAGGGTCTAAGGGTGAGATAGTGGGAGGGTCTAAGGGTGAGATAGTGAGAGGGTCTAAGGGTGAGATAGTGAGAGGGTCTAAGGGTGAGATAGTGAGAGGGTCTAAGGGTGAGATAGTGAGAGGGTCTAAGGGTGAGATAGTGAGAGGCTCTAAGGGTGAGATAGTGAGAGGGTCTAAGGGTGACATAGTGAGAGGGTCTAAGGGTGAGATAGTGAGAGGGTCTAAGGGTGAGATAGTGAGAGGGTCTAAGGGTGAGATAGTGAGAGGGTCTAAGGGTGAGATAGTGAGAGGGTCTAAGGATGAGATAGTGAGAGGGTCTAAGGTTGAGATAGTGAGAGGTTCTAAGGGTGAGATAGTGAGAGGGTCTAAGGGTGAGATAGTGAGAGGGTCTAAGGGTGAGATAGTGAGAGGGTCTAAGGGTGAGATAGTGAGAGGGTCTAAGGGTGAGATAGTGAGAGGGTCTAAGGGTGAGATAGTGAGAGGGTCTAAGGGTGACATAGTGAGAGGGTCTAAGGGTGAGATAGTGAGAGGGTCTAAGGGTGAGATAGTGAGAGGGTCTAAGGGTGAGATAGTGAGAGGGTCTAAGGATGAGATAGTGAGAGGGTCTAAGGGTGAGATAGTGAGAGGGTCTAAGGGTGAGATAGTGAGAGGGTCTAGGGGTGAGATAGTGAGAGGGTCTAAGGGTGAGATGGTGAGAAGGTCTAAGGTTGAGATAGTGAGAGGGTCTAAGGGTGAGATAGTGGGAGGGTCTAAGGGTGAGATAGTGAGACGGTCTAAGGGTGAGATAGTGAGAGGGTCTAAGGGTGAGATAGTGAGAGGGTCTAAGGGTGAGATAGTGAGAGGGTCTAAGGGTGAGATAGTGAGAGGCTCTAAGGGTGAGATAGTGAGAGGGTCTAAGGGTGACATAGTGAGAGGGTCTAAGGGTGAGATAGTGAGAGGGTCTAAGGGTGAGATAGTGAGAGGGTCTAAGGGTGAGATAGTGAGAGGGTCTAAGGGTGAGATAGTGAGAGGGTCTAAGGATGAGATAGTGAGAGGGTCTAAGGTTGAGATAGTGAGAGGTTCTAAGGGTGAGATAGTGAGAGGGTCTAAGGGTGAGATAGTGAGAGGGTCTAAGGGTGAGATAGTGAGAGGGTCTAAGGGTGAGATAGTGAAAGGGTCTAAGGGTGAGATAGTGAGAGGGTCTAAGGGTGAGATAGTGAGAGGGTCTAAGGGTGAGATAGTGAGAGGGTCTAAGGGTGAGATAGTGATAGGGTGATAGTGAGAGGGTCAAAGGGTGAGATAGTGAGAGGGTAATAGTGAGAGGGTCTAAGGGTGAGATAGTGAGAGGGTCTAAGGGTGAGATAGTGAGAGGGACTAAGGGTGAGATAATGAGAGGGTCTAAGGGTGAGATAGTGAGATGGTCTAAGGGTGAGATAGCGAGAGGGTCTAAGGGTGAGATAGCGAGAGGGTCTAAGGGTGAGATAGTGAGAGGGTCTAAGGGTGAGATAGTGAGAGGGTCTAAGGGTGAGATAGTGAGAGGGTCTAAGGGTGAGATAGTGAGAGGGTCTAAGGGTGAGATGGTGAGAGGGTCTAAGGGTAAGATAGTGAGAGTGTCTAAGGGTGAGATAGTGAGAGGGTCTAAGGATGAGATAGTGAGACGGTCTAAGGGTGAGATAGTGAGTGGGTCTAAAGTGAGATAGTGAGATGTTCTAAGGGTGAGAGGGTCTAAGGGTGAGATGGTGAGAGGGTCTAAGGGTGAGATAGTGAGAGGGTCTAAGGGTGAGATAGTGAGAGGGTCTAAGGGTGAGATAGTGAGAGGGTCTAAGGGTGAGATAGTGAGAGGGTCTAAGGGTGAGATAGTGAGAGGGTCTTAGGGTGAGATGGTGAGAGGGTCTAAGGGTGAGATAGTGAGAAATTCTAAGGGTGAGATAGTGAGAGGGTCTAAGGGTGAGATAGTGAGAGGGTCTAAGGGTGAGATAGTGAGAGGGTCTAAGGGTGAGAAAGTGAGAGGGTCTAAGGGTGAGATAGCGAGAGGGTCAAAGGGTGAGATAGTGAGAGGGTCTAAGGGTGAGATAGTGAGAGGGTCTAAGGGTGAGAGAGTGAGAGGGTCTAAGGGTGAGATAGTGAGAGGGTCTAAGGGTGAGATTGTGAGAGGGTCTAAGGGTGAGATAGTGAGAGGGTCTAAGGGTGAGATAGTGAGAGGGTCTAAGGGTGAGATAGTGAGAGGGTCTAAGGGTGAGATAGTGAGAGGGTCTAAGGGTGAGATAGTGAGAGGGTCTAAGGGTGAGATAGTGAGACGGTCTAAGGGTGAGATAGTGAGAGGGTCTAAGGGTGAGATAGTGAGAGGGTCTAAGGGTGAGATAGTGAGAGGGTCTAAGGGTGAGATAGTGAGAGGGTCTAAGGGTGAGATAGTGAGAGGGTCTAAGGGTGAGATAGTGAGAGGGTCTAAGGGTGAGATAGTGAGAGGGTCCAAGGGTGAGATAGTGAGAGGGTCTAAGGGTGAGATAGTGAGAGGGTCTAAGGGTGAAGTAGTGAGAGGATTTAAGGGTGAGATAGTGAGAGGGTCTAAGGGTGAGATAGTGAGAGGGTCTAAGGGTGAGATAGTAAGAGGGTCTAAGGGTGAGATAGTGAGAGGGTCTAAGGGTGAGAAAGTGAGAGGGTCTAAGGGTGAGATAGTGAGAGGGTCTAAGGGTGAGATAGTGAGAGGGTCTAAGGATGAGATAGTGAGAGGGTCTAAGGGTGAGATAGTGAGACGGTCTAAGGGCGAGATAGTGAGAGGGTCTAAGGGTGAGATAGTGAGAGGGTCTAAGGGTGAGATAGTGAGAGGGCCTAAGGGTGAGATAGTGAGAGGTTCTAAGGGTGATATAGTGAGAGGGTCTAAGGGTGAGATAGTGAGAGGGTCTAAGGGTGAGATAGTGAGAGGGTCTAAGGGTGAGATAGTGAGAGGGTCTAAGGGTGAGATAGTGAGAAGGTCTAAGGGTGAGATAGTGAGAGGGTCTAAGGGTGAGATAGTGAGAGGGTCTAAGGGTGAGATAGTGAGAGGGTGTAAGGGTGAGATAGTGAGAGGGTGTAAGGGTGAGATAGTGAGAGGGTCTAAGGGTGAGATAGTGAGAGGGTCTAAGGGTGAGATAGTGAGAGGGTCTAAGGGTGAGATAGTGAGAGGGTCTAAGGGTGAGATAGTGAGAGGGTCTAAGGGCGAGATAGTGAGCGGGTCTAAGGGTGAGATAGTGAGAGGGTCTAAGGTTGAGATAGTGAGAGGTGATAGTGAGAGGGTCTAAGGGTGAGATTGTGGGAGGGTCTAAGGGTGAGATAGTGAGAGGGTCTAAGGGTGAGATAGTGAGAGGGTCTAAGGGTGAGATAGTGAGAGGGTCTAAGGGTAAGATAGTGAGAGGGTCTAAGGGTGAGATAGTGAGAGGGTCTAAGGGTGAGATAGTGAGAGGGTCTAAGGGTGAGATAGTGAGAGGGTCTAAGGATGAGATAGTGAGAGGGTCTAAGGGTGAGATAGTGAGAGGTTCTAAGGGTGAGATAGTGAGAGGGTCTAAGGGTGAGATAGTGAGAGGGTCTAAGGGTGAGATAGTGAGAGTGTCTAAGGGTGAGATAGTGAAAGGGTCTAAGGGTGAGATAGTGAGAGGGTCTAAGGGTGAGATATTGAGAGGGTCTAAGGGTGAGATAGTGAGAGGGTCTAAGGGTGAGATAGTGATAGGGTGATAGTGAGAGGGTCAAAGGGTGAGATAGTGAGAGGGTAATAGTGAGAGGGTCTAAGGGTGAGATAGTGAGAGGGTCTAAGGGTGAGATAGTGAGAGGGACTAAGGGTGAGATAGTGAGAGGGTCTAAGGGTGAGATAGTGAGATGGTCTAAGGGTGAGATAGCGAGAGGGTCTAAGGGTGAGATAGCGAGAGGATCTAAGGTTTAGATAGTGAGAGGGTCTAAGGGTGAGATAGTGAGAGGGTCTTAGGGTGAGATAGTGAGAGGGTCTAAGGGTGAGATAGTGAGAGGGTCTAAGGGTGAGATGGTGAGAGGGTCTAAGGGTAAGATAGTGAGAGTGTCTAAGGGTGAGATAGTGAGAGGGTCTAAGGATGAGATAGTGAGACGGTCTAAGGGTGAGATAGTGAGAGGGTCTAAGGGTGAGATAGTGAGAGGGTCTAAGGGTGAGAGGGTCTAAGGGTGAGATGGTGAGAGGGTCTAAGGGTGAGATAGTGAGAGGGTCTAAGGGTGAGATAGTGAGAGGGTCTAAGGGTGAGATAGTGAGAGGGTCTAAGGGTGAGATAGTGAGAGGGTCTAAGGGTGAGATAGTGAGAGGGTCTAAGGGTGACATAGTGAGAGGGTCTAAGGGTGAGATAGTGAGAGGGTCTAAGGGTGAGATGGTGGGAGGGTCTAAGGGTGAGATAGTGAGAGGGTCTAAGGGTGAGATAGTGAGAGGGTCTAAGGGTGAGATAGTGAGAGGGTCTAAGGGTGAGATAGTGAGAGGGTCTAAGGGTGAGATAGTGAGAGGGTCTAAGGTTGAGATAGCGAGAGGGTCAAAGGGTGAGATAGTGAGAGGGTCCAAGGGTGAGATAGTGAGAGGGTCTAAGGGTGATATAGTGAGAGGATCTAAGGGTGAGATAGTGAGAGGGTCTAAGGGTGAGATTGTGAGAGGGTCTAAGGGTGAGATAGTGAGAGGGTCTAAGGGTGAGATAGTGAGAGGGTCTAAGGGTGAGATAGTGAGAGGGTCTGAGGGTGAGATAGTGAGAGGGTCTAAGGGTGAGATAGTGAGAGGGTCTAAGGGTGAGATAGTGAGAGGGTCTAAGGGTGAGATAGTGAGAGGGTCAAAGGGTGAGATAGTGAGAGGGTCTAAGGGTGAGATAGTGAGAGGGTCTAAGGGTGAGATAGTGAGAGGGTCTAAGGGTGAGATAGTGAGAGGGTCTAAGGGTGATTTAGTGAGAGGCTGATAGTGAGAGGGTCTAAGGGTGAGATAGTGAGAGGGTCTTAGGGTGAGATAGTGAGAGGGTCTAAGGGTGAGATAGTGAGAGGGTCTAAGAATGAGATAGTGAGAGGGTCTAAGGGTGAGATAGTGAGAGGGTCTAAGGGTTAAATAGTGAGAGGATCTAAGGGTGAGATAGTGAGAAGGTATAAGGGTGAGATAGTGAGAGGGTCTAAGGGTGAGATAGTGAGAGGGTCTAAGGGTGAGATAGTGAGAGGGTCTAAGGGTGAGATAGTGAGAGGGTCTAAGGGTGAGATAGTGAGAGGGTCTAAGGGTGAGATAGTGAGACGGTCTAAGGGTGAGATAGTGAGAGGGTCTAAGGGTGAGATAGTGAGAGGGTCTAAGGGTGAGATAGTGAGAGGGTCTAAGGGTGAGATAGTGAGAGGGTCTAAGGGTGAGATAGTGAGAGAGTCAAGGGGTGAGATTGTGAGAGGGTCTAAGGGTGAGATAGTGAGAGGGTCTAAGGGTGAGATAGTGAGAGGGTCTAAGGGTGAGATAGTGAGAAGGTCTAAGGGTGAGATAGTGAGAGGGTCTGAGGGTGAGATAGTGAGAGGGTCTAAGGGTGAGATAGTGAGAGGGTCTAAGGGTGAGATAGTGAGAGGGTCTAAGGGTGAGATAGTGAGAGGGTCTAAGGGTGAGATAGTGAGAGGGTCTAAGGGTGAGATAGTGAGAGTGTCTAAGGGTGAGATAGTGAGAGGGTCTAGGGGTGAGATAGTGAGAGGGTCTAAGGGTGAGATAGTGAGAGGGTCGAAGGGTGAAATAGTGAGAGGGTCTAAGGGTGAGATAGTGAGAGGGTCTAAGGGTGAGATAGTGAGAGGGTCTAAGGGTGAGATAGTGAGACGGTCTAAGGGTGAGATAGTGAGAGGGTCTAAGGGTGAGATAGTGAGAGGGTCTAAGGGTGAGATAGTGAGAGGGTCTAAGGGTGAGATAGTAAGAGGGTCTAAGGGTGAGATAGTGACAGGGTCTAAGGGTGAGATAGTGAGAGGGTCTAAGGGTGAGATAGTGAGAGGGTCGAAGGGTGAGATAGTGAGAGGGTCTAAGGGTGAGATAGTGAGAGGGTCTAAGGGTGAGATAGTGAGAGGGTCTTAGGGTGAGAAAGTGAGAGGGTCTTAGGGTGCGATAGCGAGAGGTTCTAAGGGTGAGATAGCGAGAGGGTCTAAGGGTGAGATAGTGAGAGGGTCTAAGGGTGAGATAGTGAGAGGGTCTAAGGGTGAGATAGTGAGAGGGTCTAAGGGTGAGATAGTGAGAGGGTCTAAGGGTGAGATAGTGAGAGGGTCTAAGGGTAAGATTGTGAGAGGGTTTAAGGGTGAGACAGTGAGAGGGTCTAAGGGTGAGATAGTGAGAAGATCTAAGGGTGAGATAGTGAGAGGGTCTAAGGGTGAGATAGTGATAGGGTCTAAGGGTGAGAGGGTCTAAGGGTGAGATAGTGAGAGGGTCTAAGGGTGAGATAGTGAGAGGGTCTAAGGGTGAGATAGTGAGAGGGTCTAAGGGTGAGATAGTGAGGGGGTCTAAGGGTGAGATAGTGAGAGGGTCTAAGGTTGAGATAGTGAGAGGGTCTAAGGGTGAGATAGTGAGAGGGTCTAAGGGTGAGATAGTGAAAGGGTCTAAGGGTGAGATAGTGAGAGGGTCTAAGGGTGAGATAGTGAGAGGGTCTAAGGGTGAGATAGTGAGAGGGTCTAAGGGTGAGATAGTGAGAGGGTCTTAGGGTGAGAAAGTGAGAGGGTCTAAGGGTGCGATAGCGAAAGGTTCTAAGGGTGAGATAGCGAGAGGGTCCAAGGGTGAGATAGTGAGAGGGTCTAAGGGTGAGATAGTGAGAGGGTCTAAGGGTGAGATAGTGAGAGGGTCTAAGGGTGAGATAGTGAGAGGGTCAAAGGGTGAGATAGTGAGAGGGTCTAAGGGTGAGATAGTGAGAGGGTCTAAGGGTGAGATAGTTAGAGGGTCTAAGGGTGAGATAGTGAGAGTGTCTAAGGGTGAGATAGTGAGAGGGTCTAAGGGTGAGATAGTGAGAGGGTCTAAGGGTGAGATAGTGAGAGGGTCTAAGGGTGAGATAGTGAGAGGGTCTAAGGGTGAGATAGTGAGAGGGTCTAAAAGTGAGATAGTGAGAGGGTCTAAGGGTGAGATAGTGAGAGGGTCTAAGGGTGAGATAGTGGGAGGGTCTAAGGGTGAGATAGTGAGAGGGTCTAAGGGTGAGATAGTGAGAGGGTCTAAGGGTGAGATAGTGAGAGGGCCTAAGGGTGAGATAGTGAGAGGGTCTAAGGGTGAGATAGTGAGAGGGTCTTAGGGTGAGATAGTGAGAGGGTCTAAGGGTGAGATAGTGAGAGGGTCGAAGGGTGAGATAATGAGAGGGTCTAAGGGTGAGATAGTGAGAGGATCTAAGGGTGAGATAGTGAGAGGGTCTAAGGGTGAGATGGTGAGAGGGTCTAAGGGTGAGATAGTGAGAGGGTCTAAGGGTGAGATAGCGAGAGGGTCTAAGGGTGAAATAGCGAGAGGGTCTAGGGGTGAGATAGCGAGAGGGTTTAAGGGTGAGATAGTGAGAGGGTCTAAGGGTGAGATAGTGAGAGGGTCTAAGGGTGAGATAGTGAGAGGGTCTAAGGGTGAGATAGTGAGAGGGTCTAAGGGTGAGATAGTGGAGGGTCTAAGGGTGAGATAGTGATAGGGTCTAAGGGTGAGATAGTGAGAGGGTCTAAGGGTGAGATAGTGAGAGGGTCTAAGGGTGAGATAGTGAGAGGGTCTAAGGGTGAGATAGTGAGAGGGTCTAAGGGTGAGATAGTGAGAGGGTCTAAGGGTGAGATAGTGACAGGGTCTAAGGGTGAGATAGTGAGAGGTTCTAAGGGTGAGATAGTGAGAGGGTCTAAGGGTGAGATAGTGAGAGGGTCTACGGGTGAGATAGCGAGAGGGTCTTAGGGTGAGATAGTGAGAGGGTCTAAGGGTGAGATAGTGAGAGGGTCTAAGGATGAGATAGTGAGAGGGTCTAAGGGTGAGATAGTGAGAGGGTCTAAGGGTGAGATAGTGAGAGGGTCTAAGGGTGAGATAGTGAGAGGGTCTAAGGGTGAGATAGTGAGAGGGTCTAAGGGTGAGATAGTGAGAGGGTCAAAGGGTGAGATAGTGAGAGGGTCTAAGGGTGAGATAGTGAGAGGGTCTAAGGGTGAGATAGTGAGAGGGTCTAAGGGTGAGATAGTGAGAGGGTCTAAGGGTGAGATAGTGAGAGGGTCTATGGGTGAGATAGTGAGAGGGTCTAAGGGTGAGATAGTGAGAGGGTCAAAGGGTGAGATAGTGAGAGGGTCTAAGGGTGAGATAGCGAGAGGGTCAAAGGGTGAGATAGTGAGAGGGTCTAAGGGTGAGATAGCGAGAGGGTGATAGTGAGAGGGTCTAAGGGTGAGATAGTGAGAGGGTCTAAGGGTGGGATAGTGAGAGGGTCTAAGGGTGAGATAGTGAGAGGGTCTAAGGGTGAGATAGTGAGAGGGTCTAAGGGTGAGATAGTGAGAGGGTGATAGTGAGAGGGTCTAAGGGTGAGATAGTGAGAGAATGATAGTGAGAGGGTCTAAGGGTGAGATGGTGAGAGGGTCCAAGGGTGAGATAGTGAGAGGGTCAAAGGGTGAGATAGTGAGAGCGTCTAAGCGTGAGATAGTGAGAGGGTCTAAGGGTGAGATAGTGAGAGGGTCTAAGGGTGAGATAGTGAGAGGGTCTAAGGGTGAGATAGTGAGAGGGTCTAAGCGTGAGATAGTGAGAGGGTCTAAGGGTGAGATAGTGAGAGGGTCTAAGGGTGAGATAGTGAGAGGGTCAAAGGGTGAGATAGTGAGAGGGTCTAAGGGTGAGATAGTGAGAGGGTCTAAGGGTGAGTTATTGAGAGGGTCTAACGGTGAGATAGTGATAGAGTCTAAGGGTGAGATAGTGAGAGGGTCTAAGGGTGAGATAGTGAGAGGGTCTAAGGGTGAGATAGTGAGAGGGTCTAAGGGTGAGATAGTGAGAGGATCTAATGGTGAGATAGTGAGAGGGTCTAAGGGTGAGATAGTGAGAGGGTCTAAGGGTGAGATAGTTAGAGGGTTTAATTTGAGATAGTGAGAGGGTCTAAGGGTGAGATAGTGAGAGGATCTAAGGGTGAGATAGTGAGAGGGTGATGGTGAGAGGGTCTAAGGGTGAGATAGTGAGAGGGTGATAGTGAGACGGTCTAAGGGTGAGATAGTGAGAGGGTCTTACGGTGAGATAGTGAGAGGGTCTAAGGGTGAGATAGTGAGAGGGTCTAAGGGTGAGATAGTGAGAGGGTCAAAGGGTGAGATAGTAAGAGGGTCTAAGGATGAGATAGTGAGAGGGTCAAAGGGTGATATAGTGAGAGGGTCTAAGGGTGAGATAGTGAGAGGGTCAAAGGGTGAGATAGTGAGAGGGTCTAAGGGTGAGATAGTGAGATTGTGATAGTGAGAGGGTCTAAGGGTGCGATAGTGAGAGGGTCTAAGGGTGAGATAGTGAGAGGGTGATAGTGAGAGGGTCTAAGGGTGAGATAGTGAGAGGGTCTAAGGGTGAGATAGTGAGAGGGTATAAGGGTGAGATAGTGAGAGGGTCTAAGGGTGAGATAGTGAGAGGGTCTAAGGGTGAGATAGTGAGAGGGTCTAAGGGTGAGATAGTGAGAGGGTCTAATGGTGAGATAGTGAGAGGGTCTAAGGGTGAGATAGTGAGAGGGTCTAAGGGTGAGATAGTGAGAGGGTCTAAGGGTGAGATAGTGAGAGGGTCTAAGGGTGAGATAGTGAGAGGGTCTAAGGGTGAGATAGTGAGAGGGTCTAAGAGTGAGATAGTGAGAGGATCTAAGGGTGAGATAGTGAGAGGGTCTAAGGGTGAGATAATGAGAGGGTCTAAGGGTGAGATACTGAGAGGGTCATAGGGTGAGATAGTGAGAGGGTCTAAGGGTGAGATAGTGAGAGGGTCGGAGGGTGAGATAGTGAGAGGGTCTAAGGGTGAGATAGTGAGAGGGTGAGATAGTGAGAGGGTCTAAGGGTGAGATAGTGAGAGGGTGATAGTGAGAGGGTCTAAGGGTGAGATAGTGAGAGGGTGATAGTGAGAGGGTCTAAGGGTGAGATGGTGAGAGGGTCCAAGGGTGAGATAGTGAGAGGGTCAAAGGGTGAGATAGTGAGAGCGTCTAAGGGTGAGATAGTGAGAGGGTCTAAGGGTGAGATAGTGAGAGGGTCTAAGGGTGAGATAGTGAGAGGGTCTAAGGGTGAGATAGTGAGAGGGTCTAAGCGTGAGATAGTGAGAGGGTCTAAGGGTGAGATAGTGAGAGGGTCTAAGGGTGAGATAGTGAGAGGGTCTAAGGGTGAGATAGTGAGAGGGTCTAAGGGTGAGATAGTGAGAGGGTCTAAGGGTGAGATAGTGAGAGGATCTAATGGTGAGATAGTGAGAGGGTCTAAGGGTGAGATAGTGAGAGGGTCTAAGGGTGAGATAGTTAGAGGGTTTAATTTGAGATAGTGAGAGGGTCTAAGGGTGAGATAGTGAGAGGATCTAAGGGTGAGATAGTGAGAGGGTGATGGTGAGAGGGTCTAAGGGTGAGATAGTGAGAGGGTGATAGTGAGACGGTCTAAGGGTGAGATAGTGAGAGGGTCTTACGGTGAGATAGTGAGAGGGTCTAAGGGTGAGATAGTGAGAGGGTCTAAGGGTGAGATAGTGAGAGGGTCAAAGGGTGAGATAGTAAGAGGGTCTAAGGGTGAGATAGTGAGAGGGTCAAAGGGTGATATAGTGAGAGGGTCTAAGGGTGAGATAGTGAGAGGGTCAAAGGGTGAGATAGTGAGAGGGTCTAAGGGTGAGATAGTGAGATTGTGATAGTGAGAGGGTCTAAGGGTGCGATAGTGAGAGGGTCTAAGGGTGAGATAGTGAGAGGGTGATAGTGAGAGGGTCTAAGGGTGAGATAGTGAGAGGGTGATAGTGAGAGGGTCTAAGGGTGAGATAGTGAGAGGGTCTAAGGGTGAGATAGTGAGAGGGTATAAGGGTGAGATAGTGAGAGGGTCTAAGGGTGAGATAGTGAGAGGGTCTAAGGGTGAGATAGTGAGAGGGTCTAAGGGTGAGATAGTGAGAGGGTCTAATGGTGAGATAGTGAGAGGGTCTAAGGGTGAGATAGTTAGAGGGTCTAAGGGTGAGATAGTGAGAGGGTCTAAGGGTGAGATAGTGAGAGGGTCTAAGGGTGAGATAGTGAGGGGGTCTAAGAGTGAGATAGTGAGAGGGTCTAAGGGTGAGATAGTGAGAGGGTCTAAGGGTGAGATAATGAGAGGGTCTAAGGGTGAGAAACTGAGAGGGTCATAGGGTGAGATAGTGAGAGGGTCTAAGGGTGAGATAGTGAGAGGGTCGGAGGGTGAGATAGTGAGAGGGTCTAAGGGTGAGATAGTGAGAGGGTGAGATAGTGAGAGGGTCTAAGGGTGAGATAGTGAGAGGGTCTAAGGGTGAGATAGTGAGAGGGTGTAAGGGTGAGATAGTGAGAGGGTCTAAGGGAGAGATGGTGAGAGGGTCTAAGGGTGAGATAGTGAGAGGGTCTAAGGGAGAGATGGTGAGAGGGTCTAAGGGTGAGATAGTGAGAGGGTCTAAGGGTGAGAAAGTGAGAGGGTCTAAGGGAGATATAGTGAGAGGGTCTAAGGCTGAGATAGTGAGAGGGTCTTAGGGTGAGATAGTGAGAGGGTCTAAGGGTGAGATAGTGAGAGAGTCTAAGGTTGAGATAGTGAGAGGGTCTAAGGGTGAGATAGTGAGAGGGTCTAAGGTTGAGATAGTGAGAGGGTCTAAGGGTGAGATAGTGAGAGGGTCTAAGGGTGAGATAGTGAGAGGGTCTAAGGGTGAGATAGTGAGAGGGTCTAAGGGTGAGATAGTGAGAGAGTCTAAGGGTGGGATAGTGAGAGGGTCTAAGGGTGAGATAGTGAGAGGGTCTAAGGGTGAGATAGTGAGAGGGTCTAAGGGTGAGATAGTGAGAGGGTCTAAGCGTGAGATAGTGAGAGGGTCTAAGGGTGAGATAGTGAGAGGGTCTAAGGGTGAGATAGTAAGAGGGTCCAAGGGTGAGATAGTGAGAGGGTCTGAGGGTGAAATAGTGAGAGGGCTAAGGGTGAGATAGTGAGAGGGTCTAAGGGTGAGATAGTGAGAGGGTCTAAGGGTGAGATAGTGAGAGGGTCTAACGGTGAGATAGTGAGAGAGTCTAAGGGTGAGATAGTGAGAGGGTCTAAGGGTGAGATAGTTAGAGGGTCTAAGGGTGAGATAGTGAGAGGGTCTAAGGGTGAGATAGTGAGAGGGTCTAAGGGTGAGATAGTTAGAGGTTCTAAGGGTGAGATACTGAGAGGGTCTAAGGGTGAGATAGTGAGAGGGTCTAAGGGTGAGATAGTGAGAGGGTCTAAGGGTGAGATAGTGAGAGGGTCTAAGGGTGAGATAGTGAGAGGGTCTAAGGGTGAGATAGTGAGAGGGTCTAAGGGTGAGATAGTGATAGGGTGATAGTGAGAGTGTCTAAAGGTGAGATAGTGAGAGGGTCTAAGGCTGAGATAGTGAGAGGGTCTAAGGGTGAGATAGTGAGAGGGTCTTAGGGTGAGAGAGTGAGAGAGTCTTAGGGTGAGATAGTGAGAGGGTCTAAGGGTAAGATAGTGATAGGGTCTAAGGGTGAGATAGTGAGAGGGTCTAAGGGTGAGATATTGAGAGGGTGATAGTGAGAGGGTCTAAGGGTGAGATAGTGAGAGGGTCTAAGGGTGAGATAGTGAGAGGGTCTAAGGGTGAGATAGTGAGAGGGTCTAAGGGTGAGATAGTGATAGGGTCTAAGGGTGAGATAGTGAAAGGGTCTAAGGGTGAGATAGTGAGAGGGTCTAAGGGTGAGATAGTGAGAGGGTCAAAGGGTGAGATGGTAAGAGGGTCTAAGGGTGAGATAGTGAGAGGGTCAAAGGGTGAGATAGTGAGAGGGTCTAAGGGTGAGATAGTGAGAGGGTGATAGTGAGAGGGTCTAAGGGTGAGATAGTGAGAGGGTCTAAGGGTGAGATAGTGAGAGGGTCTAAGGGTGAGATAGTGAGAGGGTCTAAGGGTGAGATAGTGAGAGGGTCTTAGGGTGAGATAGTGAGAGGGTCTAAGGGTGAGATAGTGAGAGGGTCTAAGTGTGAGATAGTGAGAGGGTCTAAGGGTGAGATAGTGAGAGGGTCTAAGGTTGAGACAGTGGGAGGGTCCAAGGGTGAGATAGTGAGAGGGTCTAAGGGTGAGATAGTGAGAGGGTCTAAGGGTGAGATAGTAAGAGGGTCTAAGGGTGAGATAGTGAAAGGGTCTAAGGGTTAGATAGTGAGAGGGTCTAACGGTGAGATAGTGAGAGAGTCTAAGGGTGAGATAGTGAGAGGGTCTAAGGGTGAGATAGTGAGAGGGTCTAAGGGTGAGATAGTGAGAGGGTCTAAGGGTGAGATAGTGAGAGGGTCTAAGGGTGAGATAGTGAGAGGGTCTAAGGGTGAGATAGTGAGAGGGTCTAAGGGTGAGATAGTGAGAGGGTCAAATTGTGAGATAGTGAGAGGGTCTAAGGGTGAGATAGTGAGAGGGTCTAAGGGTGAGATAGTGAGAGGGTCTAAGGGTGAGATAGGGAGAGGGTCTAAGGGTGAGATAGTGAGAGGGTCTAAGGGTGAGACAGTGAGAGGGTCTAAGGGTGAGATAGTGAGAGGGTCTAAGGGTGAGATAGTGAGAGGGTCTAAGGGTGAGATAGTGAGAGGGTCTAAGGGTGAGATAGTGAGAGGGTCTAAGGGTGAGATAGTGAGAGGGTCTAAGGGTGAGATAGTGAGAGGGTCTAAGGGTGAGATAGTGAGAGGGTCTAAGGGTGAGATAGTGAGAGGGTCTAAGGGTGAGATAGTGAGAGAGTCTAAGGGTGAGATAGTGAGAGGGTCTAATGGTGAGATAAAGAGAGGGTCTAAGGGTGAGATAGTGAGAGGGTCTAAGGGTGAGATAGTGAGAGGGTCTAAGGGTGAGATAGTGAAAGGGTCTAAGGGTGAGATAGTGAGAGGGTCTAAGGGTGAGATAGTGAGAGGGTCTAAGGGTGAGATAGTGAGAGGGTCTAAGGGTGAGATAATGAGAGGGTCTAAGGGTGAGTTAGTGAGAGGGTCTAAGGGTGAGATAGTGAGAGAGTCTAAGGGTGAGATAGTGAGAGGGTCTTATGGTGAGATAGTGAGAGGGTCTAAGGGTGAGATAGTGAGAGGGTCTAAGGGTGAGAAAGTGAGAGGGTCTAAGGGTGAGATAGTGAGAGGGTGATAGTGAGAGGGTCTAAGGGTGAGATAGTGAGAGGGTGATAGTGAGAGGGTCTAAGGGTGAGATAGTGAGAGGGTCTAAGGGTGAGATAGTGAGAGGGTGAGATAGTGAGAGGGTCTTAGGGTGAGATAGTGAGAGGGTCTAAGGGTGAGATAGTGAGAGGGTCTAAGGATGAGATAGTGAGAGGGTCTAAGGGTGAGATAGTGAGAGGGTCTAAGGGTGAGATAGTGAGAGGGTCTAAGGGTGAGATAGTGAGAGGGTCTAAGGGTGAGATAGTCAGAGGATCTAAGGGTGAGATAGTGAGAGGGTCTAAGGGTGAGATAGTGTGAGGGTCTAAGGGTGAGATAGTGAGAGGGTCTAAGGGTGAGATAGTGAGAGGGTCTAAGGGTGAGATACTGAGAGGGTCAAAGGGTGAGATAGTGAGAGGGTCTAAGGGTGAGATAGTGGGAGGGTCAAAGGGTGAGATAGTGAGAGGGTCTAAGGGTGAGATAGTGAGAGGGTCTAAGGGTGAGATAGTGAGAGGGTCTAAGGGTGAGATAGTGAGAGGGTCTAAGGGTGAGATAGTGAGAGGGTCTAAGGGTGAGATAGTGAGAGGGTCTAAGGTTGAGATAGTGGGAGGGTCCAAGGGTGAGATAGTGACAGGGTCTAAGGGTGAAATAGTGAGAGGGTCTAAGGGTGAGATAGTGAGAGAGTCTTAGGGTGAGATAGTGAGAGGGTCTAAGGGTAAGATAGTGATAGGGTCTAAGGGTGAGATAGTGAGAGGGTCTAAGGGTGAGATATTGAGAGGGTGATAGTGAGAGGGTCTAAGGGTGAGATAGTGAGAGGGTCTAAGGGCGAGATAGTGAGAGGGTCTAAGGGTGAGATAGTGAGAGGGTCTAAGGGTGAGAGAGTGATAGGGTCTAAGGGTGAGATAGTGAAAGGGTCTAAGGGTGAGATAGTGAGAGGGTCTAAGGGTGAGATAGTGAGAGGGTCAAAGGGTGAGATGGTAAGAGGGTCTAAGGGTGAGATAGTGAGAGGGTCAAAGGGTGAGATAGTGAGAGGGTCTAAGGGTGAGATAGTGAGAGGGTGATAGTGAGAGGGTCTAAGGGTGAGATAGTGAGAGGGTCTAAGGGTGAGATAGTGAGAGGGTCTAAGGGTGAGATAGTGAGAGGGTCTAAGGGTGAGATAGTGAGAGGGTCTTAGGGTGAGATAGTGAGAGGGTCTAAGGGTGAGATAGTGAGAGGGTCTAAGTGTGAGATAGTGAGAGGGTCTAAGGGTGAGATAGTGAGAGGGTCTAAGGTTGAGACAGTGGGAGGGTCCAAGGGTGAGATAGTGAGAGGGTCTAAGGGTGAGATAGTGAGAGGGTCTAAGGGTGAGATAGTAAGAGGGTCTAAGGGTGAGATAGTGAAAGGGTCTAAGGGTTAGATAGTGAGAGGGTCTAACGGTGAGATAGTGAGAGAGTCTAAGGGTGAGATAGTGAGAGGGTCTAAGGGTGAGATAGTGAGAGGGTCTAAGGGTGAGATAGTGAGAGGGTCTAAGGGTGAGATAGTGAGAGGGTCTAAGGGTGAGATAGTGAGAGGGTCTAAGGGTGAGATAGTGAGAGGGTCTAAGGGTGAGATAGTGAGAGGGTCAAATTGTGAGATAGTGAGAGGGTCTAAGGGTGAGATAGTGAGAGGGTCTAAGGGTGAGATAGTGAGAGGGTCTAAGGGTGAGATAGGGAGAGGGTCTAAGGGTGAGATAGTGAGAGGGTCTAAGGGTGAGACAGTGAGAGGGTCTAAGGGTGAGATAGTGAGAGGGTCTAAGGGTGAGATAGTGAGAGGGTCTAAGGGTGAGATAGTGAGAGGGTCTAAGGGTGAGATAGTGAGAGGGTCTAAGGGTGAGATAGTGAGAAGGTCTAAGGGTGAGATAGTGAGAGGGTCTAAGGGTGAGATAGTGAGAGGGTCTAAGGGTGAGATAGTGAGAGGGTCTAAGGGTGAGATAGTGAGAGAGTCTAAGGGTGAGATAGTGAGAGGGTCTAATGGTGAGATAAAGAGAGGGTCTAAGGGTGAGATAGTGAGAGGGTCTAAGGGTGAGATAGTGAGAGGGTCTAAGGGTGAGATAGTGAAAGGGTCTAAGGGTGAGATAGTGAGAGGGTCTAAGGGTGAGATAGTGAGAGGGTCTAAGGGTGAGATAGTGAGAGGGTCTAAGGGTGAGATAGTGAGAGGGTCTAAGGGTGAGATAGTGAGAGGGTCTAAGGGTGAGATAGTGAGAGAGTCTAAGGGTGAGATAGTGAGAGGGTCTAATGGTGAGATAGTGAGAGGGTCTAAGGGTGAGATAGTGAGAGGGTCTAAGGGTGAGAAAGTGAGAGGGTCTAAGGGTGAGATAGTGAGAGGGTGATAGTGAGAGGGTCTAAGGGTGAGATAGTGAGAGGGTGATAGTGAGAGGGTCTAAGGGTGAGATAGTGAGAGGGTCTAAGGGTGAGATAGTGAGAGGGTGAGATAGTGAGAGGGTCTTAGGGTGAGATAGTGAGAGGGTCTAAGGGTGAGATAGTGAGAGGGTCTAAGGATGAGATAGTGAGAGGGTCTAAGGGTGAGATAGTGAGAGGGTCTAAGGGTGAGATAGTGAGAGGGTCTAAGGGTGAGATAGTGAGAGGGTCTAAGGGTGAGATAGTCAGAGGATCTAAGGGTGAGATAGTGAGAGGGTCTAAGGGTGAGATAGTGTGAGGGTCTAAGGGTGAGATAGTGAGAGGGTCTAAGGGTGAGATAGTGAGAGGGTCTAAGGGTGAGATACTGAGAGGGTCAAAGGGTGAGATAGTGAGAGGGTCTAAGGGTGAGATAGTGGGAGGGTCAAAGGGTGAGATAGTGAGAGGGTCTAAGGGTGAGATAGTGAGAGGGTCTAAGGGTGAGATAGTGAGAGGGTCTAAGGGTGAGATAGTGAGAGGGTCTAAGGGTGAGATAGTGAGAGGGTCTAAGGGTTAGATAGTGAGAGGGTCTAAGGTTGAGATAGTGGGAGGGTCCAAGGGTGAGATAGTGACAGGGTCTAAGGGTGAAATAGTGAGAGGGTCTAAGGGTGAGATAGTGAGAAGGTCTAAGGGTGATATAGTGAGAGGGTCTAAGGGTGAGATAGTGAGAGAGTCTAAGGGTGAGATAGTGAGAGGGTCTAAGGGTGAGATAGTGAGAGGGTCTAAGGGTGAGATAGTGAGAGGGTCTAAGGGTGAGATAGGGAGAGGGTCTAAGGGTGAGATAGTGAGAGGGTCTTAGGGTGAGATAGTGAGAGGGTCTAAGGGTGAGATAGTGAGAGGGTCTAAGGTTGAGATAGTGAGAGGGTCTAAGGGTGAGATAGTGAGAGGGTCTAAGGTTGAGATAGTTAGAGGGTCTTAGGGTGAGATAGTGAGAGGGTCTAAGGGTGAGATAGTGAGAGGGTCTAAGGGTGAGATAGTGAGAAGGTCTAAGGGTGAGATAGTGAGAGGGTCTAAGGGTGGGATAGTGAGAGGGTCTAAGGGTGAGATAGTGAGAGGGTCTAAGGGTGAGATAGTGAGAGGGTCTAAGGGTGAGATAGTGAGAGGGTCTAAGGGTGAGATAGTGAGAGGGTCTAAGGGTGAGATAGTGAGAGGGTCTAAGGTTGAGATAGTGGGAGGGTCCAAGGGTGAGATAGTGACAGGGTCTAAGGGTGAAATAGTGAGAGGGTCTAAGGGTGAGATAGTGAGAAGGTCTAAGGGTGAGATAGTGAGAGGGTCTAAGGGTGAGATAGTGAGAGAGTCTAAGGGTGAGATAGTGAGAGGGTCTAAGGGTGAGATAGTGAGAGGGTCTAAGGGTGAGATAGTGAGAGGGTCTAAAGGTGAGATAGTGAGAGGGTCTAAGGGTGAGATAGTGAGAGGGTCTTAGGGTGAGATAGTGAGAGGGTCTAAGGTTGAGATAGTGAGAGGGTCTAAGGGTGAGATAGTGAGAGGGTCTAAGGTTGAGATAGTGAGAGGGTCTTAGGGTGAGATAGTGAGAGGGGCTAAGGGTGAGATAGTGAGAGGGTCTAAGGGTGAGATAGTGAGAAGGTCTAAGGGTGAGATAGTGAGAGGGTCTAAGGGTGGGATAGTGAGAGGGTCTAATTGTGAGATAGTGAGAGGGTCTAAGGGTGAGATAGTGAGAGGGTCTAAGGGTGAGATAGTGAGAGGGTCTAAGGGTGAGATAGTGAGAGGGTCTAAGGGTGAGATAGTGAGAGGGTCTAAGGGTGAGATAGTGAGAGGGTCTAAGGGTGAGATAGTGAGAGGGTCTAAGGGTGAGATAGTGAGAGGGTCTAAGGGTGAGATCGTGAGAGGGTCTAAGGGTGAGATAGTGAGAGGGTCTAAGGGTGAGATAGTGAGAGGGTCTAAGGGTGAGATAGTGTGAGGGTCTAAGGGTGAGATAGTGAGAGGGTCTAAGGGTGAGAAAGTGAGAGGGTCTAAGGGTGAGATAGCGAGAGGGTCTAAGGGTGAGATAGCGAGAGGGTCTAAGGGTGAGATAGTGAGAGGGTCTAAGGGTGAGATAGTGAGAGGGTCTAAGGGTGAGATAGTGAGAGGGTCTAAGGGTGAGATAGTGAGAGGGTCTAAGGGTGAGATAGTGAGAGGGTCTAAGGGTGAGATAGTGAGAGGGTCTAAGGGTGAGATAGTGAGAGGATCTAAGAGTGAGATAGTGAGAGGGTCTAAGGGTGAGATAGTGATAGGGTCTAAGGGTTAGAGGGTCTAAGGGTGAGATAATGAGAGGGTCTAAGGGTGAGATAGTGAGAGGGTCTAAGGGTGAGATAGTGAGAGGGTCTAAGGGTGAGATAGTGAGAGGGTCTAAGGGTGAGATAGTGAGAGGGTCTAAGGGTGAGATAGTGAGAGGGTCTAAGGTTGAGATAGTGAGAGGGTCTAAGGGTGAGATAGTGAGAGGGTCTAAGGGTGAGATAGTGAAAGGGTCTAAGGGTGAAATAGTGAGAGGGTCTAAGGGTGAGATAGTGAGAGGGTCTAAGGGTGAGATAGTGAGAGGGTCAAAGGGTGAGATAGTGAGAGGGTCTAAGGGTGAGATAGTGAGAGGGTCTAAGGTGAGATAGTGAGAGGGTCTAAGGGTGAGATAGTGAGAGGGTCTAAGGGTGAGATAGTTAGAGGGTCTAAGGGTGAGATAGTGAGAGGGTCTAAGGGTGAGATAGTGAGAGGGTCTAAGGGTGAGATAGTGAGAGGGTCTAAGGGTGAGACAGTGAGAGGGTCTAAGGGTGAGATAGTGAGAGGGTCTAAGGGTGAGAGAGTGAGAGGGTCTAAGGGTGAGATCGTGAGAGGGTCTAAGGGTGAGATAGTGAGAGGGTCTAAGGGTGAGATAGTGAGAGGGTCTAATGGTGAGATAGTGAGAGGGTCTAAGGGTGAGATAGTGAGAGGGTCTAAGGGTGAGATAGTGAGAGGGTCTAAGGGTGAGATAGTGAGAGGGTCTTAGGGTGAGATAGTGAGAGGGTCTAAGGGTGAGGTAGTGAGATGTTCTAAGGGTGAGATAATGAGAGGGTCTAAGGGTGAGATAGTGAGAGGATCTAAGGGTGAGATAGTGAGAGGGTCTAAGGGTGAGATGGTGAGAGGGTCTAAGGGTGAGATAGTGAGAGGGTCTAAGGGTGAGATAGCGAGAGGGTCTAAGGGTGAGATAGCGAGAGGGTTTAGGGGTGAGATAGCGAGAGGGTTTAAGGGTGAGATAGTGAGAGGGTCTAAGGGTGAGATAGTGAGAGGGTCTAAGGGTGAGATAGTGAGAGGGTCTAAGGGTGAGATAGTGAGAGGGTCTAAGGGTGAGATAGTGGAGGGTCTAAGGGTGAGATAGTGAGAGGGTCTAAGGGTGAGATAGTGAGAGGGTCTAAGGGTGAGATAGTGAGAGGGTCTAAGGGTGAGATAGTGAGAGGGTCTAAGGGTGAGATAGTGAGAGGGTCTAAGGGTGAGATAGTGAGAGGGTCTAAGGGTGAGATAGTGAGAGGGTCTAAGGGTGAGATAGTGAGAGGGTCTAAGGGTGAGATAGTTAGAGGGTCTAAGGGTGAGATAGTGAGAGGGTCTAAGGGTGAGATAGTGAGAGGGTCTTAGGGTGAGATAGTGAGAGGGTCTAAGGGTGAGATAGTGAGAGGGTCTAAGGGTGAGATAGTGAGAGGGTCTAAGGGTGAGATAGTGAGAGGGTCTAAGGGTGAGATAGTGAGAGGGTCTAAGGGTGAGATAGTGAGAGGGTCTAAGGGTGAGATAGTGAGAGGGTCTAAGGGTGAGATAGTGAGAGGGTCTAAGGGTGAGATAGTGAGAGGGTCTAAGGGTGAGATAGTGAGAGGGTCTAAGGGTGAGATAAAGAGAGGGTCTAAGGGTGAGATAGTGAGAGGGTCTAAGGGTGAGATAGTGAGAGGGTCTAAGGGTGAGATAGTGAGAGGGTCAAAGGGTGAGATAGTGAGAGGGTCTAAGGGTGAGATGGTGAGAGGGTCAAAGGGTGAGATAGTGAGAGGGTCTAAGGGTGAGATAGTGAGAGGGTGATAGTGAGAGGGTCTAAGGGTGAGATAGTGAGAGGGTCTAAGGGTGGGATAGTGAGAGGGTCTAAGGGTGAGATAGTGAGAGGGTCTAAGGGTTAGATAGTGAGAGGGTCTAAGGGTGAGATAGTGAGAGAGTCTAAGGGTGAGATAGTGAGAGGGTCTAAGGGTGAGATAGTGAGAGGGTGATAGTGAGAGGGTCTAAGGGTGAGATAGTGAGAGGGTCTAAGGGTGAGATAGTTAGAGGGTCAAAGGGTGAGATAGTGAGAGCGTCTAAGGGTGAGATAGTGAGAGGGTCTAAGGGTGAGATAGTGAGAGGGTCTAAGGGTGAGATAGTGAGAGGGTCTAAGGGTGAGATAGTGAGAGGGTCTAATTGATAGATAGTGAGAGGGTCTAAGGGTGAGATAGTGAGAGGGTCTATGGGTGAGATAGTGAGAGGGTCTTACGGTGAGATAGTGAGAGGGTCTAAGGGTGAGATAGTGAGAGGGTCTAAGGGTGAGATAGTGAGAGGGTCTAAGGGTGAGATAGTGAGAGGGTCTAAGGGTGAGATACTGAGAGGGTCAAAGGGTGAGATAGTGAGAGGGTCTAAGGGTGAGATAGTGAGAGGGTCAAAGGGTGAGATAGTGAGAGGGTCTAAGGGTGAGATAGTGAGAGGGTCAAAGTGTGAGATAGTGAAAGGGTCTAAGGGTGAGATAGTGAGAGGGTCTAAGGGTGAGATAGTGAGAGGGTCTAAGGGTGAGATAGTGAGAGGGTCTAAGGGTGAGATAGTGAGAGGGTCTAAGGGTGAGATAGTGAGAGGGTCTAAGGGTGAGATAGTGAGAGGGTCTAAGGGTGAGATAGTGAGAGGGTCTAAGGGTGAGATAGTGAGAGGGTCTAAGGGTGAGATAGTGAGAGGGTCTAAGGGTGAGATACTGAGAGGGTCAAAGGGTGAGATAGTGAGAGGGTCTAAGGGTGAGATAGTGAGAGGGTCAAAGGGTGAGATAGTGAGAGGGTCTAAGGGTGAGATAGTGAGAGGGTCAAAGTGTGAGATAGTGAAAGGGTCTAAGGGTGAGATAGTGAGAGGGTCTAAGGGTGAGATAGTGAGAGGGTCTAAGGGTGAGATAGTAAGAGGGTCTAAGGGTGAGATAGTGAGAGGGTCTAAGGGTGAGATATTGAGAGGGTCTAAGGGTGAGATACTGAGAGGGTCTAAGGGTGAGATAGTGACAGGGTCTAAGGGTGAGATAGTGAGAGAGTCTAAGGGTGATATAGTGAGAAGGTCTTAGGGTGAGATAGTGAGTGGGTCTAAGGGTGAGATAGTGAGAAGGTCTAAGGGTGAGATAGTGAGAGGGTCTAAGGGTGAGATAGTGAGAGGGTCTAAGGTTGAGATAGTGAGAGGGTCTAAGGGTGAGATAGTGGGAGGGTCTAAGGGTGAGATAGTGAGAGGGTTTAAGGGTGAGATAGTGAGAGGGTCTAAGGGTGAGATAGTGAGATGGTCTAAGGGTGAGATAGTGAGAGGGTCTAAGGGTGAGATAGTGAGAGGGTCTAAGGGTGAGATAGTGAGAGGGTCTAAGGGTGAGATGGTGAGAGGGTCTAAGGGTGAGATAGTGAGAGGGTCTAAGGGGTGAGAAAGTGAGAGGGTCTAAGGGTGAGATAGTGAGAGGGTCCAAGGGTGAGATAGTGAGAGGGTCTAAGGGTGAGATAGTGAGAGGGTCTAAGGGTGAGATAGTGAGGGGGTGATAGTGAGAGGGTCTAAGGGTGAGATAGTGAGAGGGTCTAAGGGTGAGATAGTGAGAGGGTCTAGGGTGAGATAGTGAGAGGGTCTGAGGGTGAGATGGTGAGAGGGTCTAAGGGTGAGATGGTGAGAGGGTCTAAGGGTGATATAGTGAGAGGTTCTAAGGGTGAGATAGTGAGAGGGGGCTAAGGGTGAGATAGTGAGAGGGCCTAAGGGTGAGATAGTTAGAGGGTCTAAGGGTGAGATAGTGAGAGGGTCTAAGGGTGAGATAGTGAGAGGGTCTAAGGGTGAGACAGTGACAGGGTCTAAGGGTTAGATAGTGAGAGGGTCTAAGGTGAGATAGTGAGAGGGTCTAAGGGTGAGATAGTGAGAGGGTCTAAGGGTGAGATAGTGAGAAGTTCTAAGGGTGAGATAGTGAGAGGGTCTAAGGTTGAGATAGTGAGAAGGTCTAAGGGTGAGATAGTGAGAGAGTCTAAGGGTGAGTTAGTGAGAGGGTGATAGTGAGAGGGTCTAAGGGTGAGATAGTGAGAGGGTGATAGTGAGAGGGTCTAAGGGTGAGATAGTGAGAGGGTCTAAGGGTGAGATAGGGAGAGGGTCTAAGGGTGAGATAGTGAGAGGGTCTAAGGGTGAGATAGTGAGAGGGTCTAAGGGTGAGATAGTGAGAGGGTCTAAGGGTGAGATAGTGAGAGGGTCTAAGGGTGAGATAGTGAGAGGGTCTAAGGGTGAGATAGTGAGAGGGTCTAAGGGTGAGATAGTGAGAGGGTCAAAGGGTGAGATAGTGAGAGGGTCTAAGGGAGAGATAGTGAGAGGGTCTGAGGGTGAGATATTGAGAGGGTCTAACGGTGAGATAGTGAGAGAGTCTAAGGGTGAGATAGTGAGAGGGTCTAAGGGTGAGATAGTGAGAGGGTCTAAGGGTGAGATAGTGAGAGGGTCTAAGGGTGAGATAGTGAGAGGATCTAATGGTGAGATAGTGAGAGGGTCTAAGGGTGAGATAGTGAGAGGGGTCTAAGGGTGAGATAGTTAGAGGGTTTAAGGTGAGATAGTGAGAGAGTCTAAAGGTGAGATAGTGAGAGGGTCTAAGGGTGAGATAGTGAGAGGGTGATGGTGAGAGGGTCTAAGGGTGAGATAGTGAGAGGGTGATAGTGAGAGGGTCTAAGGGTGAGATAGTGAGAGGGTCTTACGGTGAGATAGTGAGAGGGTCTAAGGGTGAGATAGTGAGAGGGTCTAAGGGTGAGATAGTGAGAGGGTCAAAGGGTGAGATAGTAAGAGGGTCTAAGGGTGAGATAGTGAGAGGGTCAAAGGGTGATATAGTGAGAGGGTCTAAGGGTGAGATAGTGAGAGGGTGATCGTGAGAGGGTCTAAGGGTGAGATAGTGAGAGGGTCTAAGGGTGAGATAGTGAGAGGGTGATAGTGAGAGGGTCTAAGGGTGAGATAGTGAGAGGGTCTAAGGGTGAGATAGTGAGAGGGTATAAGGGTGAGATAGTGAGAGGGTATAAAGGTGAGATAGTGAGAGGGGTCTAAGGGTGAGATAGTGAGAGGGTCTAAGGGTGCAGATAGTGAGAGGTCTAAGGGTGAGATAGTGAGAGGGTCTAATGGTGAGATAGTGAGAGGGTCTAAGGGTGAGATAGTGAGAGGGTCTAAGGGTGAGATAGTGAGAGGGTCTAAGGGTGAGATAGTGAGAGGTCTAAGGGTGAGATAGTGAGAGGGTCTAAGGGTGAGATAGTGAGAGGGTCTAAGGAGTGAGATAGTGAGAGGGTCTAAGGGTGAGATAGTGAGAGGGTCTAAGGGTGAGATAATGAGAGGGTCTAAGGGTGAGATACTGAGAGGGTCATAGGGTGAGATAGTGAGAGGGTCTAAGGGTGAGATAGTGAGAGGTCAAAGGGTGAGATAGTGAGAGGGTCAAGGGTGAGATAGTGAGATGGTCTAAGGGTGAGATAGTGAGAGGGTCTAAGGGTGAGATAGTGAGAGGGTGAGATAGTGAGAGGGTCTAAGGGTGAGATAGTGAGAGGGTCTAAGGTGAGATAGTGAGAGGGTCTAAGGGTGAGATACAATCGAAATAAAGATGTGAAGGGTCTAAGGGTGAGAAAGTGAGAGTCATAGATTGAGAGGGTCTAAGGGTGAGATAGTGAGAGGTCTAAGGTGAGATAGTGAGAGGTCTAGGTGAGATAGTAGGGTCTAAAGGTGTGATAGTGAGAGGGTCTAAGGTTGAGATAGTGAGAGGGTCTAAGGGTGAGATAGTTAGAGGGTCTAAGGGTGAGATAGTTAGAGGGTCTAAGGGTGAGATAGTGAGAGGGTCTAAGGGAGTGAGGATGGTGAGATGTTAGAGGGTCTAAGGGTGAGATAGTGAGAGGGTCTAAGGGTGAGATAGTGAGAGGGTCTAAGGGTGAGATAGTGAGAGGGTCTAAGGGTGAGATAGTGAGAGGGTCTAAGGGTGAGATAGTGAGAGGGTCTAAGGGTGAGATAGTGAGAGGGTCCAAGGGTGAGATAGTGAGAGGGTCTGAGGGTGAAATAGTGAGAGGGTCTAAGGGTGATAGTGAGAGGGTCTAAGGGTGAGATAGTGAGAGGGTCTAAGGGTGAGATAGTTGAGAGGGTCTAACGGTGAGATAGTGAGAGTCTAAGGGTGAGATAGTGAGAGGGTCTAAGGGTGAGATAGTTAGAGGGTCTAAGGGTGAGATAGTGAGAGGGTCTAAGGGTGAGATAGTGAGAGGGTCTAAAGGTGAGATAGTGAGAGGGTCTAAGGGTGAGATAGTGAGAGAGGGTCTAAGGGTGAGATAGTGAGAGGGTCTAAGGGTGAGATAGGGTCTAAGGGTGAGATAGGGAGAGGGTCTAAGGGTGAGATAGTGAGAGGGTCCAAGGGTGAGATAGTGAGAGGGTGTGACGGTGAAATAGTGAGAGGGTCTAAGGGTGAGATAGTGAGAGGTCTAAGGGTGAGATAGTGAGGGTCTAAAGGGTGAGATAGTGAGAGGGTCTAACGTGAGATAGTGAGAGAGTCTAAGGTGAGATAGTGAGAGGGTCTAAGGTAGATAGTAGAGGACTAAGGTGAGATAGTGACTTGAAATATAAGGGTCTAAGGGTGAGATAGTGAGAGGGTCTAAGGGTGAGAAAGTGAGAGGGTCTAAGGGGTGAGATAGTGAGAGGGTCTAAGGGTGAGATAGTGAGAGGGTCTAAGGGTGAGATAGTGAGAGGGTCTAGGGTGAGATAAGTGAGAGGGTCTAAGGTGAGATAGTGAAGTAAGGGTCTTAGGTGATTGTGAGAGGGTCTTAGGGTGAGATAGTTAGAGGGTCTAAGGGTGAGATAGTGAGAGGGTCTAAGGGTGAGATAGTGAGAGGGTCTAGAGGGGGTCTAAGGGTGAGTTTCACTATCTATTTACACCTTTATGGTGAGGGTCTAGTAATAGTGACGTCCCCCCCCCCCCCCCCCCCCCCCCCCCACCCTACATCTTTAACCTTTATCTCACTAGAGGTGTCTAAGGGTTAGATAGTGAGAGGTCTAAGGGTGAGATAGTTAGTGTCCAAGGGTCTAGAGGTCTAGGTGAGATAGTGAGTGGGTCTAAGGGTGAGATAGTGAGAGGGGTCTAAGGGTGGGATAGGTGCGAGGTCTAAGGTGAGTAGTGAGAGGGTCTAAGGGTGAGATAGTGAGAGGGTCTAAGGGTGAGATAGTGAGAGGGTCTAAAGGTGAGATAGTGAGAGGGTCTAAGGGTGAGATAGTGAGAGGGTCTAAGGGTGAGATAGTTAGAGGGTCTAAGGGTGAGATAGTGAGAGGGTCTGAAGGGTGAGATAGTGAGAGAGGGTCTAAGGTGAGATAGTGAGAGTTCTAAGGGTTGAGATACTGAGAGGGTCTAAGGGTGAGGATAGTGAGAGGGTCTAAGGTGAGATAGTGAGAGGTCTAAGGGTGAGATAGTGAGAGGGTCTAAGGGTGAGATAGTGAGAGGGTCTAAGGGTGAGATAGTGAGAGGGTCTAAGGTGAGATTGAGAGTGAGAGGGTGATAGTGAAGTGTCTAAAGGTGAGATGAGAGGGTCTAAGGCTGAGATATGAGGAGGGTCTAAGGGTGAGATAGTGAGAGGGTCTTAGGGTGAGATAGTGAGAGAGTCTTAGGGTGTGATGGTGAGAGGGTCTAAGGGTGAGATAGTGAGAGGGTCTAAGGGTGAGATAGTGAGAGGGTCTAAGGTTGAGATATTGAGAGGGTGATAGTGAGAGGGGTCTAAGGGTGAGATAGTGAGAGGGTCTAAGGGTGAGATAGTGAGAGGTCTAAGGGTGAGATAGTGAGAGGGTCTAAGGGTGAGATAGTGATAGGGTCTAAGGGTGAGATAGTGAGAAGGGTCTAAGGGTGAGATAGTGAGAGGTCTAAGGTGAGATAGTGAGAGGGGTCAAAGGGTGAGATGGTAAGAGGGTCTAAGGGTGAGATAGTGAGTGGTCAAAGGTGAGATAGTGGAGAGGGTCTAAGGGTGAGATAGTGAGAGGGTCAAAGGGTGAGATAGTGAGAGGATCTAAGGGTGAGATAGTGAGAGGGTGATAAGTGAGAGGTCTAAGGGTGAGATAGTGAGAGGTCTAAGGGTGAGATAGTGAGAGGTCTAAGGGTGTGATAGTGAGAGGGTCTTAGGGTGAGATAGTGAGAGGGTCTAAGGGTGAGATAGTGAGAGGGTCTAAGGGTGAGATAGTGAGAGGGTTTAAGGGTGAGATAGTGAGAGGGTCTAAGGGTGAGACAGTGGGAGGGTCCAAGGGTGATAGTGAGAGGGTCTATGGGTGAGAAAGTGAGAGGGTCTAAGGTGAGAGGTCTAGGTGAGAGTCTAAGTGAGATAGTGAAGGGTCTAAGGGTGAGATAGTGAGAGGTCTAACGGTGAGAGAGTAGTGAGAGAGTCTAAGGGTGAGATAGTGAGAGGGTCTAAGGTGAGATAGTGAGAGGGTCTAAGGGTGAGATAGTGAGAGGGTCTAAGGGTGAGATAGTGAGAGGGTCTAAGGGTGAGATAGCGAGAGGGTCTAAGGGTGAGATAGTGAGAGGGTCTAAGGGTGAGACAGTGAGAGGGTCAAATTGTGAGATTAGTGAGAGGGTCTAAGGGTGAGATAGTGAGACGGTCTAATGGTGAGATAGTGAGAGGGTCTAAGGGTGAGATAGGGAGAGGGTCTAAGGGTGAGATAGTGAGAGGGTCTAAGGGTGAGACAGTGAGAGGGTCTAAGGGTGAGATAGTGAGAGGGTCTAAGGGTGAGATAGTGAGAGGGTCTAAGGGTGAGATAGTGAGAGGGTCTAAGGGTGAGATAGTGAGAGGGTCTAAGGGTGAGATAGTGAGAGTGTCTAAGGGTGAGATAGTGAGAGTGTCTAAGGGTGAGATAGTGAGAGGGTCTAAGGGTGAGATAGTGAGAGGGTCTAAGGGTGAGATAGTGAGAGGGTCTAAGGGTGAGATAGTGAGAGAGTCTAAGGGTGAGATAGTGAGAGGGTCTAATGGTGAGATAGTGAGAGGGTCTAAGGGTGAGATAGTGAGAGGGTCTAAGGGTGAGATAGTGAGAGGGTCTAAGGGTGAGATAGTGAGAGGGTCTAAGGGTGAGATAGTGAGAGGGTCTAAGGGTGAGATAGTGAGAGGGTCTAAGGGTGAGATAGTGAGAGGGTCTAAGGGTGAGATAGTGAGAGGGTCTAAGGGTGAGATAGTGAGAGGGTCTAAGGGTGAGATAGTGAGAGAGTCTAAGGGTGAGATAGTGAGAGGGTCTAATGGTGAGATAGTGAGAGGGTCTAAGGGTGAGATAGTGAGAGGGTCTAAGGGTGAGATATTGAGAGGGTCTAAGGGTGAGATAGTGAGAGGGTCTAAAGGTGAGATAGTGAGAGGGTCTAAGGGTGAGAGAGTGAGAGGTTCTAAGGGTGAGATAGTGAGAGGGTGATAGTGAGAGGGTCTAAGGGTGAGATAGTGAGAGGGTCTGAGGGTGAGATAGTGAGAGGGTGAGATAGTGAGAGGGTCTTAGGGTGAGATAGTGAGAGGGTCTAAGGGTGAGATAGTGAGAGGGTCTAAGGATGAGATAGTGAGAGGGTCTAAGGGTGAGATATTGAGAGGGTCTAAGGGTGAGATAGTGAGAGGGTCTAAGGGTGAGATAGTGAGAGGGTCTAAGGGTGAGATAGTCAGAGGATCTAAGGGTGAGATAGTGAGAGGGTCTAAGGGTGAGATAGTGTGAGGGTCTAAGGGTGAGATAGTGAGAGGGTCTAAGGGTGAGATAGTGAGAGGGTCTAAGGATGAGATACTGAGAGGGTCAAAGGGTGAGATAGTGAGAGGGTCTAAGGGTGAGATAGTGGGAGGGTCAAAGGGTGAGATAGTGAGAGGGTCTAAGGGTGAGATAGTGAGAGGGTCTAAGGGTGAGATAGTGAGAGGGTCTAAGGGTGACATAGTGAGAGGGTCTAAGGGTGAGATAGTGAGAGGGTCTAAGGGTGAGATAGTGAGAGGGTCTAAGGTTGAGATAGTGGGAGGGTCCAAGGGTGAGATAGTGACAGGGTCTAAGGGTGAAATAGTGAGAGGGTCTAAGGGTGAGATAGTGAGAAGGTCTAAGGGTGAGATGGTGAGAGGGTCTAAGGGTGAGATAGTGAGAGAGTCTAAGGGTGAGATGGTGAGAGGGTCTAAGAGTGAGATAGTGAGAGGGTCTAAGGGTGAGATAGTGAGAGGGTCTAAGGGTGAGATAGTGAGAGGGTCTAAGGGTGAGATAGTGAGAGGGTCTTAGGGTGAGATAGTGAGAGGGTCTAAGGGTGAGATAGTGAGAGGGTCTAAGGTTGAGATAGTGAGAGGGTCTAAGGGTGAGATAGTGAGAGGGTCTAAGGTTGAGATAGTGAGAGGGTCTTAGGGTGAGATAGTGAGAGGGTCTAAGGGTGAGATAGTGAGAGGGTCTAAGGGTGAGATAGTGAGATGGTCTAAGGGTGAGATAGTGAGAGGGTCTAAGGGTGGGATAGTGGGAGGGTCTAATTGTGAGATAGTAAGAGGGTCTAAGGGTGAGATAGTGAGAGGGTCTAAGGGTGAGATAGTGAGAGGGTCTAAGGGTGAGATAGTGAGAGGGTCTAAGGGTGAGATAGTGAGAGGGTCTAAGGGTGAGATAGTGAGAGGGTCTAAGGGTGAGATAGTGAGAGGGTCTAAGGGTGAGATAGTGAGAGGGTCTAAGGTTGAGATAGTGAGAGGGTCTAAGGGTGAGATAGTGAGAGGGTCTGAGGGTGAGATAGTGAGAGGGTCTAAGGTTGAGATAGTGGGAGGGTCCAAGGGTGAGATAGTGAGAGGGTCTAAGGGTGAGATAGTGAGAGGGTCTAAGGGTGAGATAGTGAGAGGGTCTAAGGGTGAGATAGTGAGAGGGTCTAAGGGTGAGATAGTGAGAGGGTCAAAGGATGAGATAGTGAGAGGGTCTAAGGGTGAGATAGTGAGAGGGTCAAAGGGTGAGATAGTGAAAGGGTCTAAGGGTGAGATAGTGAGAGGGTCTAAGGGTGAGATAGTGAGAGGGTCTAAGGGTGAGATAGTGAGAGGGTCTAAGGGTGAGATAGTGAGAGGGTCTAAGGGTGAGATAGTGAGAGGGTCTAAGGGTGAGATAGTGAGAGGGTCTAATGAGATAGTGAGAGGGTCTAAGGGTGAGATAGTGAGAGGGTCTAAGGGTGAGATAGTGAGAGGGTCTAAGGGTGAGATAGTGAGAGAGTCTAAGGGTGAGATAGTGAGAGGGTCTAATGGTGAGATAGTGAGAGGGTCTAAGGGTGAGATAGTGAGAGGGTCTAAGGGTGAGATAGTGAGAGGGTCTAAGGGTGAGATAGTGAGAGGGTCTAAGGTTGAGATAGTGAGAGGGTCTAAGGGTGAGAAAGTGAGAGGGTCTAAGGGTGAGATAGTGAGAGGGTGATAGTGAGAGGGTCTAAGGGTGAGATAGTGAGAGGGTCTAAGGGTGAGATAGTGAGAGGGTCAAAGGGTGAGATAGTGAGAAGGTCTAAGGGTGAGATAGTGAGAAGGTCTAAGGGTGATATAGTGAGAGGGTCTAAGGGTGAGATAGTGAGAGGCTCTAAGGGTGAGATAGTGAGAGGGTCTAAGGGTGAGATAGTGAGAGGGTCTAAGGGTGAGATAGTGAGAGGGTCTAAGGGTGAGATACTGAGAGGGTCAAAGGATGAGATAGTGAGAAGGTCTAAGGGTGAGATAGTGAGAGGGTCTAAGGGTGAGATAGTGAGAAGGTCTAAGGGTGAGATAGTGAGAGGCTCTAAGGGTGAGATAGTGAGAGGCTCGAAGGGTGAGATAGTGAGAGGGTCTAAGGGTGAGATAGTGAGAGGGTCTAAGGGTGAGATAGTGAGAGGGTCTAAGGGTGAGATAGTGAGAGGGTCTAAGGTTGAGATAGTGGGAGGGTCCAAGGGTGAGATAGTGAGAGGGTCTAAGGGTGAGATAGTGAGAGGGTCTAAGGGTGAGATGGTGAGAGGGTCTAAGGGTGAGTAGTGAGAGGGTCTAAGGGTGAGATAGTGAGAGGGTCTAAGGGTGAGATAGTGAGAGGGTCTTAGGGTGAGATAGTGAGAGGGTCTAAGGGTGAGATACTGAGAAGGTCAAAGGGTGAGATAGTGAGAAGGTCTAAGGGTGAGATAGTGAGAGGGTCTAAGGGTGAGATAGTGAGAAGTTCTAAGGGTGAGATAGTGAGAGGCTCTAAGGGTGAGATAGTGAGAGGGTCTAAGGGTGAGATAGTAAGAGGGTCTAAGGTTGAGATAGTGGGAGGGTCCAAGGGTGAGATAGTGAGAGGGTCTAAGGGTGAGATAGTGAGAGCGTCTAAGGGTGAGATAGTGAGAGGGTCTAAGGGTGAGATAGTGAGAGGGTCTAAGGGTGAGATAGTGAGAGGGTCAAAGGGTGAGATAGTGAGAGTGTCTAAGGGTGAGATAGTGAGAAGGTCAAAGGGTGAGATAGTGAGAGGGTCTAAGGGTGAGATAGTGAGAGGGTCTTAGGGTGAGATAGTGAGAGGGTCTAAGGGTGGGATAGTGAGAGGGTCTAAGGGTGAGATAGTGAGAGGGTCTAAGGGTGAGATAGTGAGAGGGTCTAAGGGTGAGATAGTGAGAGGGTCTAAGGGTGAGATAGTGAGAGGCTCTAAGGGTGAGATAGTGAGAGGGTCTAAGGGTGAGATAGTGAGAGGATCTAAGGGTGAGATAGTGAGAGGGTCTAATGGTGAGATAGTGAGAGGCTCTAAGGGTGAGATAGTGAGAGGCTCGAAGGGTGAGATAGTGAGAGGTTCTAAGGGTGAGATAGTGAGAGGGTCTAAGGGTGAGATAGTGAGAGGGTCTAAGGGTGAGATAGTGAGAGGGTCTAAGGTTGAGATAGTGGGAGGGTCCAAGGGTGAGATAGTGAGAGGGTCTAAGGGTGAGATAGTGAGAGGGTCTAAGGGTGAGATGGTGAGAGGGTCTAAGGGTGAGTAGTGAGAGGGTCTAAGGGTGAGATAGTGAGAGGGTCTAAGGGTGAGATAGTGAGAGGGTCTTAGGGTGAGATAGTGAGAGGGTCTAAGGGTGAGATACTGAGAAGGTCAAAGGGTGAGATAGTGAGAAGGTCTAAGGGTGAGATAGTGAGAGGGTCTAAGGGTGAGATAGTGAGAAGTTCTAAGGGTGAGATAGTGAGAGGCTCTAAGGGTGAGATAGTGAGAGGGTCTAAGGGTGAGATAGTGAGAGGGTCTAAGGTTGAGATAGTGGGAGGGTCCAAGGGTGAGATAGTGAGAGGGTCTAAGGGTGAGATAGTGAGAGCGTCTAAGGGTGAGATAGTGAGAGGGTCTAAGGGTGAGATAGTGAGAGGGTCTAAGGGTGAGATAGTGAGAGGGTCAAAGGGTGAGATAGTGAGAGGGTCTAAGGGTGAGATAGTGAGAAGGTCAAAGGGTGAGATAGTGAGAGGGTCTAAGGGTGAGATAGTGAGAGGGTCTAAGGGTGAGATAGTGAGAGGGTCTAAGGGTGGGATAGTGAGAGGGTCTAAGGGTGAGATAGTGAGAGGGTCTAAGGGTGAGATAGTGAGAGCGTCTAAGGGTGAGATAGTGAGAGGGTCTAAGGGTGAGATAGTGAGAGGCTCGAAGGGTGAGATAGTGAGAGGGTCTAAGGGTGAGATAGTGAGAGGGTCTAAGGGTGAGATAGTGAGAGGGTCTAAGGGTGAGATAGTGAGAGGGTCTAAGGTTGAGATAGTGGGAGGGTCCAAGGGTGAGATAGTGAGAGGGTCTAAGGGTGAGATAGTGAGAGGGTCTAAGGGTGAGATGGTGAGAGGGTCTAAGGGTGAGTAGTGAGAGGGTCTAAGGGTGAGATAGTGAGAGGGTCTAAGGGTGAGATAGTGAGAGGGTCTTAGGGTGAGATAGTGAGAGGGTCTAAGGGTGAGATACTGAGAAGGTTAAAGGGTGAGATAGTGAGAAGGTCTAAGGGTGAGATAGTGAGAGGGTCTAAGGGTGAGATAGTGAGAAGTTCTAAGGGTGAGATAGTGAGAGGCTCTAAGGGTGAGATAGTGAGAGGGTCTAAGGGTGAGATAGTGAGAGGGTCTAAGGGTGAGATAGTGAGAGCGTCTAAGGGTGAGATAGTGAGAGGGTCTAAGGGTGAGATAGTGAGAGGGTCTAAGGGTGAGATAGTGAGAGGGTCAAAGGGTGAGATAGTGAGAGGGTCTAAGGGTGAGATAGTGAGAAGGTCAAAGGGTGAGATAGTGAGAGGGTCTAAGGGTGAGATAGTGAGAGGGTCTAAGGGTGAGATAGTGAGAGGGTCTAAGGGTGAGATAGTGAGAGGGTCTAAGGTTGAGATAGTGGGAGGGTCCAAGGGTGAGATAGTGAGAGGGTCTAAGGGTGAGATAGTGAGAGCGTCTAAGGGTGAGATAGTGAGAGGGTCTAAGGGTGAGATAGTGAGAGGGTCTAAGGGTGAGATAGTGAGAGGGTCAAAGGGTGAGATAGTGAGAGGGTCTAAGGGTGAGATAGTGAGAAGGTCAAAGGGTGAGATAGTGAGAGGGTCTAAGAGTGAGATAGTGAGAGGGTCTAAGGGTGAGATAGTGAGAGGGTCAAAGGGTGAGATAGTGAGAGGGTCTAAGGGTGAAATAGTGAGAAGGTCAAAGGGTGAGATAGTGAGAGGGTCTAAGGGTGAGATAGTGAGAGGGTCTAAGGGTGAGATAGTGAGAGGGTCTAAGGGTGGGATAGTGAGAGGGTCTAAGGGTGAGATAGTGAGAGGGTCTAAGGGTGAGATAGTGAGAGGGTCTAAGGGTGAGATAGTGAGAGGGTCTAAGGGTGAGATAGTGAGAGGGTCTAAGGGTGAGATAGGGAGAGGGTCTAAGGGTGGGATAGTGAGAGGGTCTAAGGGTGAGATAGTGAGAGGGTCTAAGGGTGAGATAGTGAGAGGGTCAAAGGGTGAGATAGTGAGAGGGTCTAAGGGTGAGATAGTGAGAGGGTCTAAGGTTGAGCTAGTGAGACTGTCTAATTGTGAGATAGTGAGAGGGTCTAAGGGTGAGAAAATGAGAGGGTCTAAGGGTGAGATAGTGAGAGGGTGATAGTGAGAGGGTCTAAGGGTGAGATAGTGAGAGGGTCTAAAGGTGAGATAGTGAGAGGGTCAAAGGGTGAGATTGTGAGAAGGTCTAAGGGTGAGATAGTGAGAGGGTCTAAGGGTGAGATAGTGAGAGGGTCTAAGGGTGAGATAGTGAGAGGCTCTAAGGGTGAGATAGTGAGAGGGTCTAAGGGTGAGATAGTGAGAGGGTCTAAGGGTGAGATAGTGAGAGGGTCTAAGGGTGGGTTACTGAGAGGGTCAAAGGGTGAGATAGTGAGAGGGTCTAAGGGTGAGATAGTGAGAGGGTCTAAGGGTGAGATAGTGAGAGGGTCTAAGGGTGAGATAGTGAGAGGCTCTAAGGGTGAGATAGTGAGAGGGTCTAAGGGTGAGATAGTGAGAGGATCTAAGGGTGAGATAGTGAGAGGGTCTAATGGTGAGATAGTGAGAGGGTCTAAGGGTGAGATATTGAGAGGGTCTAAGGGTGAGATAGTGAGAGGGTATTAGGGTGAGATAGTGAGAGGGTCTAATAGTGAGATAGTGAGAGGGTCTAAGGGTGAGATAGTGAGAGGGTCTAAGAGTGAGATGGTGAGAGGGTCTAAGGGTGAGATAGTGAGAGGGTCTAAGGGTGAGATAATGAGAGGGTCTAAGGGTGAGATACTGAGAGGGTCATAGGGTGAGATAGTGAGAGGGTCTAAGGGTGAGATAGTGAGAGGGTCAAAGGGTGAGATAGTGAGAGGGTCTAAGGGTGAGATAGTGAGAGGGTCAAAGGGTGAGATAGTGAGAGGGTCTAAGGGTGAGATAGTGAGAGGGTGAGATAGTGAGAGGGTCTAAGGATGAGATGGTGAGAAATTCTAAGGGTGAGATACTGAGAGGGTCATAGGGTGAGATAGTGAGAGGGTCTAAGGGTGAGATAGTGAGAGGGTCAAAGGGTGAGATAGTGAGAGGGTCTAAGGGTGAGATAGTGAGAGGGTCAAAGGGTGAGATAGTGAGAGGGTCTAAGGGTGAGATAGTGAGAGGGTCTAAGGTTGAGATAGTGGGAGGGTCCAAGGGTGAGATAGTGAGAGGGTCTAAGGGTGAGATAGTGAGAGGGTCTAAGGGTGAGATAGTGAGAGGGTCTAAGGGTGAGATAGTGAGAGGGTCAAAGGGTGAGATAGTGAGAGGGTCAAAGGGTGAGATAGTGAGAGGGTCTAAGGGTGAGATAGTGAGAGGGTCAAAGGGTGAGATAGTGAGAGGGTCTAAGGGTGAGATAGTGAGAGGTTCTAAGGGTGAGATACTGAGAGGGTCATAGGGTGAGATAGTGAGAGGGTCTAAGGGTGAGATAGTGAGAGGGTCTAAGGGTGAGATAGTGAGAGGGTCAAAGGGTGAGATAGTGAGAGGGTCAAAGGGTGAGATAGTGAGAGGGTCTAAGGGTGAGATAGTGAGAGGGTCAAATGGTGAGATAGTGAGAGGGTCTAAGGGTGAGATAGTGAGAGGGTGAGATAGTGAGAGGGTCTAAGGGTGAGATAGTGAGAGGGTCTAAGGGTGAGATACTGAGAGGGTCATAGGGTGAGATAGTGAGAGGGTCTAAGGGTGAGATAGTGAGAGGGTCTAAGGGTGAGATAGTGACAGGGTCTAAGGGTTAGATAGTGAGAGGGTGAGATAGTGAGAGGGTCTAAGGGTGAGATAGTGAGAGGGTCTAAGGGTGAGATACTGAGAGGGTCATAGGGTGAGATAGTGAGAGGGTCTAAGGGTGAGATAGTGAGAGGGTCAAAGGGTGAGATAGTGAGAGGGTCTAAGGGTGAGATAGTGAGAGGGTCAAAGGGTGAGATAGTGAGAGGGTCTAAGAGTGAGATAGTGAGAGGGTCTAAGGTTGAGATAGTGGGAGGGTCCAAGGGTGAGATAGTGAGAGGGTCTAAGGGTGAGATAGTGAGAGGGTCTAAGGGTGAGATAGTGAGAGGGTCAAAGGGTGAGATAGTGAGAGGGTCAAAGGGTGAGATAGTGAGAGGGTCTAAGTGTGAGATAGTGAGAGGGTCAAAGGGTGAGATAGTGAGAGGGTCTAAGGGTGAGATAGTGAGAGGGTGAGATAGTGAGAGGGTCTAAGGGTGAGATAGTGAGAGGTTCTAAGGGTGAGATACTGAGAGGGTCATAGGGTGAGATAGTGAGAGGGTCTAAGGGTGAGATAGTGAGAGGGTCTAAGGGTGAGATAGTGAGAGGGTCTAAGGGTGAGATAGTGAGAGGGTCTAAGGGTGAGATAGTGAGAGGGTCTAAGGGTGAGATAGTGAGAGGGTCTAAGAGTGAGATAGTGAGAGGGTCTAAGGGTGAGATAGTGAGAGGGTCTAAGGGTGAGATAGTGAGAGGGTCAAAGGGTGAGATAGTGAGAGGGTCAAAGGGTGAGATAGTGAGAGGGTCAAAGGGTGAGATAGTGAGAGGGTCAAAGGGTGAGATAGTGAGAGGGTCTAAGGGTGAGATAGTGAGAGGGTGAGATAGTGAGAGGGTCTAAGGGTGAGATAGTGAGAGGGTCTAAGGGTGAGATACTGAGAGGGTCATAGGGTGAGATAGTGAGAGGGTCTAAGGGTGAGATAGTGAGAGGGTCAAAGGGTGAGATAGTGAGAGGGTCTAAGGGTGAGATAGTGAGAGGGTCAAAGGGTGAGATAGTGAGAGGGTCAAAGGGTGAGATAGTGAGAGGGTCTAAGGGTGAGATAGTGAGAGGGTCAAAGGGTGAGATAGTGAGAGGGTCTAAGGGTGAGATAGTGAGAGGGTGAGATAGTGAGAGGGTCTAAGGGTGAGATAGTGAGAGGTTCTAAGGGTGAGATACTGAGAGGGTCATAGGGTGAGATAGTGAGAGGGTCTAAGGGTGAGATAGTGAGAGGGTCTAAGGGTGAGATAGTGAGAGGGTCTAAGGGTGAGATAGTGAGAGGGTCTAAGGGTGAGATAGTGAGAGGGTCTAAGGGTGAGATAGTGAGAGGGTCTAAGAGTGAGATAGTGAGAGGGTCTAAGGGTGAGATAGTGAGAGGGTCTAAGGGTGAGATAGTGAGAGGGTCTAAGGGTGAGATAGTGAGAGGGTCAAAGGGTGAGATAGTGAGAGGGTCTAAGGGTGAGATAGTGAGAGGGTCAAAGGGTGAGATAGTGAGAGGGTCTAAGGGTGAGATAGTGAGAGGGTCTAAGGGTGAGATAGTGAGAGGGTCTAAGGGTGAGATAGTGAGAGGGTCTAAGGGTGAGATAGTGAGAGGGTCTAAGGGTGAGATAGTGAGAGGGTCTAAGGGTGAGATAGTGAGAGGGTCTAAGGGTGAGATAGTGAGAGGGTCTAAGGGTGAGATAGAGAGAGAGTCTAAGGGTGAGATAGTGAGAGGGTCTAATGGTGAGATAGTGAGAGGGTCTAAGGGTGAGATAGTGAGAGGGTCTAAGGGTGAGATAGTGAGAGGGTCTAAGGGTGAGATAGTGAGAGGGTCTAAGGGTGAGATAGTGAGAGGGTCTAAGGGTGAGAAAGTGAGAGGGTCTAAGAGTGAGATAGTGAGAGGGTGATAGTGAGAGGGTCTAAGGAAGAGATAGTGAGAGGGTCTAAGGGTGAGATAGTGAGAGGGTCAAAGGGTGAGATAGTGAGAAGGTCTAAGGGTGAGATAGTGAGAGGGTCTAAGGGTGAGATAGTGAGAGGGTCTAAGGGTGAGATAGTGAGAGGGTCTAAGGGTGAGATAGTGAGAGGCTCTAAGGGTGAGATAGTGAGAGGGTCTAAGGGTGAGATAGTGAGAGGGTCTAAGGGTGAGATAGTGAGAGGGTCTAAGGGTGAGATAGTGAGAGGGTCTAAGGTTGAGATAGTGGGAGGGTCCAAGGGTGAGATTGTGAGAGGGTCTAAGGGTGAGATAGTGAGAGGGTCTAAGGGTGAGATGGTGAGAGGGTCTAAGGCTGAGTAGTGAGAGGGTCTAAGGGTGAGATAGTGAGAGGGTCTAAGGGTGAGATAGTGAGAGGGTCTTAGGGTGAGATAGTGAGAGGGTCTAAGGGTGAGATACTGAGAGGGTCAAAGGGTGAGATAGTGAGAAGGTCTAAGGGTGAGATAGTGAGAGGGTCTAAGGGTGAGATAGTGAGAGGGTCTAAGGGTGAGATAGTGAGAGGCTCTAAGGGTGAGATAGTGAGAGGGTCTAAGGGTGAGATAGTGAGAGGGTCTAAGGCTGAGATAGTGGGAGGGTCCAAGGGTGAGATAGTGAGAGGGTGTAAGGGTGAGATAGTGAGAGGGTCTAAGGGTGAGATAGTGAGAGGGTCTAAGGGTGAGATAGTGAGAGGGTCTAAGGGTGAGATAGTGAGAGGGTCAAAGGGTGAGATAGTGAGAGGGTCTAAGGGTGAGATAGTGAGAGGGTCAAAGGGTGAGATAGTGAGAGGGTCTAATTGTGAGATAGTGAGAGGGTCTAAGGGTGAGATAGTGAGAGGGTCTAAGGGTGGTATAGTGAGAGGGTCTAAGGGTGAGATAGTGAGAGGGTCTAAGGGTGAGATAGTGAGAGGGTCTAAGGGTGAGATAGTGAGAGGGTCTAAGGGTGAGATAGTGAGAGAGTCTAAGGGTGAGATAGTGAGAGGGTCTATTGGTGAGATAGTGAGAGGGTCTAAGGGTGAGATAGTGAGAGGGTCTAAGGGTGAGATAGTGAGAGGGTCTAAGGTTGAGCTAGTGAGAGGGTCTAATTGTGAGATAGTGAGAGGGTCTAAGGGTGAGAAAATGAGAGGGTCTAAGGGTGAGATAGTGAGAGGGTGATAGTGAGAGGGTCTAAGGGTGAGATAGTGAGAGGGTCTAAGGGTGAGATAGTGAGAGGGTCAAAGGGTGAGATAGTGAGAAGGTCTAAGGGTGAGATAGTAAGAGGGTCTAAGGGTGAGATAGTGAGAGGGTCTAAGGGTGAGATAGTGAGAGGCTCTAAGGGTGAGATAGTGTGAGGGTCTAAGGGTGAGATAGTGAGAGGGTCTAAGGGTGAGATAGTGAGAGGGTCTAAGAGTGAGATACTGAGAGGGTCAAAGGGTGAGATAGTGAGAGGGTCTAAGGGTGAGATAGTGAGAGGGTCTAAGGGTGAGATAGTGAGAGGGTCTAAGGGTGAGATAGTGAGAGGCTCTAAGGGTGAGATAGTGAGAGGGTCTAAGGGTGAGATAGTGAGAGGATCTAAGGGTGAGATAGTGAGAAGGTCTAATGGTGAGATAGTGAGAGGGTCTAAGGGTGAGATAGTGAGAGGGTCTAAGGGTGAGATAGTGAGAGGGTCTAAGGGTGAGATAGTGAGAGGGTCTAAGGGTGAGATAGTGAGAGGGTCTAAGGGTGAGATAGTGAAAGGGTCTAAGAGTGAGATAGTGAGAGGGTCTAAGGGTGAGATAGTGAGAGGGTCTAAGGGTGGGATAATGAGAGGGTCTAAGGGTGAGATACTGAGAGGGTCATAGGGTGAGATAGTGAGAGGGTCTAAGGGTGAGATAGTGAGAGGGTCAAAGGGTGAGATAGTGAGAGGGTCTAAGGGTGAGATAGTGAGAGGGTGAGATAGTGAGAGGGTCTAAGGGTGAGATAGTGAGAGGGTCTAAGGGTGAGATAGTGAGAGGGTGTAAGGGTGAGATAGTGAGAGGGTCTAAGGGAGAGATAGTGAGAGGGTCTAAGGGTGAGATAGTGAGAGGGTCTAAGGTTGAGATAGTGAGAGGGTCTTAGGGTGAGACAGTGAGAGGGTCTAAGGGTGAGATAGTGAGAGGGTCTAAGGGTGAGATAGTGAGAGGGTCTAAGGGTGAGATAGTGAGAGGGTCTAAGGGTGAGATAGTGAGAGGGTCTAAGGTTGAGATAGTGAGAGGGTCTTAGGGTGAGACAGTGAGAGGGTCTAAGGGTGAGATAGTGAGAGGGTCTAAGGTTGAGATAGTGAGAGGGTCTTAGGGTGAGACAGTGAGAGGGTCTAAGGGTGAGATAGTGAGAGGGTCTAAGGGTGAGATAGTGAGAGGGTCTAAGGGTGAGATAGTGAGAGGGTCTAAGGGTGGGATAGTGAGAGGGTCTAAGGGTGAGATAGTGAGAGGGTCTAAGGGTGAGATAGTGAGAGGGTCTAAGGTTGAGATAGTGAGAGGGTCTTAGGGTGAGACAGTGAGAGGGTCTAAGGGTGAGATAGTGAGAGGGTCTAAGGGTGAGATAGTGAGAGGGTCTAAGGGTGAGATAGTGAGAGGGTCTAAGGGTGAGATAGTGAGAGGGTCTAAGAGTGAGATAGTGAGAGGGTCTAAGGGAGATATAGTGAGAGAGTCTAAGGGTGAGATATTGAGAGGGTCTAAGGGTGAGATAGTGAGGGGGTCTAAGGGTGAGATAGTGAGAGGGTCTAAGAGTGAGATAGTGAGAGAGTCTAAGGGTGAGATAGTGAGAGGGTCTAAGGGTGAGATTATGAGAGGGTCTAAGGGTGAGATAGTGAGAGGGTCTAAGGGTGAGATAGTGAGAGGGTCTAAGGGTGAGATAGTGAGAGGGTCTTATGGTGAGATAGTGAGAGGGTCTAAGGGTGAGATAGTGAGAGGGTCTAAGGTTGAGATAGTGAGAGGGTCTAAGGGTGAGATAGTGAGAGGGTCTAAGGTTGAGATAGTGAGAGGGTCTTAGGGTGAGACAGTGAGAGGGTCTAAGGGTGAGATAGTGAGAGGGTCTAAGGGTGAGATAGTGAGAGGGTCTAAGGGTGAGATAGTGAGAGGGTCTAAGGGTGGGATAGTGAGAGGGTCTAAGGGTGAGATAGTGAGAGGATCTAAGGGTGAGATAGTGAGAGAGTCTAAGGGTGAGATAGTGAGAGGGTCTAAGCGTGAGATAGTGAGAGGGTCTAAGGGTGAGATAGTGAGAGTGTCTAAGGGTGAGATAGTGAGAGGGTCCAAGGGTGAGATAGTGAGAGGGTCTGAGGGTGAAATAGTGAGAGGGTCTAAGGGTGAGATAGTGAAAAGGTCTAAGGGTGAGATAGTGAAAGGGTCTAAGGGTGAGATAGTGAGAGGGTCTAACGGTGAGATAGTGAGAGAGTCTAAGGGTTAGATAGTGAGAGGGTCTAAGGGTGAGATAGGTAGAGGGTCTAACGGTGAGATAGTGAGAGGGTCTAAGGGTGAGATAGTGAGAGGGTCTAAGGGTGAGATAGTGAGAGGGTCTAAGGGTGAGATAGTGAGAGGGTCTAAGGGTGAGATAGTGAGAGGGTCTAAGGGTGAGATAGTGAGAGGGTCAAAGGGTGAGATAGTGAGAGGGTCTAAGGGTGAGATAGTGAGAGGGTCTAAGGGTGAGATAGTGAGAGGGTCTAAGGGTGAGATAGTGAGAGGGTCTAAGGGTGAGATAGTGAGAGGGTCTAAGGGTGAGATAGTGAGAGGGTCTAAGGGTGAGATAGTGAGAGGGTCTAAGGGTGAGATAGTGAGAGGGTCTAAGGGTGAGATAGTGAAAGGGTCTAAGGGTGAGATAGTGAGAGGGTCTAAGGGTGAGATAGTGAGAGGGTCTAAGGGTGAGATAGTGAGAGGGTCTAAGGGTGAGATAGTGAGAAGGTCTAAGGGTGAGATAGTGAGAGGGTCTAAGGGTGAGATAGTGAGAATGTCTAAGGGTGAGATAGTGAGAGGGTCTAAGGGTGAGATAGTGAGTCTAAGGGTGAGATATTGAGAGGGTCTAAGGGTGAGATAGTGAGAGGGTCTAAGGGTGAGATAGTGAGAGGGTCTTAGGGTGAGATAGTGAGAGAGTCTAAGGGTGAGATAGTGAGAGGGTCTAAGGGTAAGATAGTGAGAGGGTCTAAGGGTGAGATAGTGAGAGGGTCTAAGGGTGAGATAGTGAGAGGGTGATAGTGAGAGGGTCTAAGGGTGAGATAGTGAGAGGGTCTAAGGGTGAGATAGTGAGAGGGTCTTAGGGTGAGATAGTGAGAGAGTCTAAGGGTGAGATAGTGAGAGGGTCTAAGGGTAAGATAGTGAGAGGGTCTAAGGGTGAGATAGTGAGAGGGTCTAAGGGTGAGATAGTGAGAGGGTGATAGTGAGAGGGTCTAAGGGTGAGATAGTGAGAGGGTCTAAGAGTGGGATGGTGAGAGGGTCTTAGGGTGAGATAGTGAGAGGGTCTAAGGGTGAGATAGTGATAGGGTCTTAGGGTGAGATAGTGAAAGGGTCTAAGGGTGAGATAGTGAGAGGGTCTAAGGGTGAGATAGTGAGAGGGTCAAAGGGTGAGATGGTAAGAGGGTCTAAGGGTGAGATAGTGAGAGGGTCAAAGGGTGAGATAGTGAGAGGGTCTAAGGGTGAGATAGTGAGAGGGTCAAAGGGTGAGATAGTGAGAGGGTCTAAGGGTGAGATAGTGAGAGGGTGATAGTGAGAGGGTCTAAGGGTGAGATAGTGAGAGGGTCTAAGGGTGAGATAGTGAGAGGGTCTAAGGGTGAGATAGTGAGAGGGTCTTAGGGTGAGATAGTGAGAGGGTCTGAGGGTGAGATAGTGAGAGGGTCTAAGGGTGAGATAGTGAGAGGGTCTAAGGGTGAGATAGTGAGAGGGTCTAAGGTTGAGATAGTGGGAGGGTCCAAGGGTGAGATAGTGAGAGGGTCTAAGGGTGAGATAGTGAGAGGGTCTAAGGGTGAGATAGTGAGAGTAACTAAGGGTGAGATAGTGAGAGGGTCTAAGGGTGAGATAGTGAGAGGGTCTAACGGTGAGATAGTGAGAGAGTCTAAGGGTGAGATAGTGAGAGGGTCTAAGGGTGAGATAGTGAGAGGGTCTAAGGGTGAGATAGTGAGAGGGTCTAAGGGTGAAATAGTGAGAGGGTCTAAGTCTGAGATAGTGAGAGGGTCTAAGGGTGAGATAGTGAGAGGGTCTAAGGGTGAGATAGTGAGAGGGTCTAAGGGTGAGATGGTGAGAGGGTCTAAGGGTGAGATAGTGAGAGGGTCTAAGGGTGAGATAGTGAGAGGGTCTAAGGGTGAGATAGTGAGAGGGTCTAAGGGTGAGATAGTGAGAGGGTCTAAGGGTGAGATAGTGAGAGGGTCTAAGGGTGAGATAGTGAGAGGGTCTAAGGGTGAGATAGTGAGAGGGTCTAAGGGTGAGATAGTGAGAGGGTCTAAGGGTGAGATAGTGAGAGGGTCTAAGGGTGAGATAGTGAGAGGGTCTAAGGGTGAGATAGTGAGAGGGTCTAAGGGTGAGATAGCGAGAGGGTCTAAGGGTGAGATAGTGAGAGGGTCTAAGGGTGAGATAGTGAGAGAGTCTAAGGGTGAGATAGTGAGAGGGTCTAAGGAAGAGATAGTGAGAGGGTCTAAGGGTGAGATAGTGAGAGGGTCTAAGGGTGAGATAGTGAGAGGGTCTAAGGGTGAGATAGTGAGAGGGTCTGAGGGTGAGATAGTGAAAGGGTCTAAGGGTGAGATAGTGAGAGGGTCTAAGGGTGAGATAGTGAGAGGGTCTAAGAGTGAGATAGTGAGAGGGTCTAAGGGTGAGATAGTGAGAGGAACTAAGGGTGAGATAGTGAGAGGGTCTAAGGGTGAGATAGCGAGAATGTCTAAGGGTGAGATAGTGAGAGGGTCTAAGGGTGAGATAGTGAGAGGTTCTAAGGGTGAGATAGTGAGAGGGTGATAGTGAGAGGGTCTAAGGGTGAGATAGTGAGAGGGTGATAGTGAGAGGGTCTAAGGGTGAGATAGTGAGAGGGTCTAAGGGTGAGATAGTGAGAGGGTGATAGTGAGAGGGTCTAAGGGTGAGATAGTGAGAGGGTCTAAGGGTGAGATAGTGAGAGGGTCTAAGGGTGAGATAGTGAGAGGGTCTAAGGGTGAGATAGTGAGAGGGTCTAAGGGTGAGATAGTGAGAGGGTCTAAGGGTGATATAGTGAGAGGGTCTAAGGGTGAGATAGTGAGAGGGTGATAGTGAGAGGGTCTAAGGGTGAGATAGTGAGAGGGTCTAAGGGTGAAATAGTGAGAGGGTCTAAGGGTGAGATAGTGAGAGGGTCTAAGGGTGAGATAGTGAGAGGGTCTAAGGGTGAGATAGTGAGAGGGTCTAAGGGTGAGATAGTGAGAGGGTCTAAGGGTGAGATAGTGAGAGGGTCTAAGGGTGAGATAGTGAGAAAGTCTAAGGGTGAGATAGTGAGATTGTCAAAGGGTGAGATAGTGAGAGGGTCTAAGGGTGAGATAGTGAGAGGGTCTAAGGGTGCGATAGTGAGAGGGTCTAAGGGTGAGATAGTGAGAGGGTCTAAGTGAGAGATAGTGAGAGGGTCTAAGGGTGAGATAGTGAGAGGGTCTAAGGGTGAGATGGTGAGAGGGTCTAAGGGTGAGATAGTGAGAGAGTCTAAGGGTGAGATAGTGAGAGGGTCTAAGGGTGAGATAGTGAGAGGGTCTAAGGGTGAGATAGTGAGAGGGTCTAAGGGTCAGATAGTGAGAGGGTCTAAGGGTGAGATAGTGAGAGGGTGATAGTGAAAGGGTGTAAGGGTGAGATAGTGAGAGGGTCTAAGGGTGAGATAGTGAGAGGGTCTAAGGGTGAGATAGTGAGAGGGTCTTAGGGTGAGATAGTGAGAGGGTCTAAGCGTGAGATAGTTAGAGGGTCTAAGGATGAGATAGTGAGAGGGTCTAAGGGTGAGATAGTGAGAGGGTCTAAGGGTGAGATAGTGAGAGGGTCTAAGGGTGAGATACTGAGAGGGTCAAAGGGTGAGATAGTGAGAGGGTCTAAGTGTGAGATAGTGAGAGGGTCAAAGGGTGAGATAGTGAGAGGGTCAAAGGGTGAGATAATGAGAGGGTCAAAGGGTGAGATAGTGAGAGGGTCTAAGGGTGAGATAGTGAGAGGGTCTAAGGGTGAGTTAGTGAGAGGGTCTAAGGGTGAGATAGTGAGAGGGTCTAAGGGTGAGATAGTGAGAGGGTCTAAGGGAGAGATAGTGAGAGGGTCTAGGGGTGAGGTAGTGAGAGGGTCTAAGGGTGAGATAGTGAGAGGGTCTAAGGGTGAGATAGTGAGAGGGTCTAAGGGTGAGATATTGAGAGGGTCTAAGGGTGAGATAGTGAGAGGGTCTAAGGGTGAGATAGTGTGAGGGTCTAAGGGTGAGATAGTGAGAGGGTCTAACGGTGAGATAGTGAGAGGGTCTAAGGGTGATATACTGAGAGGGTCAAAGGGTGCGATAGTGAGAAGGTCTAAGGGTGAGATAGTGAGAGGGTCGAAGGGCGAGATAGTGAGAGGGTCTAAGGGTGAGATAGTGAGGGGCTCTAAGGGTGAGATAGTGAGAGGGTCTAAGGGTGAGATAGTGAGAGGGTCTAAGGGTGAGATAGTGAGAGGGTCTAAGGGTGAGATAGTGTGAGGGTCTAAGGGTGAGATAGTGAGAGGGTCTAAGGGTGAGATAGTGAGAGGGTCTAAGGGTGAGATACTGAGAGGATCAAAGGGTGAGATAGTGAGACGGTCTAAGGGTGAGATAGTGAGAGGGTCAAAGGGTGAGATAGTGAGAGGGTCTAAGGGTGAGATAGTGAGAGGGTCAAAGGGTGAGATAGTGAGAGGGTCTACGGGAGAGATAGTGAGAGGGTGAGATAGTGAGAGGGTCTAAGGGTGAGATAGTGAGAGGGTCTAAGGGTGAGATAGTGAGAGAGTCTAAGGGTGAGATAGTGAGAGGGTCTAAGGGTGAGATAGTGAGAGGGTCTAAGGGTGAGATAGTGAGAGGGTCTAAGGGTGAGATAGTGAGAGGGTCTAAGGGTGAGATAGTGAGAGGGTCTAAGGGTGAGATAGTGAGAGGGTTTAAGGGTGAGATAGTGAGAGGGTCTAAGGGTGAGATAGTGAGAGGGTCTAAGGGTGAGATAGTGAGAGGGTCTAAGGTTGAGATATTTAGAGGGTCTTAGGGTGAGATAGTGAAAGGGTCTAAGGGTGAGATAGTGAGAGGGTCTAAGGGTGAGATAGTGAGAGGGTCTAAAGGTTAGATAGAGAGAGGGTCTAAGGGTCAGATAGTGAGAGGGTCTAAGGGTGAGATAGTGAGAGGGTGATAGTGAGAGGGTGTAAGGGTGAGATAGTGAGAGGGTCTAAGGGTGAGATAGTGAGAGGGTCTAAGGGTGAGATAGTGAGAGGGTCTTAGGGTGAGATAGTGAGAGGGTCTAAGGGTGAGATAGTGAGAGGGTCTAAGGATGAGATAGTGAGAGGGTCTAAGGGTGAGATAGTGAGAGGGTCTAAGGTTGAGATAGTGAGAGGGTCTAAGGGTGAGATAGTGAGAGGGTCTAAGGGTGATATAGTGAGAGGATCTAAGGGTGAGATAGTGAGAGGGTCTAAGGGTGAGATAGTGTGAGGGTCTAAGGGTGAGATAGTGAGAGGGTCTAAGGGTGAGATAGTGAGAGGGTCTAAGGGTGAGATACTGAGAGGGTCAAAGGGTGAGATAGTGAGAGGGTATAAGGGTGAGATGGTGAGAGGGTCAAAGGGTGAGATAGTGAGAGGGTCTAAGGGTGAGATAGTGAGAGGGTCAAAGGGTGAGATAGTGAGAGGGTCTAAGGGTGAGATAGTGAGAGGGTCTAAGGGTGAGTTAGTGAGAGGGTCTAAGGGTGAGATAGTGAGAGGGTCTAAGGGTGAGATAGTGAGAGGGTCTAAGGGAGAGATAGTGAGAGGGTCTAGGGGTGAGATAGTGAGAGGGTCTAAGGGTGAGATAGTGAGAGGGTCTAAGGGTGAGATAGTGAGAGGGTCTAAGGGTGAGATATTGAGAGGGTCTAAGGGTGAGATAGTGAGAGGGTCTAAGGATGAGATAGTGCGAGGGTCTAAGGGTGAGATAGTGAGAGGGTCTAAGGGTGAGATGGTGAGAGGGTCTAAGGGTGAGATACTGAGAGGGTCAAAGGGTGAGATAGTGAGAAGGTCTAAGGGTGAGATAGTGAGAGGGTCTAAGGGTGAGATAGTGAGAGGGTCTAAGGGTGAGATAGTGAGAGGCTCTAAGGATGAGATAGTGAGAGGGTCTAAGGGTGAGATAGTGAGAGGGTCTAAGGGTGAGATAGTGAGAGGGTCTAAGGGTGAGATAGTGTGAGGGTCTAAGGGTGAGATAGTGAGAGGGTCTAAGGGTGAGATGGTGAGAGGGTCTCAGGGTGATATACTGAGAGGGTCAAAGGGTGAGATAGTGAGAGGGTCTAAGGGTGAGATAGTGAGAGGGTCAAAGGGTGAGATAGTGAGAGGGTCTAAAGGTGAGATGGTGAGAGAATCAAAGGGTGAGATAGTGAGAGGGTCTAAGGGTGAGATAGTGAGAGGGTCTAAGGGTGAGATAGTGAGAGGGTCTAAGGGTGAGATAGTGAGAGAGTCTAAGGGTGAGATAGTGAGAGGGTCTAAGGGTGATAGAGTGAGAGGGTCTAATGGTGAGATAGTGAGAGGGTCTAAGGGTGAGATAGTGAGAGTGTCTAAGGGTGAGATAGTGAGAGGGTCTAAGGGTGAGATAGTGAGAGGGTTTAAGGGTGAGATAGTGAGAGGGTCTAAGGGTGAGATGGTGAGAGGGTCTAAGGGTGAGATAGTGAGAGGGTCTAACGTTGAGATAGTGAGAGGGTCTTAGGGTGAGATAGTGAGAGGGTCTAAGGGTGAGATAGTGAGAGGGTCTAAGGGTGAGATAGTGAGAGGGTCTAAGGGTGAGATAGTGAGAGGGTCTAAGGGTGAGATCGTGAGAGGGTCTAAGGGTGAGATAGTGAGAGGGTCTAAGGGTGAGATAGTGAGAGGGTCTAAGGGTGAGTTGTGAGAGGGTCTAAGGGTGAGATAGTGAGAGGGTCTAAGGGTGAGATAGTGAGAAGGTCTAAGGGTGAGATAGTGAGAGGGTCTTAGGGTGAGATAGTGAGAGGGTCTAAGGGTGAGATAGTGAGAGGGTCTAAGGGTGAGATAGTGTGAGGGTCTAAGGGTGAGATAGTGAGAGGGTCTAAGGGTGAGATAGTGAGAGGGTCTAAGGGTGAGATACTGAGAGGGTCAAAGGGTGAGATAGTGAGAGGGTCTAAGGGTGAGATAGTGAGAGGGTCAAAGGGTGAGATAGTGAGAGGGTCTAAGGGTGAGATAGTGAGAGGGTCTAAGGGTGAGATAGTGAGAGGGTCTAAGGTTGAGATAGTGAGAGGGTCTAAGGGTGAGATAGTGAAAGCGTCTAAGGGTGAGATAGTGAGAGGGTCTAAGGGTGAGATAGTGAGAGGGTCTAAGGGTGAGATAGTGAGAGGGTCTAAGGGTGAGATAGTGAGAGGGTCTAAGGGTGAGATAGTGAGAGGGTTTAAGGGTGAGATGGTGAGAGGGTCTAAGGGTGAGATAGTGAGAGGGTCTAAGGGTGAGATAGTGAGAGGGTCTAAGGTTGAGATAGTGAGAGGGCCTTAGGGTGAGATAGTGAGAGGGTCTAAGGGTGAGATAGTGAGAGTGTCTAAGGGTGAGATAGTGAGAGGGTCTAAGGGTGAGATAGTGAGAGGGTCTAAGGGTGAGATAGTGAGAGGGCCTAAGGGTGAGATAGTGAGAGGGTCTAAGGGTGAGATAGTGAGAGGGTCTAAGGGTGAGATAGTGAGAGGGTCTAAGGGTGAGATGGTGAGAGGGTCTAAGGGTGAGATAGTGAGAGGGTCTAAGGGTGAGGTAGTGAGAAGGTCTAAGGGTGAGAAAGTAAGAGGGTCTAAGGGTGAGATAGTGAGAGGGTCTAAGGGTGAGATAGTGAGAGGGTCTAACGGTGAGATAGTGAGAGGGTCTAACGGTGAGATAGTGAGAGAGTCTAAGGGTGAGATAGTGAGAGGGTCTAAGGGTGAGATAGTGAGAGGGTCTAAGGTTGAGATTGTGAGAGGGTCTAAGGGTGAGATAGTGAGAGGGTCTAAGGGTGAGATAGTGAGAGTGTCTAAGGGTGAGATAGTGAGAGGGTCTAAGGGTGAGATAGTGAGAGGGTCGAAGGGTGAGATAGTGAGAGGGTCTAAGGGTTGAGATAGTGAGAGGGTCTAAGGGTGAGATAGTGAGAGGGTCTAAGGGTGAGATAGTGAGAGGGTGATAGTGAGAGGGTCTAAGGGTGAGATAGTGTGAGGGTCTAAAGGTGAGATAGTGAGAGGGTCTAAGGGTGAGATAGTGAGAGGGTCTAAGGGTGAGATAGTGACAGGGTCTAAGGGTGAGATAGTGAGAGGGTCTAAGGGTGAGATAGTGAGAGGGTCTAAGGGTGAGATAGTTAAGGGTCTAAGGGTGAGATAGTGAGAGGGTCTAATTGTGAGATAGTGAGAGGGTATAAGGGTGAGATAGTGAGAGGGTCTAAGGGTGAGATAGTGAGAGGGTCTAAGGGTGAGATAGTGAGAACGTCTAAGGGTGAGATAGTGAGAGGGTCTAACGGTGAGATGGTGAGAGAGTCTAAGGGTGAGATAGTGAGAGGGTCTAAGGGTGAGATAGTGAGAGGGTCTAAGGGTGAGATAGTGAGAGGGTCTAAGGGTGAGATAGTGAGAGGGTCTAAGGGTGAGATAGTGAGAGGGTCTAAGTGTGAGATAGTGAGAGGGTCTAAGGGTGAGAAAGTGAGAGGGTCTAAGGGTGAGATAGTGAGAGGGTGATAGTGAGAGGGTCTAAGGGTGAGATAGTGAGAGGGTCTAAGGGTGAGATAGTGAGAGGGTCTAAAGGTGAGATAGTGAGAGTGTCTAAGGGTGAGATAGTGAGAGGGTCTAAGGGTGAGATAGTGAGAGGGTGATAGTGAGAGGGTCTAAGGGTAAGATAGTGAGAGGGTCTAAGGGTGAGATAGTGAGAGGGTCTAAGGGTGAGATAGTGAGAACGTCTAAGGTTGAGATAGTGAGAGGGTCTAACGGTGAGATAGTTAGAGAGTCTAAGGGTGAGATAGTGAGAGGGTCTAAGGGTGAGATAGTGAGAGGGTCTAAGGGTGAGATAGTGAGAGGGTCTAAGGGTGAGATAGTGAGAGGGTCTAAGGGTGAGATAGTGAGAGGGTCTAAGGGTGAGAAAGTGAGAGGGTCTAAGGGTGAGATAGTGAGAGGGTGATAGTGAGAGGGTCTAAGGGTGAGATAGTGAGAGGGTCTAAGGGTGAGATAGTGAGAGGGTCTAAGGGTGAGATAGTGAGAGGGTCTAAGGGTGAGATAGTGAGAGGGTCTAAGGGTGAGATAGTGAGAGGGTCTAAGGGTGAGATAGTGAGAGGGTCTAAGGGTGAGAAAAGTGAGAGGGTCTAAGGGTGAGATAGTGAGAGGGTGATAGTGAGAGGGTCTAAGGGTGAGATAGTGAGAGGGTCTAAGGGTGAGATAGTGAGAGGATCTAAGGGTGAGATAGTGAGAGGGTCTAAGGGTGAGATAGTGAGGGGGTCTAAGGGTGAGATAGTGAGAGGGTCTAAGGGTGAGATAGTGAGAGGGTCTAAGGGTGAGATAGTGAGAGGGTCTAAGGTGAGATAAAGAGAGGGTCTAAGGGTAAGATAGTGAGAGGGTCTAAGGGTGAGATAGTGAGAGGGTCTAAGGGTGAGATAGTGAGAGGGTCTAAGGGTGAGATAGTGAGAGGGTCTAAGGGTGAGATAGTGAGAGGGTCTAAGGGTGAGATAGTGAGAGGTTCTAAGGGTGAGATAGTGAGAGGGTCTAAGGGTGAGATAGTGAAGGGTCTAAGGGTGAGATAGTGAGAGGGTCTAAGGGTGAGATAGTGAGAGGGTCTTCTAAGGGTGAGATAGTGAGAGGGTCTAAGGGTGAGATAGTGAGGAAGGTCTAAGGGTGAGATAGTGAGAGGGTCTAAGGGTGAGATAGTGAGAGCTAAGGGTGAGATGGTGAGAGGGTCTAAGGGTGAGATAGTGAGAGGGTCTAAGGGTGAGATAGTGAGAGGGTCTAAGGGTGAGATAGTGAGAGGGTCTAAGGGTGAGATAGTGAGAGGGTCTAAGGGTGAGATAGTGAGAGGGTCTAAGGGTGAGATAGTGAGAGGGTCTAAGGGTGAGATAGTGAGAGGGTCTAAGGGTGAGATAGTGAGAGGGTTTAAGGGTGAGATAGTGAGAGGGTCTAAGGGTGAGATAGTGAGAGGGTCTAACGGTGAGATAGTGAGAGGGTCTAAGGGTGAGATAGTGAGAGGGTCTAAGGGTGAGATAGTGAGAGGGTCTAAGGGTGAGATAGTGAGAGGTCTAAGGGTGAGATAGTGAGAGGGTCTAAGGGTGAGATAGTGAGAGGGTCTAAGGGTGAGATAGTGGGAGGGTCTAAGGGTGAGATAGTGAGAGGGTCTAAGGGTGAGATAGTGAGAGCGTCTAAGGGTGAGATAGTGAGAGGGTGATAGTGAGAGGGTCTAAGGGTGAGATAGTTATAGGGTCTATGGGTGAGATAGTGAGAGGGTCTAAGGGTGAGATAGTGAGATTGTCTAAGGGTGAGATAGTGAGAGGGTGATAGTGAGAGGGTCTAAGGGTGAGATAGTGAGAGGGTCTAAGGGTGAGATAGTGAGAGGGTCTAAGGGTGAGATAGTGAGAGGGTCTAAGGGTGAGATAGTGAGAGGGTGTAAGGGTGAGATAGTGAGAGGGTCTAAGGGTGAGATAGTGAGAGGGTCTAAGGGTGAGATAGTGAGAGGGTCTAAGGGTGAGATAGTGAGAGGGTCTAAGGGTGAGATAGTGAGAGGGTCTAAGGGTGAGATAGTGAGAGGGTCTAAGGGTGAGATAGTGAGAGGGTCTAAGGGTGAGATAGTGAGAGGGTCTAAGGGTGAGATAGTGAGAGGGTCTAAGGGTGAGATAGTGAGAAGGTCTAAGGGTGAGATAGTGAGAGGGTCTAAGGGTGAGATAGTGAGAGGGTCTAAGGGTGAGATAGTGAGAGGGTCTAAGGGTGAGATAGTGAGAGGGTGATAGGGAGAGGGTCTAAGGGTGAGATAGTGAGAGGGTCTAAGGGTGAAATAGTGAGAGGGTCTAAGGGTGAGATAGTGAGAGGGTCTAAGGGTGAGATAGTGAGAGGGTCTAAGGGTGAGATAGTGAGAGGGTCTAAGGGTGAGATAGTGAGAGGGTCTTAGGGTGAGATAGTGAGAGGGTCTAAGGGTGAGATAGTGAGAGGGTCTAAGGGTGAGATAGTGAGAGGGTCTAAGGGTGAGATAGTGAGAGGGTCTAAGGTTGAGATAGTGAGAGGGTCTAAGGGTGAGTTAGTGAGAGGGTGATAGTGAGAGGGTCTAAGGGTGAGATAGTGACAGGGTGATAGTGAGAGGGTCTAATGGTGAGATAGTGAGAGGGTCTAAGGGTGAGATAGTGAGAATGTCTAAGGGTGAGATAGTGAGAGGGTCTAAGGGTGAGATAGTGAGAGGGTCTAAGGGTGAGATAGTGAGAGGGTCTAAGGGTGAGTTAATGAGAGGGTCTAAGGGTGAGAAAGTGAGAGGGTCTAAGGGTGAGATAGTGAGAGGGTCTAAGGGTGAGATAGTGAGAGGGTCTAAGGGTGAGATAGTGAGAGGGTCTAAGGGTGAGATAGTGAGAGGGTCTAAGGGTGAGATAGTGAGAGGGTCTAAGGGTGAGATATTGAGAAGGTCTAAGGGTGAGATAGTGAGAGGGTATAAGGGTGAGGTAGTGAGAGGGTCTAAGGGTGAGATAGTGAGAGAGTCTAAGGGTGAGATAGTGAGAGGGTCTAAGGGTGAGATAGTGAGAGGTTCTAAGGGTGAGATAGTGAGAGGGTCTAAGGGTGAGATAGTGAGAGGGTCTAAGGGTGAGATAGTGAGAACGTCTAAGGGTGAGATAGTGAGAGGGTCTAACGGTGAGATAGTGAGAGAGTCTAAGGGTGAGATAGTGAGAGGGTCTAAGGGTGAGATAGTGAGAGGGTCTAAGGGTGAGATAGTGAGAGGGTCTAAGGGTGAGATAGTGAGAGGGTCTAAGGGTGAGATAGTGAGAGGGTAAAAGTGACAGGGTCTAAGGGTGAGAAAGTGAGAGGGTCTAAGGGTGAGATAGTGAGAGGGTGATAGTGAGAGGGTCTAAGGGTGAGATAGTGAGAGGGTCTAAGGGTGAGATAGTGAGAGGGTCTAAAGGTGAGATAGTGAGAGTGTCTAAGGGTGAGATAGTGAGAGGGTCTAAGGGTGAGATAGTGAGAGGGTGATAGTGAGAGGGTCTAAGGGTAAGATAGTGAGAGGGTCTAAGGGTGAGATAGTGAGAGGGTCTAAGGGTGAGATAGTGAGAACGTCTAAGGGTGAGATAGTGAGAGGGTCTAACGGTGAGATAGTTAGAGAGTCTAAGGGTGAGATAGTGAGAGGGTCTAAGGGTGAGATAGTGAGAGGGTCTAAGGGTGAGATAGTGAGAGGGTCTAAGGGTGAGATAGTGAGAGGGTCTAAGGGTGAGATAGTGAGAGGGTCTAAGGGTGAGATAGTGAGAGGGTCTAAGGGTGAGAAAGTGAGAGGGTCTAAGGGTGAGATAGTGAGAGGGTGATAGTGAGAGGGTCTAAGGGTGAGATAGTGAGAGGGTCTAAGGGTGAGATAGTGAGAGGGTCTAAGGGTGAGATAGTGAGAGGGTCTAAGGGTGAGATAGTGAGAGGGTCTAAGGGTGAGATAGTGAGAGGGTCTAAGGGTGAGATAGTGAGAGGGTCTAAGGGTGAGAAAGTGAGAGGGTCTAAGGGTGAGATAGTGAGAGGGTGATAGTGAGAGGGTCTAAGGGTGAGATAGTGAGAGGGTCTAAGGGTGAGATAGTGAGAGGATCTAAGGGTGAGATAGTGAGAGGGTCTAAGGGTGAGATAGTGAGAGGGTCTAAGGGTGAGATAGTGAGAGGGTCTAAGGGTGAGATAGTGAGAGGGTCTAAGGGTGAGATAGTGAGAGGGTCTAAGGGTGAGATAAGAGAGGGTCTAAGGGTAAGATAGTGAGAGGGTCTAAGGGTGAGATAGTGAGAGGGTCTAAGGGTGAGATAGTGAGAGGGTCTAAAGGGTGAGATAGTGAGAGGGTCTAAGGGTGAGATAGTGAGAGGGTCTAAGGGTGAGATAGTGAGAGGTTCTAAGGGTGAGATAGTGAGAGGGTCTAAGGGTGAGATAGTGAGAGGGTCTAAGGGTGAGATAGTGAGAGGTTCTAAGGGTGAGATAGTGAGAGGGTCTAAGGGTGAGATAGTGAGAGGGTCTAAGGGTGAGATAGTGAGAGGGTCTAAGGTGAGATAGTGAGAGGGTCTAAGGGTGAGATAGTGAGGGTGAGATAGTGAGAGGGTCTAAGGGTGAGATAGTGAGAGGGTCTAAGGGTGAGATAGTGAGAGGGTTAGGGGAGTAGTGAGAGGTGCTATTTATTACACTTCACGCCTCGTCGAGTCGATTTCACAGATATGCACTTTTATAGTGTGAATTTCTGATTCATGCATCCAAGAATTTTGCTTGGTAAAATTAAAAAAAAAACTTTCAGCTTAAGCTTATAGTTTTGTGAAAAGGTAAATACCGTCAATGTACCAATATTTAAAATATGTCTTATGTGTGTTGAGACTTTGTCGTAGGAATCTTATTAGGATCTTATTAGGATCTTATTGGAATCTTATTGGAATCTTATTGGAATCTTATAACAATCTTATTGGAATCTTATTGGAATCTTATTGGAATCTTTTTGGAATCTTATTGGAATCTTTTTGGAATCTTATTGAATCTTATTAGAATCTTATTGGTCTACAAAATTCGGAAATTATTGTTGAGTATGCTATTTTATTCATATTTTTGTGGTAACGTATTCTTCTTTTATTAATTGTATGTTATAAAAATCGTATATTGGAATTGCATTTGAATATTTTATCATGAAGGTACTTTTTTAAGTTACTTGAAAGTTTCTGTGTTTTATATGTTTGCATTTATTGTCTAGGTGTATTAGAATCTTATTGGAATCTTATTGGAATCTTATTGGAATCTTATTGGAATCTTATTGGAATCTTATTAGAATCTTATGGGGATCTTATAAGAATCTTATAAGAATCTTATAGGAATCTTATTGGAATCTTATTAGAATCTTATTGGGGTCTTATTAGAATCTTTTTAGAATCTTATTGGAATCTTATTGGGATCTCATTGGAATCTTATTAGAATCTTATTGGAATCTTATTAGAATCTTATTGGAATCTTATTGGACTCTTATTACAATCCTATTGGAATTCTATTGGAATCTTATTAGAATCTTATTAGAATCTTATTGGAATCTTATTGGAATCTTATTAAAATCTTATTGGGATCTTATTAGAATGTTATTAGAGTCTTATATGAATCTTATTGGAATCTTATTAGAATCTTATTAGAATCTTATTGGGATCTTATTAGAATCTTATTGGGATCTTATTAGAATCTTATTAGAATCTTATAGGAATCTTATTGGAATCTTATTAGAATCTTATTAGAATCTTATTGGGGTCTTATTAGAATCTTATAGGAATCTTATTGGAATCTTATTAGAATCTTATTATAGAATCTTATCTTATCTAATTCTTAGAATCTTATTAGAATCTTATTGGGGTCTTATTAGAATCTTATAGGAATCTTATTAGAATCTTATTGGGTCTTATTAGGATTTTATTGGAATCTTATTGGAATCTTATAACAATTTTATTGGAATCTTATTGGAATCTTATTGGAATCCCATTGGAATCTTATTTGAATCTTATTAGAATCTTATTGGGATCTTATTAGAATCTTATTAGAATCTTATAGGGATCTTATTGGAATGTTATTAGAATCTTATTATAGAATCTTATCTTATCTTATTGTTAGAATCTTATTAGAATCTTATTGGGGTCTTATTAGAATCTTATTGGAATCTTATTGGAATCCCATTGGAATCTTATTGGGATCTTATTGGAATCTTATTAGAATCTTATAGGAATCTTATTGGAATCTTATTAGAATCTTATAAGGATTTTATTGGAATCTTATTGGGATCTTATAACAATCTTATTGGAATCTTATTAGAATCTTATTGGAATCCCATTGGAATCTTATTAGAATCTTATTAGAATCTTATTGGGATCTTATTAGAATCTTATTAGATCTTATTGGGGTCTTATTAAAATTTTTTTAGAATCTTATTGGAATCTTATTAGAATCTTATTAGAATCTAATTGGAATCTTATTGGGATCTTATTGGAATCTTATTAGAATCTTATTGGAGTCTTATTGGAATCTTATAAGAATCTTATTGGAATCTAATTGGACTCTTATTACAATCCTATTGGAATTCTATTGGAATCTTATTGGAATCTTATTGGAATCTTATTAGAATCTTATTGGTGTACAAAATTCGAAAATTATTGTTGAGTATGCTATTTTATGCATATTTTTGTGGTAACGTATTCTTCTTTTATTAATTGCCGACCCATTCGAAAGCATCACGAGCCGCCACTGGTGAGAGGGTCTAAGGGTGAGATAGTGAGAGGGTCTAAGGGTGAGATAGTGAGCGGGTCTAAAGGTGAGATAGTGACAGGGTCTAAGGGTGAGATAGTGAGAGGTTCTAAGGGTGAGATAGTGAGAGGGTCTAACGGTGAGATAGTGAGAGGGTCTAACGGTGAGATAGTGAGAGGGTCTAAGGGTGAGATAGTGAGAGGGTCTAAGGGAGAGATAGTGAGAGGGTCTAAGGGTGAGATAGTGAGAGGGTCTAAGGGTGAGATAGTGAGAGGGTCTAAGGGTGAGATAGTGAGAGGGTCTAAGGGTGAGATAGTGAGAGGGTCTAAGGGTGAGATAGTGAGAGGGTCTAAGGGTGAGATAGTGAGAGGGTCTAAGGGTGAGATAGTGAGAGGGTCTAAGGGTGAGACAGTGAGAGGGTCTAAGTGTGAAATAGTGAGAGGGTGATAGTGAGAGGGTGATAGTGAGAGGGTCTAAGGGTGAGATAGTGAGAGGGTCTAAGGGTGAAATAGTGAGAGGGTCTAAGGGTGAGATAGTGAGAGGGTCTAAGGGTGAGATAGTGAGAGGGTCTAAGGGTGAGATAGTGAGAGGGTCTAAGGGTGAGATAGTGAGAGGGTCTAAGGGTGAGACAGTGAGAGGGTCTAAGGGTGAAATAGTGAGAGGGTGATAGTGAGAGGGTGATAGTGAGAGGGTCTAAGGGTGAGATAGTGAGAGGGTCTAAGGGTGAGATAGTGAGAGGGTCTAAGGGTGAGATAGTGAGAGGTTCTAAGGGTGAGATAGTGAGAGGGTCTAAGGGTGAGATAGTGAGAGGGTCTAAGGGTGAGATAGTGAGAGGGTCTAAGGGTGAGATAGTGAGAGGGTCTAAGGGTGAGATAGTGAGAGGGTCTAAGGGTGAGATAGTGAGAGGGCCTAAGGGTGAGATAGTGAGAGGGTCTAAGGGTGAGATAGTGAGAGGGTCTCAGGGTGAGATGGTGAGAGGGTGATAGTTAGAGGTTCTAAGAGTGAGATAGTGAGAGGGTCTAAGGATGAGATAGTGAGAGGGTCTAAGGGTGAGATAGTGAGAGGGTCTAAGGGTGAGATAGTGAGAGGGTCTAAGGGTGAGATAGTGAGAGGGTCTAAGGGTGAGATAGTGAGAGGGTCTAAGGGTGAGATAGTGAGAGAGTCTTAGGGTGAGATAGTGAGAGGGTCTAAGGGTGAGATAGTGAGAGGGTCTAAGAATGAGATAGTGAGAGGGTGATAGTGAGAGGGTCTAAGGGTGAGATAGTCAGAGGGTGTAAGGGTGAGATAGTGAGAGGGTCTAAGGTGAGATAGTGAGAGGGTCTAAGGGTGAGATAGTGAGAGGGTCTAAGGGTGAAATAGTGAGAGGGTCTAAGGGTGAGATAGTGAGAGGGTCTAAGGGTGAGATAGTGAGAGGGTGATAGTGAGAGGGTCTAAGGTTGAGATAGTGAGAGGGTTTAAGGGTGAGATAGTGAGAGGGTCTATGGGTGAGATAGTGAGAGAGTCTAAGGGTGAGATAGTGAGAGGATCTAAGGGCTAGATAGTGAGAGGGTCTAAGGGTGAGATAGTGAGAGGGTCTAAGGGTGAGATAGTGAGAGGGTCTAAGGGTGCGATAGTGAGAGGGTCTAAGGGTGAGATAGTGAGAGGGTCTAAGGGTGAGATAGTGAGAGGGTCTAAGGGTGAGATAGTGAGAGGGTCTAAGGGTGAGATAGTGAGAGGGTCTAAGGGTGAGATAGTGAGAGGGTCTAAGGGTGAGATAGTGAGAGGGTCTAAGGGTGAGATAGTGAGAGGGTCTAAAGGTGAGATAGTGAGAGGGTCTAAGGGTGAGATAGTGAGAGGGTCTAAGGGTGAGATAGTGAGAGGGTCTAAGGGTGAGATAGTGAGAGGGTCTAAGGGTGAGATAGTGAGAGGGTCTAAGGGTGAGATAGTGAGAGGGTCTAAGGGAGCGATAGTGAGAGGGTCTAAGGGTGAGATAGTGAGAGGGTCTAAGGGTGAGATAGTGAGAGGGTCTAACGGTGAGATAGTGAGAGGGTCTAAGGGTGAGATAGTGAGAGGGTCTAAGGGTGAGATAGTGCGAGGGTCTAAGGGTGATATAGTGATAGGGTCTAAGGGTGAGATAGTGAGAGGGTCTAAGGGTGAGATAATGAGAGGGTCTAAGGGTGAGATAGTGAGAGGGTCTAAGGGTGAGATAGTGAGAGGGTCTAAGGGTGAGATAGTGAGAGGGTGATAGTGAGAGGGTCTAAGGGTGAGATAGTGAGAGGGTCTAAGGGTGAGATAGTGAGAGGGTCTAAGGGTGAGATGGTGAGAGGGTCTAAGGGTGAGATAGTGAGAGGGTCTAAGGGTGAGATAGTGAGAGGGTCTAAGGGTGAGATAGTGAGAGGGTCTAAGGGTGAGATAGTGAGAGGGTCTAAGGGTGAGATAGTGAGAGGGTCTAAGGGTGAGATAGTGAGAGGGTCTAAGGGTGAGATAGTGAGAGGGTCTAACGGTGAGATAGTGAGAGGGTCTAACGGTGAGATAGTGAGAGGGTCTAACGGTTAGATAGTGAGAGGGTCTAACGGTGAGATAGTGAGAGGGTCTAACGGTGAGATAGTGAGAGGGTCTAAGGGTGAGATAGTGAGAGGGTGTAAGGGTGAGATAGTGAGAGGGTCTAAGGGTGAGATAGTGAGAGGGTCTAAGGGTGAGATAGTGAGAGGGTGATAGTGAGAGGGTCTAAGGGTGAGATAGTGAGAGGGTCTAGTGAGAGAGTCTAAGGGTGAGATAGTGAGAGGGTCTGAGGGTGAGATAGTGAGAGGGTCTAAGGGTGAGATAGTGAGAGGGTCTAAGGGTGAGATAGTGAGAGGGTCTAAGGGTGAGATAGTGAGAGGATCTAAGGGTGAGATAGTGAGAGGGTCTAAGGGTGAGATAGTGAGAGGGTGATAGTGAGAGGGTCTAAGGGTGAGATAGTGAGAGGGTCTAAGGGTGAGATAGTGATAGGGTCTGAGGGTGAGATAGTGAGAGGGTCTAAGGGTGAGATAGTGAGAGGTTTTAAGGGTGAGATAGTGAGAGGGTCTAAGGGTGAGATAGCGAGAGGGTCTAAGGGTGAGATAGTGAGAGGGTCTAAGGGTGAGATAGTGAGAGGGTCTTAGGGTGAGATAGTGAGAGGGTCTAAGGGTGAGATAGAGAGAGGGTCTAAGGGTGAGATAGTGAGAGGGTCTTAGGGTGAGATAGTGAGAGGGTCTAAGGGTGAGATAGTGAGGGGGTCTAAGGGTGAGATAGTGAGAGGGTCTAAGGGTGAGATAGTGAGAGGGTCTAAAGGTGAGATAGTGAGAGGGTCTAAGGGTGAGATAGTGAGAGGGTCTAAGGGTGAGATAGTGAGAGGGTCTAAGGGTGAGATAGTGAGAGGGTCTTAGGGTGAGATAGTGAGAGGGTCTAAGGGTGAGATAGTGAGAGGGTCTAAGGGTTAGATAGTGAGAGGTTGATAGTGAGAGGGTCTAAGGGTGAGATAGTGAGAGGGTCTAAGGGTGAGATAGTGAGAGGGTCTAAGGGTGAGATAGTGAGAGGGTCTAAAAGTGAGATGGTGAGAGGGTCTAAGGGTGAGATAGTGAGAGGGTCTAAGGGTGAGATAGTGAGAGGGTCTAAGGGTGAGATAGTGAGAGGGTCTAAGGGTGAGATAGTGAGAGGGTCTAAGGGTGAGATAGTGAGAGGGTCTAAGGGTGAGATAGTGAGAGGGTTTAAGGGTGAGATAGTGAGAGGGTCCAAGGGTGAGATAGTGAGAGGGTCTAAGGGTGAGATAGTGAGCGGGTCTAAGGGTGAAATAGTGAGAGGGTCTAAGGGTGAGATAGAGAGAGGATCTAAGGGTGAGATAGTGAGAGGGTCTAAGGGTGAGATAGTGAGAGGGTCTAAGGGTTAGATAGTGAGAGGGTCTAAGGGTGAGATAGTGAGAGGGTCTAAGGGTGAGATGTTGAGAAGGTCTAAGGGTGAGATAGTGAGAGGGTCTAAGGGTGAGATAGTGAGAGGGTCTAACGGTGAGATAGTGAGAGGGTCTAAGGGTGATATAGTGAGAGGTTCTAAGGGTGAGATAGTGAGAGGGTCTAAGGGTGAGATAGTGAGAGGGTCTAAGGGTGAGATAGTGAGAGGGTCTAAGGGTGAGATAGTGAGAGGGTCTAAGGGTGAGATAGTGAGAGGGTCTAAGGGTGAGATAGTGAGAGGGTCTAAGTGTGAGATAGTGAGAGTGTCTAAGGATGAGATAGTAAGAGGGTCTAAGGGTGAGATAGTGAGAGGGTGATAGTGAGAGGGTCTAAGGGTGAGATAGTGAGAGGGTCTAAGGGTGAGATAGTGAGAGGGTCTAAGGGTGAGATAGTGAGAGGGTCTAAGGGTGAGATAGTGAGAGGGTCTAAGGGTGAGATAGGGAGAGGGTCTAAGGGTGAGATATTGAGAGGGTCTAAGGGTGAGATAGTGAGAGGGTCTAAGGGTGAGATAGTGAGAGGGTCTAAGGGTGAGATAGTGAGAGGGTCTAAGGGTGAGATAGTGAGAGGGTCTAAGGGTGAGATAGTGAGAGGGTCTAAGGGTGAGATAGTGAGAGGGTCTAAGGGTGAGATAGTGAGAGGGTCTAAGGGTGAGATGGTGAGAGGGTCTAACGGTGAGATAGTGAGAGGGTCTAACGGTGAGATAGTGAGAGGGTCTAACGGTGAGATAGTGAGAGGGTCTAAGGGTGAGATAGTGAGAGGGTCTAAGGGTGAGATAGTGAGAGGGTCTAAGGGTGAGATAGTGAGAGGGTCTAAGGGTGAGATAGTGAGAGGGTCTAAGGGTGAGATAGTGAGAGGGTCTAAGGGTGAGATAGTGAGAGGGTCTAAGGGTGAGATAGTGAGAGGGTCTAAGGGTGAGATAGTGAGAGGGTCTAAGGTTGAGATAGTGAGAGGACCTAAGGGTGAGATAGTGAGAGGGTCTAAGGGTGAGATAGTGAGAGGGTCTAAGGGTGAGATAGTGAGAGGGTCTAAGGGTGAGATAGTGAGAGGGTCTAAGGGTGAGATAGTGAGAGGGTCTAAGGGTGAGATAGTGAGATGGTCTAAGGGTGAGATAGTGAGAGGGTCTAAGGGTGAGATAGTGAGAGGGTCTAAGGGTGAGATAGTGAGAGGGTCTAAGGTTGAGATAGTGAGAGTGTCTAAGGGTGAGATAGTGAAAGGGTCTAAGGGTGAGATAGTGAGAGGGTCTAAGGGTGAGATAGTGAGAGGGTCTTAGGGTGAGATAGTGAGAGGGTCTAAGTGTGAGATAGTGAGAGGGTCTAAGGGTGAGATAGTGAGAGGGTCTAAGGGTGAGATAGTGAGAGGGTCTAAGGGTGAGATAGTGAGAGGGTCTAAGGGTGAGATAGTGAGAGGGTCTAAGGGTGAGATAGTGAGAGGGTCTAAGGGTGAGATAGTGAGAGGGTCTAAGGGTGAGATAGTGAGAGGGTCTAAGGGTGAGATAGTGAGAGGTTCTAAGGGTGAGATAGTGAGAGGGTCTAAGGGTGAGATAGTGAGAGGGTCTAAGGGTGAGATAGTGAGAGGGTCTAAGGGTGAGATAGTGAGAGGGTCTAAGGGTGAGATAGTGAGAGGGTCTAAGGTTGAGATAGTGAGAGGGTCTAAGGGTGAGAAAGTGAGAGGTTCTAAGGGTGAGATAGTGAGAAGTTCTAAGGGTGAGATAGTGAGAGGGTCTAAGGGTGAGATAGTGAGAGGGTCTAAGGGTGAGATAGTGAGAGGGTCTAAGGGTGAGATGGTGAGAGGGTCTAAGGGTGAGATAGTGAGAGGGTCTAAGGGTGAGATAGTGAGAGGGTCTAAGGGTGAGATAGTGAGAGGGTCTAAGGGTGAGATAGTGAGAGGGTCTAAGGGTGAGATAGTGAGAGGGTCTAAGGGTGAGATAGTGAGAGGGTCTAAGGGTGAGATAGTGAGAGGGTCTAAGGGTGAGATAGTGAGAGGGTCTAAGGGTGAAATAGTGAGAGGTTCTAAGGGTGAGATAGTGAGAGGTTCTAAGGGTGAGATAGTGAGAGGGTCTAAGGGTGAGATAGTGAGAGGGTCTAAGGGTGAGATAGTGAGAGGGTCTAAGGGTGAGATAGTGAGAGGGTCTAAGGGTGAGATAGTGAGAGGGTCTAAGGGTGAGATAATGAGAGGGTCTAAGGGTGAGATAGTGAGAGGGTCTTAGGGTGAGATAGTGAGAGGGTCTAAGAGTGAGATAGTGAGAGGGTCTAAGGGTGAGAAAATGAGAGGGGCTAAGGGTGAGATAGTGAGAGGGTCTAAGGGTGAGATAGTGAGAGGGTCTAAGGGTGAGATAGTGAGAGGGTCTAAGGGTGAGATAGTGAGAGAGTGATAGTGAGAGGGTCTAAGGGTGAGATAGTGAGAGCGTCTAAGGGTGAGATAGTGAGAGGGTCTAAGGGTGAGATAGTGAGAGGGTCTAAGGGTGAGATAGTGAGAGGGTCCAAGGGTGAGAAAGTGAGAGGGTCTAATCGTGAGATAGTGAGAGGTTCTAAGGTTGAGATAGTGAGAGGGTCTAAGGGTTAGATAGTGAGAGGGTCTAAGGGTGAGATAGTGAGAGGGTCTAAGGGTGAGATAGTGAGAGGGTTAAGGGTGAGATAGTGAGAGGGTCTAAGGGTGACATAGTGAGAGTGTCTAAGGGTGAGATAGTGAGAGGGTCTAAAAGTGAGATAGTGAGAGAGTCTAAGGGTGAGATAGTGAGAGGGTCTAAGGGTGAAATAGTGAGAGGGTCTAAGAATGAGATAGTGAGAGGGTGATAGTGAGAGGGTCTAAGGGTGAGATAGTCAGAGGGTGTAAGGGTGAGATAGTGAGAGGGTCTAAGGGTGAGATAGTGGGAGGGTCTAAGGGTGAGATTGTGAGAGGGTCTAAGGGTGAGATAGTGAGAGGATCTAAGGGTGAGATAGTGAGAGGGTGTAAGGGTGAGATAGTGAAAAGGTCTAAGGGTGAGATAGTGAGAGGGTCTAAGGGTGAGATAGCGAGAGGGTCTAAGGGTGAGATAGTGAGAGGGTCTAAGGGTGAGATAGTGAGAGGGTCTAAGGGTGAGATAGTGAGAGGGTCTAAGGGTGAGATAGTTAGAGGGTCTAAGGGTGAGATAGTGAGAGGGTGACCCTCTCTCACTATCTCACCCTAAGACCCTCTCACTATCTCACCCTTAGACCCTCTCACTATCTCACCCTTAGACCCTCTCACTATCTCACCCTTAGACCTTCTCACTATCTCACCCTTAGACCCTCTCACTATCTCACCCTTAGACCCTCTCACTATCTCACTATTAACGGTGAGATAGTGAGATATTTTATAAAAAAAAAATCTTACGTGTGCTTTAGCTTTATTACTTTTCAAACATTTGCTTATTATTACACATTGCGCCTGTTCATCTACTTTTTTATAATATTGCATTCCTACCAATTTTCTTTGATAACATACATTTAGGCTTCTTATTTATTCCGGGTCGGCAAGCCGATGAAATGAAATCCAAAGTGCCTTGCAAAATCCAAATATGCTGGCGGCCGGTGAACGACCTTGCCACTCATAGTTATACACACTGCAAGCCCTATTCTGGGTCGGCAAGCCGTACTCAAATCATTTTCGCTGCCGTCGCGATCGATGCATGCTTCTTTGTTGTGTACATCAGCGTTTGCAACCTATAAACACGAGCGGGCCACATTGAACTATGAAGTATGATAGTTTTATTTCATATCATTGTTCGGTTCGCATTTCTTTCCACTTGGAAACACTGAGCCGTATATTTTCATGCGTTGGCTAAGTAGAGTTTTCATTGGGCCGATGCATAGGATAATTTATGGGTCGGCGTGCCGTGCCTGAGATCATATACATATATTTCTCTCAGCAAATTTGTAATGCTTTAGTATGCTGTTAAAATGTTTTTGCGAGATACAGCTGCATGTATGCAGATAATTTTTATTTTAATTATTTGTGAACTTTAGTTGTTTTAGAAGAAATTTGTTTGGTCTAACATATAAATGTTTATTATAAATATATATTTTTCACACTCATATTTATTAAAATTTCAATCTTATATTGACTTTAATAGGAAAATGATTTTTTAAAAAGTAAATAAAAATTAGTAATTTACGATGATGCTATTTATTACACTTCACGCCTCGTCGATTTCATAGATATGCACTTTTATAGTGTGAATTTCTGATTCATGCATCCAAGAATTTTGCTTGGTAAAATTAAAAAAAAAACTTTCAGCTTAAGCTTATAGTTTTATGAAAAGGTAAATACCGTCAATGTACCAATATTTAAAATATATCTTATGTGTGTTGAGACTTTGTCGTAGGAATCTTATTAGGATCTTATTAGGATCTTATTGGAATCTTATTGGAATCTTATTGGAATCTTATAACAATCTTATTGGAATCTTATTGGAATCTTATTGGAATCTTTTTGGAATCTTATTGGAATCTTTTTGGAATCTTATTGAATCTTATTAGAATCTTATTGGTCTACAAAATTCGGAAATTATTGTTGAGTATGCTATTTTATTCATATTTTTGTGGTAACGTATTCTTCTTTTATTAATTGTATGTTATAAAAATCGTATATTGGGATTGCATTTGAATATTTTATCATTAAGGTACTTTTTTAAGTTACTTGAAAGTTTCTGTGTTTAATATGTTTGCATTTATTGTCTAGGTGTATTAGAATCTTATTGGAATCTTATTGGAATCTTATTGGAATCTTATTAGAATCTTATGGGGATCTTATTAGAATCTTACTAGAATCTTATAGGAATCTTATTGGAATCTTATTAGAATCTTATTGGGGTCTTATTAGAATCTTTTTAGAATCTTATTGGAATCTTATTGGGATCTTATTGGAATCTTATTAGAATCTTATTGGAATCTTATTAGAATCTTATTGGAATCTTATTGGACTCTTATTACAATCCTATTGGAATTCTATTGGAATCTTATTAGAATCTTATTAGAATCTTATTGGAATCTTATTGGAATCTTATTAAAATCTTATTGGGATCTTATTAGAATCTTATTAGAGTCTTATATGAATCTTATTGGAATCTTATTAGAATCTTATTAGAATCTTATTGGGATCTTATTAGAATCTTATTGGGATCTTATTAGAATCTTATTAGAATCTTATTGGAATCTTATTAGAATCTTATTAGAATCTTATTGGGGTCTTATTAGAATCTTATAGGAATCTTATTGGAATCTTATTAGAATCTTATTAAAGAATCTTATCTTATCTTATTCTTAGAATCTTATTAGAATCTTATTGGGGTCTTATTAGAATCTTATAGGAATCTTATTAGAATCTTATTGGGGTCTTATTAGGATTTTATTGGAATCTTATTGGAATCTTATAACAATTTTATTGGAATCTTATTGGAATCTTATTGGAATCCCATTGGAATCTTATTTGAATCTTATTAGAATCTTATAGGAATCTTATTGGAATCTTATTAGAATCTTATAAGGATTTTATTGGAATCTTATTGGGATCTTATAACAATCTTATTGGAATCCCATTGGAATCTTATTAGAATCTTATTAGAATCTTATTGGAATCTTATTAGAATCTTATTAGATCTTATTGGGGTCTTATTAAAATCTTTTTAGAATCTTATTGGAATCTTATTAGAATCTTATTAGAATCTAATTGGAATCTTATTGGGATCTTATTGGAATGTTATTAGAATCTTATTGGAGTCTTATTGGAATCTTATAAGAATCTTATTGGAATCTAATTGGACTCGTATTACAATCCTATTGGAATTCTATTGGAATCTTATTGCAATCTTATTGGAATCTTATTAGAATCTTATTGGTGTACAAAATTCGAAAATTATTGTTGAGTATGCTATTTTATGCATAATTTTGTGGTAACGTATTCTTCTTTTATGAATTGCCGACCCATTCGAAAGCATCACGAGCCGCCACTGGTGAGAGGGTCTAAGGGTGAGATAGTGAGAGGGTCTAAGGGTGAGATAGTGAGCGGGTCTAAGGGTGAGATAGTGACAGGGTCTAAGGGTGAGATAGTGAGAGGTTCTAAGGGTGAGATAGTGAGAGGGTCTAACGGTGAGATAGTGAGAGGGTCTAACGGTGAGATAGTGAGAGGTTCTAAGGGTGAGATAGTGAGAGGGTCTAAGGGAGAGATAGTGAGAGGGTCTAAGGGTGAGATAGTGAGAGGGTCTAAGGGTGAGATAGTGAGAGGGTCTAAGGGTGAGATAGTGAGAGGGTCTAAGGGTGAGATAGTGAGAGGGTCTAAGGGTGAGATAGTGAGAGGGTCTAAGGGTGAGATAGTGAGAGGGTCTAAGGGTGAGATAGTGAGAGGGTCTAAGGGTGAGACAGTGAGAGGGTCTAAGGGTGAAATAGTGAGAGGGTGATAGTGAGAGGGTGATAGTGAGAGGGTCTAAGGGTGAGATAGTGAGAGGGTCTAAGGGTGAGATAGTGAGAGGGTCTAAGGGTGAGATAGTGAGAGGGTCTAAGGGTGAGATAGTGAGAGGGTCTAAGGGTGAGATAGTGAGAGGGTCTAAGGGTGAGATAGTGAGAGGGTCTAAGAATGAGATAGTGAGAGGGTCTAAGGGTGAGATAGTGAGAGGGTCTAAGGGTGAGATAGTGAGAGGGTCTAAGGGTGAGATAGTGAGAGGGTCTAAGGATGAGATAGTGAGAGGGTGATAGTGAGGGGTTCTAAGAGTGAGATAGTGAGAGGGTCTAAGGGTGAGATAGTGAGAGGGTCTAAGGGTGAGATAGTGAGAGGGTCTAAGGGTGAGATAGTGAGAGGGTCTAAGGGTGAGATAGTGAGAGGGTCTAAGGGTGAGATAGTGAGAGGGTCTAAGGGTGAGATAGTGAGAGGGTCTAAAGGTGAGATAGTGAGAGGGTCTAAGGGTGAGATAGTGCGAGGGTCTAAGGATGAGATAGTGAGAGGGTCTATGGGTGAGATAGTGAGAGGGTCTAAGGGTGAGATAGTGAGAGGGTCTAAGGTTGAGATAGTGAGAGGGTCTAAGGGTGAGATAGTGAGATGGTCTAAGGGTGAGATAGTGAGAGGGTCTAAGGGTGAAATAGTGAGAGGGTCTAAGGGTGAGATAGTGAGTGGGTCTTAGGGTGAGATAGTGAGAGGGTGATAGTGAGAGGGTCTAAGGTTGAGATAGTGAGAGGGTTTAAGGGTGAGATAGTGAGAGGGTCTAAGGGTGAGATAGTGAGAGAGTCTAAGGGTGAGATAGTGAGAGGGTCTAAGGGTGAGATAGTGAGAGGGTCTAAGGGTGAGATAGTGAGAATGTCTAAGGGTGAGATAGTGAGAGGGTCTAAGGGTGCGATAGTGAGAGGGTCTAAGGGTGAGATAGTGAGAGGGTCTAAGGGTGAGATTGTGAGAGGGTCTAAGGGTGAGATAGTGAGAGGGTCTAAGGGTGATATAGTGAGAGGGTCTAAGGGTGAGATAGTGAGAGGGTCTAAGGCTGAGATAGTGAGAGGGTCTAAGGGTGAGATAGTGAGAGGGTCTAAGGGTGAGATAGTGAGAGGGTCTAAGGGTGAGATAGTGAGAGGGTCTAAGGGTGAGATAGTGAGAGGGTCTAAGGGTGAGATAGTGAGAGGGTCTAAGGGTGAGATAGTGAGAGGGTCTAAGGGTGAAATAGTGAGAGGGTCTAAGGGAGCGATAGTGAGAGGGTCTAAGGGTGAGATAGTGAGAGGGTCTAAGGGTGAGATAGTGAGAGGGTCTAACGGTGAGATAGTGAGAGGGTCTAACGGTGAGATAGTGAGAGGGTCTAACGGTGAGATAGTGAGAGGGTCTAAGGGTGAGATAGTGAGAGGGTCTAAGGGTGAGATAGTGAGAGGGTCTAAGGGTGAGATAGTGAGAGGGTCTAAGGGTGAGATAGTGAGAGGGTCTAAGGGTGAGATAGTGAGAGGTTCTAAGGGTGAGATAGTGAGAGGGTCTAAGGGTGAGATGGTGAGAGGGTCTAAGGGTGAGATAGTGAGAGGGTCTAAGGGTGAGATAGTGAGAGGGTCTAAGGGTGAGATAGTGAGAGGGTCTAAGGGTGAGATAGTGAGAGGGTGATAGTGAGAGGGTCTAAGGGTGAGATAGTGAGAGGGTCTAAGGGTGAGATAGTGAGAGGGTCTTATTGTGAGATAGTGAGAGGGTCTAAGGGTGAGATAGTGAGAGGGTCTAAGGGTGAGATAGTGAGAGGGTCTAAGGGTGAGATAGTGAGAGGGTCTAAGGGTGAGATAGTGAGAGGGTCTAAGGGTGAGATAGTGAGAGGGTCTAAGGGTGAGATAGTGAGAGGGTCTAAGGGTGAGATAGTGAGAGGGTCTAAGGGTGAGATAGTGAGAGGGTCTAAGGGTGAGATAGTGAGAGGGTCTAACGGGGAGATAGTGAGAGGGTCTAACGGTGAGATAGTGAGAGGGTCTAACGGTGAGATAGTGAGAGGGTCTCACGGTGAGATAGTGAGAGGGTCTAACGGTGAGATAGTGAGAGGGTCTAAGGGTGAGATAGTGAGAGGGTGTTAGGGTGAGATAGTGAGAGGGTCTAAGGGTGAGATAGTGAGAGGGTCTAAGGGTGAGATAGTGAGAGGGTGATAGTGAGAGGGTCTAAGGGTGAGATAGTGAGAGGGTCTAGTGAGAGGGTCTAAGGGTGAGATAGTGAGAGGGTCTGAGGGTGAGATAGTGAGAGGGTCTAAGGGTGAGATTGTGAGAGGGTCTAAGGGTGAGATAGTGAGAGGGTCTAAGGGTGAGATAGTGAGAGGATCAAAGGGTGAGATAGTGAGAGGGTCTAAGGGTGAGATAGTGAGAGGGTGATAGTGAGAGGGTCTAAGGGTGAGATAGCGAGAGGGTCTAAGGGTGAGATAGTGATAGGGTCTGAGGGTGAGATAGTGAGAGGGTCTAAGGGTGAAATAGTGAGAGGTTTTAAGGGTGAGATAGTGAGAGGGTCTAAGGGTGAGATAGTGAGAGGGTCTAAGGGTGAGATAGTGAGAGGGTCTAAGGGTGAGATAGTGAGAGGGTCTTAGGGTGAGATAGTGAGAGGGTCTAAGGGTGAGATAGAGAGAGGGTCTAAGGGTGAGATAGTGAGAGGGTCTTAGGGTGAGATAGTGAGAGGGTCTAAGGGTGAGATAGTGAGAGGGTCTTAGGGTGAGATAGTGAGAGGGTCTAAGGGTGAGATAGTGAGAGGGTCTAAAGGTGAGATAGTGAGAGGGTCTAAGGGTGAGATAGTGAGAGGGTCTAAGGGTGAGATAGTGAGAGGGTCTAAGGGTGAGATAGTGAGAGGGTCTAAGGGTGAGATAGTGAGAGGGTCTAAGGGTGAGATAGTGAGAGGGTCTAAGGGTTAGATAGTGAGAGGTTGATAGTGAGAGGGTCTAAGGGTGACATAGTGAGAGGGTCTAAGGGTGAGATAGTGAGAGGGTCTAAGGGTGAGATAGTGAGAGGGTCTAAAAGTGAGATGGTGAGAGGGTCTAAGGGTGAGATAGTGAGAGGGTGTAACGGTGAGATAGTGAGAGGGTCTAAGGGTGAGATAGTGAGAGGGTCTAAGGGTGAGATAATGAGAGGGCCTAAGGGTGAGATAGTGAGAGGGTCTAAGAGTGAGATAGTGAGAGGGTGATAGTGAGAGGGTCTAAGGGTGAGATAGTGAGAGGGTCTAAAGGTGAGATAGTGATAGGGTCTAAGGGTGAGATAGTGAGAGGTTCTAAGGGTGAGATAGTGAGAGGGTTTAAGGGTGAGATAGTGAGAGGGTCTAAGGGTGAGATAGTGAGAGGGTCTAAGGGTGAGATAGTGAGAGGGTCTAAGGGTGAGATAGTGAGAGGGTCTAAGGGTGAGATAGTGAGAGGGTCTAAGGGAGCGATAGTGAGAGGGTCTAAGGGTGAGATAGTGAGAGGGTCTAAGGGTGAGATAGTGAGAGGGTCTGACGGTGAGATAGTGAGAGGGTCTAACGGTGAGATAGTGAGAGGGTCCAACGGTGAGATAGTGAGAGGGTCTAAGGGTGAGATAGTGAGAGGGTCTAAGGGTGAGATAGTGAGAGGGTCTAAGGGTGAGATAGTGAGAGGGTCTAAGGGTGAGATAGTGAGAGGGTGATAGTGAGAGGGTCTAAGGGTGAGATAGTGAGAGGGTCTAAGGGTGAGATAGTGATAGGGTCTAAGGGTGAGATAGTGATAGGGTCTAAGGGTGAGATAGTGAGAGGGTTTAAGGGTGAGATAGTGAGAGGGTCTAAGGGTGAGATAGTGAGAGGGTCTAAGGGTGAGATAGTGAGAGGGTCTAAGGGTGAGATAGTGAGAGGGTCTAAGGGTGAGATAGAGAGAGGGTCTAGGGGTGAGATAGTGAGAGGGTCTAAGGGTGAGATAGTGAGAGGGTCTAAGGGTTAGATAGTGAGAGGGTCTAAGGGTGAGATAGTGAGAGGGTCTAAGGGTGAGATAGTGAGAAGGTCTAAGGGTGAGATAGTGAGAGGGTCTAAGGGTGAGATAGTGAGAGGGTCTAAGGGTGAGATAGTGAGAGGGTCTAAGGGTGAGATAGTGAGAGGTTCTAATGGTGAGATAGTGAGAGGGTCTAAGGGTGAGATAGTGAGAGGGTCTAAGGGTGAGATAGTGAGAGGGTCTAAGGGTGAGATAGTGAGAGGATCTAAGGGTGAGATAGTGAGAGGGTCTAAGTGTGAGATAGTGAGAGTGTCTAAGGATGAGATAGTGAGAGGGTCTAAGGGTGAGATAGTGAGAGGGTGATAGTGAGAGGGTCTAAGGGTGAGATAGTGAGAGGGTCTAAGGGTGAGATAGTGAGAGGGTCTAAGGGTGATATAGTGAGAGGGTCTAAGGGTGAGATAGTGAGAGGGTCTAAGGGTGAGATAGGGAGAGGGTCTAAGGGTGAGATATTGAGAGGGTCTAAGGGTGAGATAGTGAGAGGGTCTAAGGGTGAGATAGTGAGAGGGTCTAACGGTGAGATAGTGAGAATGTCTAAGGGTGAGATAGTGAGAGGGTCTAAGGATGAGATAGTGAGAGGGTCTAAGTGTGAGATAGTGAGAGGATCTAAGGATGAGATAGTGAGAGGGTCTAAGGGTGAGATATTGAGAGGGACTAAGGGTGAGATAGTGAGAGGGTCTAAGGGTGAGATAGTGAGAGGGTCTAAGGGTGAGATAGTGAGAGGGTCTAAGTGTGAGATAGTGAGAGGGTCTAAGGGTGAGATAGTGAGAGGGTCTAAGGGTGAGATAGTGAGCGGATCTTAGGGTGAGATAGTGAGAGGGTCGAAGGGTGAGATGGTGAGAGGGTCTAAGGGTGAGATAGTGAGAGGGTCTAAGGGTGAGATAGTGAGAGGGTCTTAAGGTGAGATAGTGAGAGGTTCTAAGGGTGAGATAGTGAGAGGGTCTAAGGGTGAGATAGTGAGAGGGTCTAAGGGTGAGATAGTGAGAGGGTCTTAGGGTGCGATAGTGGGAGGATCTAAGGGTGAGATAGTGAGAGGGTCTAAGGGTGAGATAGTGAGAGGGTCCAAGGGTGAGATAGTGAGAGGGTCTAAGGGTGAGATAGTGAGAGGGTCTAAGGGTGAGATAGTGAGAAGGTCTAAGGGTGAGATAGTGAGAGGGTCTAAGGGTGAGATGGTGAGAGGGTGATAGTGAGAGGGTATAAGGGTGAGATAATGAGAGGGTCTAAAGGTGAGATAGTGAGAGGGTCTAAGGGTGAGATAGTGAGAGGGTCTAAGGGTGAGATAGTGAGAGGGTCTAAGGGTTAGATAGTGAGAGGGTCTTAGGGTGAGATAGTGAGAGGGTCTAAGGGTGAGATAGTGAAAGGTTCTAAGGGTGAGATAGTGAGAGGGTCTAAGGGTGAGATAGTGAGAGGGCCTAAGGGTGAGATAGTGAGAGGGTCTAAGGGTGCGATAGTGAGAGGGTCTAAGGGTGAGATAGTGAGAGGGTCTAAGGGTGAGATAGTGAGAGGGTCTAATGGTGAGATAGTGAGAGGGTCTAACGGTGCGATAGTGAGAGGGTCTAAGGGTGAGATAGTGAGAGGGTCTAAGGGTGAGATAGTGAGAGGGTCTAAGGGTGAGATAGTGAGAGGGTCTAAGGGTGAGATAGTGAGAGGGTCTAAGGGTGAGATAGTGAGAGGGTCTAAGGGTGAGATAGTGAGAGGGTCTAAGGGTGAGATAGTGAGAGGGTCTAAGGGTGAGATAGTGAGAGGGTCTAAGGGTGAGATAGTGAGAGGGTCTAAGGGTGAGATAGTGAGAGGGTCTAAGGGTGAGATAGTGAGAGGGTCTAAGGGTGAGATAGTGAGAGGTTCTAAGGGTGAGATAGTGAGAGGGTCTAAGGGTGAGATAGTGAGAGGGTCAAAGGGTGAGATAGTGAGAGGGTCTAAGGGTGAGATAGTGAGAGGGTCTAAGGGTGAGATAGTGAAAGGGTCTAAGGGTGAGATAGTGAGAGGGTGATAGTGAGAGGGTCTAAGGGTGAGATAGTGAGAGGGTCTAAGGGTGAGGTAGTGAGAGGGTCTAAGGGTGAGATAGTGAGAGAGTCTAAGAGTGATATAGTGTGAGGGTCTGAGGGTGAGATAGTGAGAGGGTCTAAGGGTGAGATAGTGAGAGGGTCTAAGGGTGAGATAGTGAGAGGGTCGAAGGGTGAGATAGTGAGAGGGTCTAAGGGTGAGATAGTGAGAGGGTCTTAGGGTGAGATAGTGAGAGGGTCTAAGGGTGAGATAGTGAGAGGGTCTAAGGGTGAGATAGTGAGAGGGTCTAAGGGTGAGATTGTGAGAGGGTCTAAGGGTGAGATAGTGAGAAGGTCTTAGGGTGAGATAGTGAGAGGGTCTAAGGGTGAGATAGTGAGAAGGTCTAAGGCTGAGATAGTGAGAGGGTCTAAGGGTGAGATAGTGAGAGGGTCTAAGGGTGAGATAGTGAGAGGGTCTAAGGGTGAGATAGTGAGAGGGTCTAAGGGTGAGATAGTGAGAGGGTCTAAGGGTGAGATAGTGAGAGGGTCTAAGGGTGAGATAGTGAGAGGGTCTAAGGGTGAGATAGTGAGAGGGTCTAAGGGTGAGATAGTGAGAGGGTCAAAAGGTGAGATAGTGAGAGGGTCTAAGGGTGAGATAGTGAGAGGGTCTAAGGGTGAGATAGTGAGAGGGTCCAAGGGTGAGATAGTGAGAGGTTGATAGTGAGAGGGTCTAAGGGTGAGATAGTGAGAGGGTCTAAGGGTGAGATAGTGAGAGGGTCTAAGGGTGAGATAGTGAGAGGGTCTAAGGGTGAGATAGTGAGAGGGTCTAAGGGTGAGATAGTGAGAGGGTCTAAGGGTGAGATAGTGAGAGGGTCTAAGGGTGAGATAGTGAGAGGGTCTAAGGGTGAGATAGTGAGAGGGTCTAAGGGTGAGATAGTGAGAGGGTCAAAGGGTGAGATAGTTAGAGGGTCTAAGGGTGAGATAGTGAGAGGGTCTAAGGGTGAGATAGTGAGAGGGTCCAAGGGTGAGATAGTGAGAGGTTGATAGTGAGAGGGTCTAAGGGTGAGATAGTGAGAGGGTCGAAGGGTGAGATAGTGAGAGGGTCTAAGGGTGAGATAGTGAGAGGGTCTAAGGGTGAGATAGTGAGAGGGTCTAAGGGTGAGATAGTGAGAGGGTCTTAGGGTGAGATAGTGAGAGGGTCTAAGGGTGATCTAGTGAGAGGGTCTAAGGGTGAGATAGTGAGAGGGTCTAAGGGTGAGATAGTGAGAGGGTCTAAGGGTGAGATAGTGAGAGGGTCTAAGGGTGAGATAGTGAGAGGGTCTAAGGTTGAGATAGTGAGAGGGTCTAAGGGTGTGATAGTGAGAGGGTCTAAGGGTGAGATAGTGAGAGGGTCTAAGGGTGAGATAGTGAGAGGGTCTAAGGGTGAGATAGTGAGAGGCAGTGGCGGCTCGTCAGGGACGGCAAGGTCGGCAGTGCCGACCCAAAACTCCTGTCCAGTTCATGCAGAGTGAAATCGTTCATTTTATAAAATATTCCTTTTCATGTTAAGATTTAAAAAAAAAAAATCTTACGTGTGCTTTAGCTTTATTACTTTTCAAACATTTGCCTATTATTACACATTGCGCCTGTTCATCTACTTTTTTATAATATTGCATTCCTACCAATTTTCTTTGATAACATACATTTAGGCTTCTTATTTATTCCGGGTCGGCAAGCCGATGAGATGAAATCCAAAGTGCCTTGCAAAATTCAAATATGCTGGCGGCCGGTGAACGACCTTGCCACTCATAGTTATACACACTGCAAGCCCTATTCTGGGTCGGCAAGCCGTACTCAAATCATTTTCGCTGCCGTCGCGATCGATGCATGCTTCTTTGTTGTGTACATCAGCGTTTGCAACCTATAAACACGAGCGGGCCACATTGAACTATGAAGTATGATAGTTTTATTTCATATCATTGTTCGGTTCGCATTTCTTTCCACTTGGAAACACTGAGCCGTATATTTTCATGCGTTGGCTAAGTAGAGTTTTCTTTGGGCCGATGCATAGGATAATTTATGGGTCGGCGTGCCGTGCCTGAGATCATATACATATATTTCTCTCAGCAAATTTGTAATGCTTTAGTATGCTGTTAAAATGTTTTTGCGAGATACAGCTGCATGTATGCAGATAATTTTTATTTTAATTATTTGTGAACTTTAGTTGTTTTAGAAGAAATTTGTTTGGTCTGACATATAAATGTTTATTATAAATATATATTTTTCACACTCATATTTATTAAAATTTCAATCTTATATTGACTTCAATAGGAAAATGATTTTTTAAAAAGTAAATAAAAATTAGTAATTTACGATGATGCTATTTATTACACTTCACGCCTCGTCGATTTAATAGATATGCACTTTTAGAGTGTGAATTTCTGATTCATGCATCCAAGAATTTTGCTTGGTAAAATTAAAAAAAAAACTTTCAGCTTAAGCTTATAGTTTTGTGAAAAGGTAAATACCGTCAATGTACCAATATTTAAAATATGTCTTATGTGTGTTGAGACTTTGTCGTAGGAATCTTATTAGGATCTTATTAGGATCTTATTGGAATCCTATTGGAATCTTATTGGAATCTTATAACAATCTTATTGGAATCTTATTGGAATCTTATTGGAATCTTTTTGGAATCTTATTGGAATCTTTTTGGAATCTTATTGAATCTTATTAGAATCTTATTGGTCTACAAAATTCGGAAATTATTGTTGAGTATGCTATTTTATTCATATTTTTGTGGTAACGTATTCTTCTTTTATTAATTGTATGTTATAAAAATCGTATATTGGAATTGCATTTGAATATTTTATCATTAAGGTACTTTTTTAAGTTACTTGAAAGTTTCTATGTTTTATATGTTTGCATTTATTGTCTAGGTGTATTAGAATCTTATTGGAATCTTATTGGAATCTTATTGGAATCTTATTGGAATCTTATTGGAATATTATTGGAATCTTATTAGAATCTTATGGGGATCTTATTAGAATCTTATTAGAATCTTATAGGAATCTTATTGGAATCTTATTAGAATCTTATTGGGGTCTTATTAGAATCTTTTTAGAATCTTATTGGAATCTTATTGGGATCTTATTGGAATCTTATTAGAATCTTATTGGAATCTTATTAGAATGTTATTGGAATCTTATTGGACTCTTATTACAATCCTATTGGAATTCTATTGAAATCTTATTAGAATCTTATTAGAATCTTATTGGAATCTTATTGGAATCTTCTTAAAATCTTATTGGGATCTTATTAGAATCTTATTAGAGTCTTATATGAATCTTATTGGAATCTTATTAGAATCTTATTAGAATCTTATTGGGATCTTAGTAGAATCTTATTGGGATCTTATTAGAATCTTATTAGAATCTTATAGGAATCTTATTGGAATCTTATTAGAATCTTATTGTGGTCTTATTAGAATCTTATAGGAATCTTATTGGAATCTTATTAGAATCTTATTATAGAATCTTATCTTATCTTATTGTTAGAATCTTATTAGAATCTTATTGGGGTCTTATTAGAATCTTATTGGAATCTTATTGGAATCCCATTGGAGTCTTATTGGGATCTTATTGGAATCTTATTAGATTCTTATAGGAATCTTATTGGAATCTTTTTAGAATCTTATTAGGATTTTATTGGAATCTTATTGGGATCTTCTAACAATCTTATTGGAATCTTATTAGAATCTTATTGGAATCCCATTGGAATCTTATTAGAATCTTATTAGAATCTTATTGGAATCTTATTAGAATCTTATTAGATCTTATTGGGGTCTTATTAAAATCTTTTTAGAATCTTATTGGAATCTTATTAGAATCTTATTAGAATCTAATTGGAATCTTATTGGGATCTTATTGGAATCTTATTAGAATCTTATTGGAGTCTTATTGGAATCTTATAAGAATCTTATTGGAATCTTAGTTTACTCTTATTACAATCCTATTGGAATTAATAATAATAATAATAATAATTTATTGCAGCTATTCATTTTACAAACATGGTACAAAAAATTCATAGCATAGCTCGCTCCTCGCAAAAGTAAGAGTACTTGTGCGCGAGTGCGGGGACCTAATACGAACTACTGAATTCAAAATATATAAAAAGCTGTGATCAACTATAATAAACGTTTACATAAAATTCAAATTAGCAATAAAAAAAAAAAAAAAAAACTATACAAGCCTAAATTAAAAACTAAGATTAAAGTTCGAGTAAAATATCAACACAATATGGCGCTAATAATTGAGAAAAAATGAATTTAAAAACATATGTATATGTAACGTAGTGGAAAGTGGTAACAGAAGCGCAAAAAATTGCTAAATTAAAGGCGAATAAAAATTACACAAAATAATAAAAAAAAAATTAAATTGAACAAATCGGAAAATAAATTATATCGAAAAGCTGACAATAGGTGAAGATAGCATGAAAGTGTAAGGCGAAACGAAAAATATTTAGACTAGAATGGACACTTTAAATTTAATGGTTTAAGAGTTTAGCACAGAATCTAAGCATTGGTTTCCACTTTGAACAAACCGTTTTAAAATTGACTTGAAATTAAGATCATTTAGCGTAAGCTTTATCTCTTGAGGAAGTTTGTTGTACAGTTTAGGTCCTAAGACACTTAGGTGCCTGGCCGTTTTTGATTTTCTACATCGAGTTGTTAAGATGGGATTTGTCAATTGCCTTCTTGTTTGGTAACCAGTAGTATGGATATTGAACTGGCTGCCGTTCAGGTACATACATTTTAAAGCCGCATATAAGTAAAGCTGACGAATATTCATTACACAAAACTCTTCGTATGCTTTGGTTGTTGATGAGAAAATTGATTTTTTCAAACATATCTTAACTATTTTACTCTGCAAGTTTTGTAGAGGGGCAGTATGACATGAAAGCGCTGCGCCCCAAACAATGATAGCGTACTGGATGATACTCTGAGCGATTGCAAAATAAACTAGCTTTATTGTGTTAAGATTAGTGTTATATCTAAGCCTCATAAACGCATAAAGTGTTCGACGTACCTTGCGTATGATATTAAGAATATGGCTTTTCCAGCTGAGGTCTTCGTCAATTATAACGCCTAAATAATTGATTTCTTTGAGCTGCTTTATCTTAGCGTTATTTAATGAAATGTTTAAATTCAGATCGCTCAAACTATTTTTGGACCCGAAAGCTAAAAAACAAGTTTTTTCTATGTTTAACACAAGTTTGTGTGCGCTCAGCCAGTTGTATATTGTTTGACAGCCTTTATTTGCTTCATGAGAAACCCTATTCCAAGTACTACCCCTAAAAAGTAAAACGGTGTCATCCGCGTATGCAATTATCTGGCCATTGAAGTCTGGATTATTGAAATGTAGGTTACAAAGATCATTTATGTATAAGTTGAAAAAAATTGGGCCAAGTACAGATCCTTGAGGAATACCGCATTTGACCTCCAAAGTATTACTGATATCTGGACCTATTTTAACTTTTTGTTTACGACCATAGATGTAAGAATGGAATAATCTGTATATATTATCCAAGAGCCCCAGATTCCGAATTTTACGTAGCAATATACAATGGTTGACTGTATCAAAAGCCTTTTTTAGGTCTAGAAAAACTGCGATTGTTTTATCATTACTGTCGATAGATTGGTTTATGAAGCTGGTTACACAGTAAAGAGCGTCGACTGTACTAGTGCCCTCACGAAAACCAAATTGGTTTGGTGCAATTTTATGGCGCACAGCTAGAAATTCACCCAATCTAGCTTTTAGGCACTTCTCAAAGATTTTAGCCAAAATAGAAATCAAAGATATCGGTCTGTAGTTATTCAGATACTTTTTGTCCTGTGCTTTGAAAATTGGAACAACAATAGCTGTTTCAAAACGGTCCGGAAACTGACCAGTCTGTAGGCAGGCATTATAGATATGTCGAAGAGGTGTTAAAATTGTTCCTGCTAATTTTTTAATCACTTTAGCGGTTACTAAATCTTCACCAGGTGATTTATTCTCATACATAGAATTAATATGAAACAGTATTTCTTCCTTGCTTATTGCTTTGAAATCGAATGGCTCGAGCTGGTCTACTACTGGTGGCGAAGGTAGAGTAGTTGGAGGGACAGAATTAGTTATACTTTCACCAATTTCTGAAAAGTAGTTGTTGAATTCGTTAGCAATATCACTGCCAGATTTCAACAAAGTTCCGTCTCTAGCTAAGATTTCAGTTATGGATTGGTTCTCTTTCTTATTCTTCGCTATTATCTCATTAATCATTTCCCATAATTTTTTCGGGTCACTTTTGTATTTATTAGTTTTTGTCATGTAATAATTTGATTTCGCTTGCTTAATTGTTTTGTTAAGGATATTTCTAAAGATTTTGAATCTACGCTTTAGTTCCACTTTAAACGGTTGATTAGTCAACATCTTTGCAAGTCGACTTTTATGACGTATTGACACAACAATTCCTTTGGTGCACCAAGGTTTCAACGGAATCAATTTTTTTCTAAACGTATACTCAGATATAGTGGCTGATTTGTCTACCAGATCATTTAAAACACATAGAAAACTATTTACCGCCTCATCGGGGCTATTGATATTACATACAACATTCCAGTCTAATTGTTGGGCCCTTTCAACTAAAATATCATAATTGATTTTTGTTACTTGAACCGTTTTATTATTGATATTAGCTGTTTTGGAGTTTTTATAGGCCAGATTGGCTATAGTACAGTAGTGATCAGTAATATGGGTGTGAAGAATAGCTGCTTCAAAAATGAGGTTGCTAGTATCTTTGAAAAATGCGTGGTCAATACATGAACCACTTTTTGCTCGGGTAATACCGTGGAGATGTTTGTTAAAACCAAATTTACCTAAAACATTGAGGTAATCTTGTGCAGTGTGAGAGATTTTACTACCATGTATGTTTATATTGATATCCCCAATTATTATATGGTGGTTATAATTTTTAAAAGTTTCCAAATATACATCCAAGTCTTGGATGAAGCTACTGGGTTCAAGACTAGGAGAACGGTAAAAACAGGAAATAAGAAGGTTTGAGCTGTTAGGTAATGATAAAACCAAGTGCAACGAGTTCGCATGGTCAAACCTGACATCTATTCGGTTGACAGAGTAATCGTTTTTAATATAAACAAGTAGCCCGTCACATTTATTAAATAAATTTGGTTTGACTATGCTGTAGTACCCATTTATATCAAAGCCAATGGTACTCGAGAGCCATGTTTCTGTTAAAACGATGACATCGAAAACATAAAGCATACTATTCATGGTCAAAACTAGCTCATCAAAGTTTATCGCAATACTTCTGATATTCATGTGTAGTATTCTAAATGTAAGGCTGTTGTTAATTAACGCAAATTTATGAAACTCCCCTATGTCAGCAAAAATCGATGTACATTGATTGCAATTATTGTCGATTTCAAATTGGTCAATTAATCCATCCATTTAAATAAAGAAATTAAAAAATTAAAATTCGAACAAAAGAACAAAAGCTAACAAAAGCAAAAAAAAAAAATTAAACAAACTAGAAATAGAAACCCTAAAGCTGCCCAATATGATTGATATCCTCAGCGCAATTGATGATTACTGGTCTGTCACCTTCTGTTTTGCGAACGAAAACTTTTCCATATTTCGCCCAGATGAATTTAAAGCTCCGCAAACTTGTTTTTGCTTGGTATAGCAACGCCGCTGTTGTCGGAGTTAAGTGATCTCCTATGAACACTCTGCTGTCATCTAAACTTTTGTGAATTAATTTAGCAGGAAGCCCTGCACCGTCATTTCGCCTTTTCACAGCTGATTTATACCCGCCAACGAAAGAATCTCTAACAGATTTATTTGCAAATTTAATGATAATTTTGGTTGATCGTGATTGTTTCGGTCTGAAAACTTCCTGTATGTTGCGATCAGAGATCGCTGGATCGATACCGATCGCCACAGAAGTTAACTTAACAATTTCATGCAGGTTTTCGTTACTTGTTTGCTTGATACCGTTTAAAACAACGTTGTTCGCTCGCAATTCGGATGCGAGACTGTTATTTTCAATTTTTAGTTTATTGATTTCCGATTTTATAGCAACATTTTCTTTGTTAAGTGTTGTGACTTGACTTATCAGATCATTCATTTTAGCCACATAGTCATCAAATTTAGAAGACATGAATTCAATGGCTTTTCTCATTTCACCGAGTTCCCTATTGGAGTTGTTATACTTCGAAAAAATTTCGGTTTTGAAATTAGCAAACATTTCCCGTAATGTAACTTCAAAGCACGGATCGGATTTTTCAACACTTTTGGAATTTTGAGTTTCACACTGAACACAGCACCATTTCTCACGTCGCCGACCCAGTTTACGCACATCTTCGGGGGTTTTTAAGCCGGAACAATGAGAGTGAAAATAGTTTTTGCAGGATGCACAAGTAATTACATCTTTAGGATCCACGAACATTTCTTTACAGGATCGACACTGCACATCATTGTTAGGCATTTTGAGATTTAGTTAAATTCCGAAAACAAAAATGAAACAAAGAAAAAAGAAAAAACCGCAAGTTGAAAATTTACACAGCCAGTGAAGCACGTCCGTACAGTCCCACAGTGAAAACCTGAATGATGAATTCTATTGGAATCTTATTGGAATCTTATTGGAATCTTATTAGAATCTTATTGGTCTACAAAATTCGAAAATTATTGTTGAGTATGCTATTTTATGCATATTTTTGTGGTAACGTATTCTTCTTTTATTAATTGCCGACCCATTCGAAAGCGTCACGAGCCGCCACTGGTGAGAGGGTCTAAGGGTGAGATAGTGAGAGGGTCTAAGGGTGAGATAGTGAGCGGGTCTAAGGGTGAGATAGTGAGAGGGTCTAAGTGTGAGATAGTGAGAGGTTCTAAGGGTGAGATAGTGAGAGGGTCTAACGGTGAGATAGTGAGAGGGTCTAAGGGTGAGATAGTGAGAGGGTCTAAGGGTGAGATAGTGAGAGGGTCTAAGGGTGAGATAGTGAGAGGGTCTAAGGGTGAGATAGTGAGAGGGTCTAAGGGTGAGATAGCGAGAGGGTCTAAGGGTGAGATAGTGAGAGGGTCTAAGGGTGAGATAGTGAGAGGGTCTAAGGGTGTGATAGTGAGAGGGTCTAAGGGTGAGATAGTGATAGGGTCTAAGGGTGAGATAGTGAGAGGGTCTAAGGGTGAGATAGTGAGAGGGTCTAAGGGTGAGATAGTGAGAGGGTCTAAGGTTGAGATAGTGAGAGGGTCTAAGGGTGAGATCGTGAGAGGGTCTAAGGGTGAGATAGTGAGAGGGTGATAGTGAGAGGGTCTAAGGGTGAAATAGTGAGAGGGTCTAAGGGTGAGATAGTGAGAGGGTCTAAGGGTGAGATAGTGAGAGGGTCTAAGGGTGAGATAGTTAGAGGGTCTAAGGGTGAGAGGGTCTAAAGGTGAGATGGTGAGAGGGTCTAAGGGTGAGATAGAGAGACGGTCTAAGGGTGAGATAGTGAGAGGGTCTAAGTGTGAGATAGTGAGAGGGTCTAAGGGTGAGATAGTGAGAGGGTCTAAGGGTGAGATGGTGAGAGGGTCTAAGGGTGAGATAGTGAGAGGGTGATAGTGAGAGGGTGATAGTGAGAGGGTCTAAGGGTGAGATAGTGAGAGGGTCTAAGGGTGAGATAGTGAGAGGGTCTAAGGGTGAGATAGTGAGAGGGTCTAAGGGTGAGATAGTGAGAGGGTCTAAGGGTGAGATAGGGAGAGGGTCTAAGGGTGAGATATTGAGGGGGTCTAAGGGTGAAATAGTGAGACGGTCTAAGGGTGAGATAGTGAGAGGGTCTAAGGGTGAGATAGTGAAGGGTCTAAGGGTGAGATAGTGAGAGGGTCTAAGGGTGAGATAGTGAGAGGGTTTGAGTGTGAGATAGTGAGAGGATCTAAGGGTGAGATAGTGAGAGGGTCGAAGGGTGAGATAGTGAGAGGGTCTAAGGGTGAGATAGTGAGAGGGTCTAAGGGTGAGATAGTGAGAGGGTGATAGTGAGTGGGTCTAAGGGTGAGATAGTGAGAGGGTCTAAGGGTGAGATAGTGAGAGGGTCTAAGGGTGAGATAGTGAGAGGGTGTAAGGGTGAGATAGTGAGAGGGTCTAAGGGGTTAGATAGGGAGAGGGTCTAAGGGTGAGATAGTGAGAGGGTCTAAGGGTGAGATAGTGAGAGTTTTTAAGGGTGAAATAGTGAGAGGGTGATAGTGAGAGGGTCTAAGGGTGAGATAGTGAGAGGGTCTAAGGGTGAGATAGTGAGAGGGTCTAAGTGTGACATAGTGAGAGGGTCTAAGGGTGAGATAGTGAGAGGGTCTAAGGGTGAGATAGTGAGAGGGTCTAAGGGTGAGATAGTGAGAGGGTCTAAAGGTGAGAATGTGAGAGGGTCTAAGGGTAAGATAGGGAGAGGGTCTAAGGGTGAGATAGTGAGAGGGTCTAAGGGTGAGATAGTGAGAGGGTCTAAGGGTGAGATAGTGAGAGGGTCTAAGGGTGAGATAGTGAGAGGGTCTAAGGGTGAGATAGTGAGAGGGTCTAAGGGTGAGATAGTAGAGGGTCTAAGGGTGAGATAGTGAGAGGGCCTAAGGGTGAGATAGTGAGAGGGTCTAAGGGTGAGATAGTGAGAGGGTCTAAGGGTGAGATAGTGAGAGGGTCCAAGGGTGAGATAGTGAGATGGTCTAAGGGTGAGAAAGTGAGAGGGTCTAAGGGTGAGATAGTGAGAGGGTCTAAGGGTGAGATAGTGAGAGGGTCTAAGGGTGAGATAGTGAGAAGGTCTAAGGGTGAGATAGTGAGCGGGTCTATGGGTGAGATAGTGAGAGGGTCTAAGGGTGAGATAGTGAGAGGGTGATAGTGAGAGGGTCTAAGGGTGAGATAGTGAGAGGGTCTAAGCGTGAGATAGTGAGAGGGTCTAAGGGTGAGATAGTGAAAGGGTCTAAGGGTGAGATAGTGAGAGGGTCTAAGGGTGAGATAGTGAGAGGGTCTAAGGGTGAGATAGTGAGAGGGTCTAAGGGTGAGATAGTGAGAGGGTCTAAGGGTGAGATAGTGAGAGGGTCTAAGGGTGAGATAGTGAGAGGGTCTAAGGGTGAGATATTGAGAGTATCTAAGGGTGAGATAGTGAGAGGGTCTAAGGGTGAGATAGTGAGATGGTCAAAGGGTGAGATAGTGAGAGGGTCTAAGGGTGAGATAGTGAGAGGGTGATAGTGAGAGGGTCTAAGGGTGAGATAGTGAGAGGGTCTAAGGGTGAGATAGTGAGAGGGTGATAGTGAGAGGAACTAAGTGTGAGATACTGAGAGGGTGATAGAGAGAGGGTCTAAGTGTGAGATAGTGAGAGGGTCTAAGGGTGAGATGGTGAGAGGGTCTAAGGGTGAGATAGTGAGAGGGTCTAAGGGTGAGATAGTGAGAGGGTCTAAGGGTGAGATAGTGAGAGGGTCTAAGGGTGAGATAGTGAGAGGGTCTAAGGGTGAGATAGTGAGAGGGTCTAAGGGTGAGATAGTGAGAGGGTCTAAGGGTGAGATAGTGAGAGGGTCTAAGGGTGAGATAGTGAGAGGGTCTAAGGGTGAGATAGTGAGAGTGCCTAAGGGTGAGATAGTGAGAGGGTCTAAGGGTGAGATAGTGAGAGGGTCTAAGGGTGAGATAGTGAGAGGGTCTAAGGGTGAGATAGTGAAAGGGTCTAAGTGTGAGATAGTGAGAGGGTCTAAGGGTGAGATGGTGAGAGGGTCTAAGGGTGAGATAGTGAGAGGGTCTAAGGGTGAGATAGTGAGAGGGTCTAAGGGTGAGATAGTGAGAGGGTCTAAGGGTGAGATAGTGAGAGGGTCTAAGGGTGAGATAGTGAGAGGGTCTAAGGGTGAGATAGTGAGAGGGTCTAAGGGTGAGATAGTGAGAGGGTCTAAGGGTGAGATAGTGAGAGGGTCTAAGGGTGAGATAGTGAGAGTGCCTAAGGGTGAGATCGTGAGAGGGTCTAAGGGTGAGATAGTGAGAGGGTCTAAGGGTGAGATAGTGAGAGGGTCTAAGGGTGAGATAGTGAGAGGGTCTAAGGGTGAGATAGTGAGAGGGTCTAAGGGTGAGATAGTGAGAGGGTCTAAGGGTGAGATAGTGAGAGGGTCTAACGGTGAGATAGTGAGAGGGTCTAAAGGTGAGATAGTGAGAAGGTCTAAGGGTGAGATAGTGAGAGGGTCTAAGGGTGAGATAGTGAGATGGTCAAAGGGTGAGATAGTGAGAGGGTCTAAGGGTGAGATAGTGAGAGGGTCTAAGGGTGAGATAGTGAGAGGGTGATAGTGAGAGGGTCTAAGTGTGAGATAGTGAGAGGGTGATAGTGAGAGGGTCTAAGTGTGAGATAGTGAGAGGGTCTAAGGGTGAGATGGTGAGAGGGTCTAAGGGTGAGATAGTGAGAGGGTCTAAGGGTGAGATAGTGAGAGGGTCTAAGGGTGAGATAGTGAGAGGGTCTAAGGGTGAGATAGTGAGAGGGTCTAAGGGTGAGATAGTGAGAGGGTCTAAGGGTGAGATAGTGAGAGGGTCTAAGGGTGAGATAGTGAGAGGGTCTAAGGGTGAGATAGTGAGAGGGTCTAAAGATGAGATAGTGAGAGTGCCTAAGGGTGAGATAGTGAGAGGGTCTAAGGGTGAGATAGTGAGAGGGTCTAAGGGTGAGATAGTGAGAGGGTCTAAGGGTGAGATAGTGAAAGGGTCTAAGGGTGAGATAGTGAGAGGGTCTAAGGGTGAGTTAGTGAGAGGATCTATGGGTGAGATAGTGAGAGGGTCTAAGGGTGAGATAGTGAGAGGGTCTAAGGGTGAGATAGTGAGAGGGTCTAAGGGCGAGATAGTGAGAGGGTCTAAGGGTGAGATAGTGAGAAGGTCTAAGGGTGAGATAGTGAGAAGGTCTAAGGGTGAGATAGTGAGAGGGTCTAAGGGTGAGATAGTGAGAGGGTCTAAGGGTGAGATAGTGAGAGGGTCTAAGGGTGAGATAGTGAGAGGGTCTAAATGTGAGATAGTGAGAGGGTCTAAGGGTGAGATAGTGAGAGGGTCTAAGGGTGAGATAGTGAGAGGGTCTAAAGGTGAGATAGTGAGAGGGTCTAAGGGTGAGAGAGTGAGAGGGTCTAAGGGTGAGATAGTGAGAGGGTCTAAGGGTTAGATAGTGAGAGGGTCTAAGGGCGAGATAGTGAGAGGGTCTAAGGGTGAGATAGTGAGAAGGTCTAAGGGTGAGATAGTGAGAGGGTCTAAGGGTGAGATAGTGAGAGGGTCTAAGGGTGAGATAGTGAGAGGGTCTAAGGTTGAGATAGTGAGAGGGTCTAAGGTTGAGATAGTGAGAGGGTCTAGGGGTGAGATAGTGAGAGGGTCTAAGGGTGAGATAGTGAGAGGGTCTAAGGGTGAGATAGTGAGAGGGTCTAAGGGTGAGATAGTGAGAGGGTCTAAGGGTGAGATAGTGAGAAGGTCTAAGGGTGAGATAGTGAGAGGGTCGAAGGGTGAAATAGTGAGAGGGTCTAAGGATGAGATAGTGAGAGGGTCTAAGGGTGAGATAGTGAGAGGGTCTAAGGGTGAGATAGTGAGAGGGTCTAGGGGTGAGATAGTGAGAGGGTGATAGTGAGAGAGTCTAAGGGTGAGATAGTGAGAGGGTCTAAGGGTGAGATAGTGAGAGGGTCTAAGGGTGAGATAGTGAGAGTGCCTAAGGGTGAGATAGTGAGAGGGTCTAAGGGTGAGATAGTGAGAGGGTCTAAGGGTGAGATAGTGAGAGGGTCTAAGGGTGAGAAAGTGAGAGGGTCTAAGGGTGAGATAGTGAGAGGGTCTAAGGGTGAGATAGTGAGAGGGTCTAAGGATGAGATAGTGAGAGGGTCTAAGGGTGAGATAGTGAGAGGGTCTAAAGGTGAGATAGTGAGAGGGTCTAAGGGTGAGATAGTTAGAGGGTCTAAGGGTGAGATAGTGAGAGGGTCTAATTGTGAGATAGTGAGAGGGTCTAGGTGTGAGATAGTGAGAGGGTCTAAGGGTGAGATAGTGAGAGGGTCTAAGGGTGAGATAGTGAGAGGGTCTAAGGGTGAGATAGTGAGAGGGTCTAAAGGTGAGATAGTGAGAAGGTCTAAGGGTGAGATAGTGAGAGGGTCTAAGGGTGAGATAGTGAGAGGGTCTAAGGGGGAGATAGTGAGAGGGTGATAGTGAGAGGGTCTAATGGTGAGATAGTGAGAGGGTCTAAGGGTGAGATAGTGAGAGGGTCTAAGGGTGAGATAGTGAGAGGGTGATAGTGAGAGGGTCTAAGAGTGAGATAGTGAGAGGGTCTAAGGGTGAGATGCTGAGAGGGTCTAAGGGTGAGATAGTGAGAGGGTCTAAGGGTGAGATAGTGAGAGGGTCTAAGGGTGAGATAGTGAGAGGGTCTAAGGGTGAGATAGTGAGAGGGTCTAAGGGTGAGATAGTGAGAGGGTCTAAGGGTGAGATAGTGAGAGGGTCTAAGGGTGAGATAGTGAGAGGGTCTAAGGGCGAGATAGTGAGAGGATCTAAGGGTGAGATAGTGAGAGGGTCTAAGGGTGAGATAGTGAGAGGGTCTAAGGGTGAAATAGTGAGAGGGTCTAAGGGTGAAATAGTGAGAGGGTCTAAGGGTGAGATAGTGAGAGGGTCTAAGGGTGAGATAGTGAGAGGGTCTAAGGGTGAGATAGTGAGAGGGTCTAAGGGTGAGATGGTGAGAGGGTCTAAGGGTGAGATAGTGAGAGGGTCCAAGGGTGAGATAGTGAGATGGTCTAAGGGTGAGATAGTGAGATGGTCTAAGGGTGAGATAGTGAGAGGGTCTAAGGGTGAGATAGTGAGAGGGTCTAAGGGTGAGATAGTGAGAGGGTCTAAGGGTGAGATAGTGAGAGGGTCTATGGGTGAGATAGTGAGAGGGTCTAAGGGTGAGATAGTGAGAGGGTGATAGTGAGAGGGTCTAAGTGTGAGATAGTGAGAGGGTCTAAGGGTGATATAGTGAGAGGGTCTAAGGATGAGATAGTGAAAGGGTCTAAGGGTGAGATAGTGAGAGGGTCTAAGGGTGAGATAGTGAGAGGGTCTAAGGGTGAGATAGTGAGAGGGTCTAAGGGTGAGATAGTGAGAGGGCCTAAGGGTGAGATAGTGAGAGGGTCTAAGGGTGAGATAGTGAGAGGATCTAAGGGTGAGATAGTGAGAGGGTCTAAGGGTGAGATATTGAGAGTATCTAAGGGTGAGATAGTGAGAGGGCCTAAGGGTGAGATAGTGAGAGGGTCTTAGGGTGAGATAGTGAGAGGGTCTAAGGGTGAGATAGTGAGAGGGTCTAAGGGTGAGATAGTGAGAGGGTCTAAGGGTGAGATAGTGAGAGGGTCTAAGGGTGAGGTAGTGAGAGGGTCTAAGGGTGAGATAGTGAGAGGGTCTAAGGGTGAGATAGTGAGAGGGTCTAAGGGTGAGATAGTGAGAGGGTCTAAGGGTGAGATAGTGAGAGGGTCTAAGGGTGAGATGGTGAGAGGGTCTAAGGGTGAGATAGTGAGAGGGTCTAAAGGTGAGATAGTGAGAGGGTCTAAGGGTGAGATAGTGAGAGGGTCTAAGGGTGAGATAGTGAGAGGGTCTAAGGGTGAGATAGTGAGAGGGTCTAGGGGTGAGATAGTGAGTGGGTCTAAGGGTGAGATAGTGAGAGGGTCTAAGGGTGAGATAGTGAGAGGGTCTAAGGGTGAGATAGTGAGAGGGTGATAGTGAGAGGGTCTAAGGGTGAGATAGTGAGAGGGTCTAAGGGTGAGATAGTGAGAGGGTCTAAGGGTGAGATAGTGAGAGGGTCTAAGGGTGAGATAGTGAGAGGGTCTAAGGGTGAGAGGGTCTAAAGGTGAGATGGTGAGAGGGTCTAAGGGTGAGATAGTGAGAGGGTCTAAGGGTGAGATAGTGAGAGGGTCTAAGGGTGAGATAGTGAGAGGGTCTAAGGGTGAGATAGTGAGAGGGTCTAAGGGTGAGATCGTGAGAGGGTCTAAGGGTGAGATAGTGAGAGGGTGATAGTGAGAGGGTCTAAGGGTGAGATAGTGAGAGGGTCTAAGGGTTAGATAGTGAGAGGGTCTAAGGGTGAGATAGTGAGAGGGTCTAAGGGTGAGATAGTGAGAGGGTCTAAGGGTGAGATTGTGAGAGGGTCTAAGGGTGAGATAGTGAGAGGGTCTAAGGGTGAGATCGTGAGAGGGTCTAAGGGTGAGATAGTGAGAGGGTGATAGTGAGAGGGTCTAACGGTGAGATAGTGAGAGGGTCTAAGGGTGAGATAGTGAGAGGGTCTAAGGGTGAGATAGTGAGAGGGTCTAAGGGTGAGATAGTGAGAGGGTCTAAGGGTGAGAGGGTCTAAAGGTGAGATGGTGAGAGGGTCTAAGGGTGAGATAGTGAGACGGTCTAAGGGTGAGATAGTGAGAGGGTCTAAGTGTGAGATAGTGAGAGGGTCTAAGGGTGAGATAGTGAGAGGGTCTAAGGGTGAGATGGTGAGAGGGTCTAAGGGTGAGATAGTGAGAGGGTGATAGTGAGAGGGAGATAGTGAGAGGGTCTAAGGGTGAGATAGTGAGAGGGTCTAAGGGTGAGATAGTGAGAGGGTCTAAGGGTGAGATAGTGAGAGGGTCTAAGGGTGAGATAGTGAGAGGGTCTAAGGGTGAGATAGGGAGAGGGTCTAAGGGTGAGATAGTGAGGGGGTCTAAGGGTGAGATAGTGAGACGGTCTAAGGGTGAGATAGTGAGAGGGTCTAAGGGTGAGATGGTGAAGGGTCTAAGGGTGAGATAGTGAGAGGGTCTAAGGGTGAGATAGTGAGAGGGTTTAAGTGTGAATTAGTGAGAGGATCTAAGGGTGAGATAGTGAGAGGGTCTAAGGGTGAGATAGTGAGAGGGTCTAAGGGTGAGATAGTGAGAGGGTCTAAGGGTGAGATAGTGAGAGGGTCTAAGGGTGAGATAGTGAGAGGGTCTAAGTGTGAGATAGTGAGAGGGTCTAAGGGTGAGATAGTGAGAGGGTCTAAGGGTGAGATAGTGAGAGGGTCTAAGGGTGATATAGTGAGCGGGTCTAAAGGTAAGATAGTGAGAGAGTCTAAGGGTGAGATAGTGAGAGGGTCTAAGGGTGAGATAGTGAGAGGGTCTAAGGGTGAGATAGTGAGAGGGTCTTAGGGTGAGATAGTGAGAGGGTCTAAGTGTGAGATAGTGAGAGGGTCTAAGGGTGAGATAGTGAGAGGGTCTAAGGGTGAGATAGTGAGAGGGTCTTAGGGTGCGATAGTGAGAGGATCTAAGGGTGAGATAGTGAGAGGGTCTAAAGGTGAGATAGTGAGAGGGTCTAAGGGTGAGATAGTGAGAGGGTCTAAGGGTGAGATATTGAGAGGGTCTAAGGGTGAGATAGTGAGAGGGTCTAAGGGTGAAAAAGTGAGAGGGTCTAAGGGTGAGATAGTGAGAGGGTCTTAGGGTGCGATAGTGAGAGGATCTAAGGGTGAGATAGTGAGAGGGTCTAAAGGTGAGATAGTGAGAGGGTCTAAGGGTGAGATAGTGAGAGGGTCTAAGAGTGAGATAGTGAGAGGGTCTAAGGGTGAGATAGTGAGAGGGTCTAAGGGTGAGATAGTGAGAGGGTTTAAGTGTGAATTAGTGAGAGGATCTAAGGGTGAGATAGTGAGAGGGTCTAAGGGTGAGATAGTGAGAGGGTCTAAGGGTGAGATAGTGAGAGGGTCTAAGGGTGAGATAGTGAGAGGGTCTAAGGGTGAGATAGTGAGAGGGTCTAAGTGTGAGATAGTGAGAGGGTCTAAGGGTGAGATAGTGAGAGGGTCTAAGGGTGAGATAGTGAGAGGGTCTAAGGGTGAGATAGTGAGAGGGTCTAAGGGTGAGATAGGGAGAGGGTCTAAGGGTGAGATAGTGAGGGGGTCTAAGGGTGAGATAGTGAGACGGTCTAAGGGTGAGATAGTGAGAGGGTCTAAGGGTGAGATGGTGAAGGGTCTAAGGGTGAGATAGTGAGAGGGTCTAAGGGTGAGATAGTGAGAGGGTTTAAGTGTGAATTAGTGAGAGGATCTAAGGGTGAGATAGTGAGAGGGTCTAAGGGTGAGATAGTGAGAGGGTCTAAGGGTGAGATAGTGAGAGGGTCTAAGGGTGAGATAGTGAGAGGGTCTAAGGGTGAGATAGTGAGAGGGTCTAAGTGTGAGATAGTGAGAGGGTCTAAGGGTGAGATAGTGAGAGGGTCTAAGGGTGAGATAGTGAGAGGGTCTAAGGGTGATATAGTGAGCGGGTCTAAAGGTGAGATAGTGAGAGAGTCTAAGGGTGAGATAGTGAGAGGGTCTAAGGGTGAGATAGTGAGAGGGTCTAAGGGTGAGATAGTGAGAGGGTCTTAGGGTGAGATAGTGAGAGGGTCTAAGTGTGAGATAGTGAGAGGGTCTAAGGGTGAGATAGTGAGAGGGTCTAAGGGTGAGATAGTGAGAGGGTCTTAGGGTGCGATAGTGAGAGGATCTAAGGGTGAGATAGTGAGAGGGTCTAAGGGTGAGATAGTGAGAGGGTCTAAGGGTGAGATAGTGAGAGGGTCTTAGGGTGAGATAGTGAGAGGGTCTAAGTGTGAGATAGTGAGAGGGTCTAAGGGTGAGATAGTGAGAGGGTCTAAGGGTGAGATAGTGAGAGGGTCTTAGGGTGCGATAGTGAGAGGATCTAAGGGTGAGATAGTGAGAGGGTCTAAAGGTGAGATAGTGAGAGGGTCTAAGGGTGAGATAGTGAGAGGGTCTAAGGGTGAGATAGTGAGAGGGTCTAAGGGTGAGATAGTGAGAGGGTCTAAGGGTGAGATAGTGAGAGGGTTTAAGTGTGAATTAGTGAGAGGATCTAAGGGTGAGATAGTGAGAGGGTCTAAGGGTGAGATAGTGAGAGGGTCTAAGGGTGAGATAGTGAGAGGGTCTAAGGGTGAGATAGTGAGAGGGTCTAAGGGTGAGATAGTGAGAGGGTCTAAGTGTGAGATAGTGAGAGGGTCTAAGGGTGAGATAGTGAGAGGGTCTAAGGGTGAGATAGTGAGAGGGTCTAAGGGTGAGATAGTGAGAGGGTCTAAGGGTGAGATAGTTAGAGGGTCTAAGGGTGAGATATTGAGAGGGTCTAAGGTTGAGATAGTGAGAGGGTCTAAGGGTGAGATAGTGAGGGGGTCTAAGGGTGAGATGGTGAGAGGGTGATAGTGAGAGGGTCTTAGGGTGAGATAGTGAGAGGGTCTAAGTGTGAGATAGTGAGACGGTCTAAGGGTGAGATAGTGAGAGGGTCTAAGGGTGAGATAGTGAGAGGGTCTAAGGGTGAGATAGTGAGAGGGTCTAAGGGTGAGATAGTGAGAGGGTCTAAGGGTGAGATGGTGAGAGGGTCTAAGGGTGAGATAGTGAGAGGGTCTAAGGGTGAGATAGTGAGAGGGTCTAAGGGTGAGATAGTGAGAGGGTCTAAGGGTGAGATAGTGAGAGGGTCTAAGTGTGAGATAGTGAGAGGGTTTAAGGGTGAGATAGTGAGAGGGTCTAAGGGTGAGATATTGAGAGGGTCTTATGGTGAGATAGTGAGAGGGTCTAAGGGTGAGATAGTGAGAGGGTCTAAGGGTGAGATAGTGAGAGGGTCTAAGGGTGAGATAGTGAGAGGGTCTAAGGGTGAGATAGTGAGAGGGTCTAAGGGTGAGATAGTGAGAGGGTCTAAGGGTGAGATAGTGAGAGGGTCTAAGGGTGAAATAGTGAGAGGGTGTAAGGATGAGATAGTGAGAGGGTCTAAGGGTGAGATAGTGAGAGGGTCTAAGGGTGAGATAGTGAGAGGGTGATAGTGAGAGGATCTAAGGGTGAGATAGTGAGAGGGTGATAGTGAGAGGGTCTAAGGGTGAGATAGTGAGAGGGTCTAAGGGTGAGATAGTGAGAGGGTCTTAGGGTGAGATGGTGAGAGGGTCTAAGGGTGAGATAGTGAGAGGGTCTTAGGGTGAGATAGTGAGAGGGTATAAGGGTGAGATAGTGAGAGGGTCTAAGGGTGAGATAGTTAGAGGGTCTAAGGGTGAGATAGTGAGAGGGTCTAAGTGTGAGATATTGAGAGGGTCTAAGGGTGAAATAGTGAGAGGGTCTAAGGGTGATATAGTGAGAGGGTCTAAGGGTGAGATGGTGAGAGGGTCTAAGGGTGAGATAGTGAGAGGGTCTAAGAGTGAGATAGTGAGAGGGTCTAAGGGTGAGATAGTGAGAGGGTCTAAGGGTGAGATAGTGAGAGGGTGTAAGGGTGAGATAATGAGAGGGTCTAAGGGTGAGATAGTGAAAGGGTCTAAGGGTGAGATAGTGAGAGGGTTTAAGGGTGAGATTGTGAGAGGGTCTAAGGGTGAGATAGTGAGAGGGTCTACGGGTGAGATAGTGAGAGGGTCTAAGTGTGAGATAGTGAGAGGGTCTAAAGGTGAGATAGTGAGAGGGTCTAAGGGTGAGATAGTGAAAGGGTCTAAGGGTGATATGGTGAGAGCGTGATAGTGAGAGGGTCTAAGGGTGAGATAGTGAGGGTTTCTAAGGGTGAGATAGTGAGAGGGTCTAAGGGTGAGATAGTGAGAGGGTCTAAGGGCGAGATAGTGAGAGGGTCTAAGTGTGAGATAGTGAGAGGGTCTAAGGGTGAGATAGTGAGAGGGTCTTAGGGTGAGATAGTGAGAGGGTTTAAGGGTGAGATAGTGAGAGGGTCTAAGGGTGAGATAGTGAGAGGGTCTAAGGGTGAGATAGTGAGATTGTCTAAGGGTGAGATAGTGAGAGGGTCTGAGGGTGAGATAGTGAGAGGGTCTAAGGGTGAGATAGTGAGAGGGTCTAAGGGTGAGATAGTGAGAGGGTCTAAGGGTGAGATAGTGAGAGGGTCTAAGGGTGAGATAGTGAGAGGGTGATAGTGAGAGGGTCTAAGGGTGAGATAGTGATAGTGAGAGTGTAAGTGTAAGTGTAAGTGTAAGAGAGAGAGTGTAAGTCAGAGGGTCTAAGGGTGAGATAGTGAGATAGTCTAAGGGTGAGAGAGTGAGAGGGTGATAGTGAGAGGGTCTAAGGGTGAGATAGTGAGAGGGTCTAAGGGTGAGATAGTGAGAGGGTCTAAGGGTGAGATAGTGAGAGGGTCTAAGGGTGAGATAGTGAGAGGGTCTAAGGGTGAGATAGTGAGAGGGTCTAAGGGTGAGATGGTGAAAGGGTGATAGTGAGAGGGTCTAAGGGTGAGATAGTGAGAGGGTCTAAGGTTGAGATAGTGAGAGGGTCTAAGGGTGAGATAGTGAGAGGGTCTAAGGGTGAGATAGTGAGAGGGTCTAAGGGTGAGATAGTGAGAGGGTCTAAGGGTGAGATAGTGAGAGGGTCTAAGGGTGAGATAGTGAGAGGGTCTAAGGGTGAGATAGTGAGAGGGTGATAGTGAGAGGATCTTAGGGTGAGATAGTGAGAGGGTGATAGTGAGAGGGTCTAAGGGTGAGATAGTGAGAGGGTCTAGGGGTGAGATAGTGAGAGGGTCTTAGGGTGAGATAGTGAGAGGGTCTAAGGGTGAGATAGTGAGAGGGTCTTAGGGTGAGATAGTGAGAGGGTATAAGGGTGAGATAGTGAGAGGGTCTAAGGGTGAGATAGTGAGAGGGTCTAAGGGTGAGATAGTGAGAGGGTCTAAGTGTGAGATATTGAGAGGGTCTAAGGGTGAGATAGTGAGAGAGTCTAAGGGTGAGATAGTGAGAGGGTCTAAGGGTGAGATGGTGAGAGGGTCTAAGGGTGAGATAGTGAGAGGGTCTAAGGGTGAGATAGTGAGAGGGTCTAAGGGTGAGACAGTGAAAGGGTCTAAGGGTGAGATAGTGAGAGGGTCTAAGGGTCAGATAGTGAGAAGGTTCTAAGGGTGAGATAGTGAGAGGGTCTAAGGGTGAGATAGTGAGAGGGTCTAAGGGTGAGATAGTGAGAGGGTCTACGGGTGAGATAGTGAGAGGGTCTAAGTGTGAGATAGTGAGAGGGTCTAAGGGTGAGATAGTGAGACGGTCTAAGGGTGAGATAGTGAGAGGGTCTAAGGGTGAGATGGTGAGAGCGTTATAGTGAGAGGGTCTAAGGGTGAGATAGTGAGAGGGTCTAAGGGTGAGATGGTGAGAGCGTGATAGTGAGAGGGTCTAACGGTGAGATAGTGAGAGGGTCTAAGGGTGAGATAGTGAGAGGGTCTTAGGGTGAGATAGTGAGAGGGTCTAAGGGTGAGATAGTGAGAGGGTCTTAGGGTGAGATAGTGAGAGGGTATAAGGGTGAGATAGTGAGAGGGTCTAAGGGTGAGATAGTGAGAGGGTCTAAGGGTGAGATAGTGAGAGGGTCTAAGTGTGAGATATTGAGATTGTCTAAGGGTGAGATAGTGAGAGGGTCTAAGGGCGATATAGTGAGAGGGTCTAAGGGCGAGATAGTGAGAGGGTCTAAGGGTGAGATAGTAAGAGGGTCTTAGGGTGAGATAGTAAGAGGGTTTAAGGGTGAGATAGTGAGAGGGTCTAAGGGTGAGATAGTGAGAGGGTCTAAGGGTGAGATAGTGAGAGGGTCTAAGGGTGAGATAGTGAGAGAGTCTGAGGGTGAGATTGTGAGAGGGTCTAAGGGTGAGATAGTGAGAGGGTCTAAGAGTGAGATAGTGAGAGGGTCTAAGGGTGAGATAGTGAGAGGGTCTAAGGGTGAGATAGTGAGAGGGTCTAAGGGTGAGATAGTGAGAGGGTGATAGTGAGAGGGTCTAAGGGTGAGATAGTGAGAGGGTGATAGTGAGAGGGTCTAAGGGTGAGATAGTGAGAGGGTCTAAGGGTGAGATAGTGAGAGGGTCTAAGGGTGAGATAGTGAGAGGGTCTAAGGGTGAGATAGTGAGAGGGTCTAAGGGTGAGATAGTGAGAGGGTCTAAGGGTGAGATAGTGAGAGGGTCTAAGGGTGAGATAGTGAGAGGGTCTAAGGGTGAGATAGTGAGAGGGTGATAGTGAGAGGGTCTAAGGGTGAGATAGTGGGAGGGTGATAGTGAGAGGGTCTAAGGGTGAGATAGTGAGAGGGTCTAAGGGTGAGATAGTGAGAGGGTCTAAGGGTGAGATAGTGAGAGGGTCTAAGTGTGAGATATTGAGAGGGTCTAAAGGTGAGATAGTGAGAGGGTCTAAGGGTGAGATAGTGAGAGGGTCTTAGGGTGAGATAGTGAGAGGGTCTTAGGGTGAGATAGTGAGAGGGTCTAAGGGTGAGATAGTGAGAGGGTCTAAGGGTGAGATAGTGAGAGGGTCTAAGGGTGAGATAGTGAGAGGGTCTACGGGTGAGATAGTGAGAGGGTCTAAGTGTGAGATAGTGAGAGGGTCTAAGGGTGAGATAGTGAGAGGGTCTAAGGGTGAGATAGTGAGAGGGTCTAAGGGTGAGATGGTGAGAGCGTGATAGTGAGAGGGTCTAAGGGTGAGATAGTGAGATTGTCTAAGGGTGAGATGGTGAGAGCGTGATAGTGAGAGGGTCTAAGGGTGAGATAGTGAGAGGGTCTAAGGGTGAGATAGTGAGAGGGTCTTAGGGTGAGATAGTGAGAGGGTCTAAGGGTGAGATAGTGAGAGGGTCTTAGGGTGAGATAGTGAGAGGGTATAAGGGTGAGATAGTGAGAGGGTCTAAGGGTGAGATAGTGAGAGGGTCTAAGGGTGAGATAGTGAGAGGGTCTAAGTGTGAGATATTGAGAGGGTCTAAGGGTGAGATAGTGAGAGGGTCTAAGGGCGATATAGTGAGAGGGTCTAAGGCTGAGATAGTGAGAGGGTCTAAGGGTGAGATAGTAAGAGGGTCTTAGGGTGAGATAGTGAGAGGGTTTAAGGGTGAGATAGTGAGAGGGTCTAAGGGTGAGATAGTGAGAGGGTCTAAGGGTGAGATAGTGAGAGGGTCTAAGGGTGAGATAGTGAGAGGGTCTGAGGGTGAGATAGTGAGAGGGTCTAAGGGTGAGATAGTGAGAGGGTCTAAGGGTGAGATAGTGAGAGGGTGATAGTGAGAGGATCTAAGGGTGAGATAGTGAGAGGGTGATAGTGAGAGGGTCTAAGGGTGAGATAGTGAGAGGGTCTAAGGGTGAGATGGTGAGAGGGTCTTAGGGTGAGATAGTGAGAGGGTCTAAGGGTGAGATAGTGAGAGGGTCTTAGGGTGAGATAGTGAGAGGGTATAAGGGTGAGATAGTGAGAGGGTCTAAGGGTGAGATAGTGAGAGGGTCTAAGGGTGAGATAGTGAGAGGGTCTAAGTGTGAGATATTGAGAGGGTCTAAAGGTGAGATAGTGAGAGGGTCTAAGGGTGAGATAGTGAGAGGGTCTAAGGGTGAGATGGTGAGAGGGTCTTAGGGTGAGATAGTGAGAGGGTCTAAGGGTGAGATAGTGAGAGGGTCTAAGGATGAGATAGTGAGAGGGTCTAAGGGTGAGATAGTGAGAGGGTCTAAGGGTGAGATAGTGAGAGGGTCTACGGGTGAGATAGTGAGAGGGTCTAAGTGTGAGATAGTGAGAGGGTCTAAGGGTAAGATAGTGAGAGGGTCTAAGGGTGAGATAGTGAGAGGGTCTAAGGGTGAGATGGTGAGAGCGTGATAGTGAGAGGGTCTAAGGGTGAGATAGTGAGATTGTCTAAGGGTGAGATGGTGAGAGCGTGATAGTGAGAGGGTCTAAGGGTGAGATAGTGAGAGGGTCTAAGGGTGAGATAGTGAGAGGGTCTTAGGGTGAGATAGTGAGAGGGTCTAAGGGTGAGATAGTGAGAGGGTCTTAGGGTGAGATAGTGAGAGGGTATAAGGGTGAGATAGTGAGAGGGTCTAAGGGTGAGATAGTGAGAGGGTCTAAGGGTGAGATAGTGAGAGGGTCTAAGGGTGAGATAGTGAGAGGGTCTTAGGGTGAGATAGTGAGAGGGTCTAAGGGTGAGATAGTGAGAGGGTCTAAGGGTGAGATAGTGAGAGGGTCTAAGGGTGAGATGGTAAGAGGGTCTTAGGGTGAGATAGTGAGAGGGTTTTAGGGTGAGATAGTGAGAGGGTCTAAGGGTGAGATAGTGAGAGGGTCTTAGGGTGAGATAGTGGGAGGGTATAAGGTTGAGATAGTGAGAGGGTCTAAGGGTGAGATAGTGAGAGGGTCTAAGGGTGAGATAGTGAGAGGGTCTAAGTGTGAGATATTGAGAGGGTCTAAGAGTTAGATAGTGAGAGGGTCTAAGGGCGATATAGCGAGTGGGTCTAAGGGTGAGATAGTGAGAGGGTCTAAGGGTGAAATAGTAAAAGGGTCTTAGGGTGGGATAGTGAGAGGGTTTAAGGGTGAGATAGTGAGAGGGTCTTAGGGTGAGATAGTGAGAGGGTCTAAGGGTGAGATAGTGAGAGGGTCTAAGGGTGAGATAGTGAGAGGGTCTGAGGGTGAGATAGTGAGAGGGTCTAAGGGTGAGATAGTAAGAGGGTCTTAGGGTGAGATAGTGAGAGGGTTTAAGGGTGAGATAGTGAGAGGGTCTAAGGGTGAGATAGTGAGAGGATCTATGGGTGAGATAGTGAGAGGGTCTAAGGGTGAGATATTGAGAGGGTCTAAGGGTGAGATAGTTAGAGGGTCTAAGGGTGAGATAGTGAGAGGGTCTAAGGGTGAGATAGTGAGAGGGTGATAGTGAGAGGGTCTAAGTGTGAGATAGTGAGAATTGTCTAAGGGTGAGATAGTGAGAGGGTCTAAGGGTGAGATAGTGAGAGGGTCTAAGGGTGAGATAGTGAGAGGGTCTAAGGGTGAGATAGTGAGAGGGTCTAAGGGTGAGATAGTGAGAGGGTCTAAGGCTGAGATAGACAGAGGGTCTAAGGGTGAGATAGTGAGAGGGTCTAAGGGTGAGATAGTGAGAGGGTCTAAGGGTGAGATAGTGAGAGGGTCTAAGGGTGAGATAGTGAGAGGGTCTAAGTGTGAGATAGACAGAGGGTCTAAGGGTGAGATAGTGAGAGGGTCTAAGGGTGAGATAGTGAGAGGGTCTAAGGGTGAGATAGTGAGAGGGTCTAAGGGTGAGATAGTGAGAGGGTCTAAGGGTGAGATAGTGAGAGGGTCTAAGGGTGAGATAGCGAGAGGGTCTAAGGGTGAGATAGTGAGAGCGTCTAAGGGTGAGATAGTGAGAGGGTCTAAGGGTGAGATAGTGAGAGGGTCTAAGGGTGAGATAGTGAGAGGGTCTAAGGGTGAGATAGTGAGAGGGTCTAAGGGTGAGATAGACAGAGGGTCTAAGGGTGAGATAGTGAGAGGGTCTAAGGGTGAGATAGTGAGAGGGTCTAAGGGTGAGATAGTGAGAGGGTCTAAGGGTGAGATAGTGAGAGGGTCTAAGGGTGAGATAGTGAGAGGGTCTAAGGGTGAGATAGTGAGAAGGTCTAAGGGTGAGATAGTGAGAGGGTCTAAGGGTGAGATAGACAGAGGGTCTAAGGGTGAGATAGTGAGAGGGTCTAAGGGTGAGATAGTGAGAGGGTCTAAGGGTGAGATAGACAGAGGGTCTAAGGGTGAGATAGTGAGAGGGTCTAAGGGTGAGATAGTGAGAGGGTCTAAGGGTGAGATAGTGAGAGGGTCTAAGGGTGAGATAGTGAGATGGTCTAAGGGTGAGATAGACAGAGGGTCTAAGGGTGAGATAGTGAGAGGGTCTAAGGGTGAGATAGTGAGAGGGTCTAAGGGTGAGATAGTGAGAGGGTCTAAGGGTGAGATAGTGAGAGGATCTAAGGGTGAGATAGTGAGAGGGTCTAAGGGTGAGATAGTGAGAGGGTCTAAGGGTGAGATAGTGAGAGGGTCTAAGGGTGAGATAGACAGAGGGTCTAAGGGTCAGATAGTGAGAGGGTCTAAGGGTGAGAAAGTGAGAGGGTCTAAGGGTGAGATAGTGAGAGGGTCTAAGGGTGAGATAGTGAGAGGGTCTAAGGGTGAGATAGTGAGAGAGTCTAAGGGTGAGATAGTGAGAGGGTCTAAGGGTGAGATAGACAGAGGGTCTAAGGGTGAGATAGTGAGAGGGTCTTAGGGTGAGATAGTGAGAGGGTCTAAGGGTGAGATAGTGAGAGGGTCTAAGGGTGAGATAGTGAGAGGGTCTAAGGGTGAGATAGTGAGAGGGTCTATGTGTGAGATAGTGAGAGGGTTAAAGGGTGAGATAGTGAAAGGGTGTAAGGGTGAGATATTGAGAGGGTCTAAGGGTGAGATAGTGAGAGGATCTAAGGGTGAGATAGTGAGAGGCTCTAAGGGTGAGATAGTGAGAGGGTCTAAGGGTGAGATAGTGAGAGGGTCTAAGGGTGAGATAGTGAGAGGGTCTAAGGGTGAGATAGTGAGAGGGTCTAAGGGTGAGATAGTGAGAGGGTCTAAGGGTGAGATAGTGAGAGGGTCTAAGGGTGAGATAGTGAGAGGGTCTAAGGGTGAGATAGTGAGAGGGTCTAAGGGTGAGATGGTGAGAGGGTCTTAGGGTGAGATAGTGAGAGGGTCTAAGGGTGAGATAGTGAGAGGGTCTAAGGGTGAGATAGTGAGAGGGTCTATGGGTGAGATAGTGAGAGGGTCTAAGGGTGAGATAGTGAGAGGGTGATAGTGAGAGGGTCTAAGGGTGAGATAGTGAGAGGGTCTAAGGGTGAGATAGTGAGAGGGTCTAAGGGTGAGATAGTGAGAGGGTCTAAGGGTGAGATAGTGAGAGGGTCTAAGGGTGAGATGGTGAGAGGGTCTAAGGGTGAGATAGTGAGAGGGTCTAAGGGTGAGATAGTGAGAGGGTCTAAGGGTGAGATAGTGAGAGGGTCTAAGGGTGAGATAGTGAGTGGGTCTAAGGGTGAGATAGTGAGAGGGTCTAAGGGTGAGATAGTGAGAGGGTCTAAGGGTGAGATAGTGAGAGGGTCTAAGGGTGAGATAGTGAGAGGGTCTAATGGTGAGATGGTGAGAGGGTCTAAGGGTGAGATAGTGAGAGGGTCTAAGGGTGAGATAGTGAGAGGGTCTAAGGGTGAGATAGTGAGAGGGTCTAAGGGTGAGATAGTGAGAGGGTCTAAGGGTGAGATAGTGAGAGGGTCTATGGGTGAGATAGTGAGAGGGTCTAAGGGTGAGATAGTGAGAGGGTGATAGTGAGAGGGTCTAAGGGTGAGATAGTGAGAGGGTCTAAGGGTGAGATAGTGAGAGGGTCTAAGGGTGAGATAGTGAGAGGGTCTAAGGGTGAGATAGTGAGAGGGTCTAAGGGTAAGATAGTGAGAGGGTCTAAGGGTGAGATAGTGAGAGGGTCTAAGGGTGAGATAGTGAGAGGGTCTAAGGGTGAGATAGTGAGAGGGTCTAAGGGTGAGATAGTGAGAGGGTCTAAGGGTGAGATAGTGAGAGGGTCTAAGGGTGAGATAGTGAGAAGGTCTAAGGGTGAGATAGTGAGAGGGTCTAAGGGTGAGATAGTGAGAGGGTCAAAGGGTGAGATAGTGAGAGGGTCTAAGGGTGAGATAGTGAGAGGGTGATAGTGAGAGGGTCTAAGGGTGAGATAGTTAGAGGGTCTAAGGGTGAGATAGTGAGAGGGTCTAAGGGTGAGATAGTGAGAGGGTCTAAGTGTGAGATAGTGAGAGGGTCTAAGGGTGAGATAGTGAGAGGGTCTAAGGGTGAGATAGTGAGAGGGTCTAAGGGTGAGATAGTGAGAGGGTCTAAGGGTGAGATAGTGAGAGGGTCTAAGGGTGAGATAGTGAGAGGGTCTAAGGGTGAGATAGTGAGAGGGTCTAAGGGTGAGATAGTGAGAGGGTCTAAGGGTGAGATAGTGAGAGGGTCTAAGGGTGAGATAGTGAGAGGGTCTAAGGGTGAGATAGTGAGAGGGTCTAAGGGTGAGATACTGAGAGGGTCTAAGGGTGAGATAGTGAGAGGGTCTAAGGGTGAGATGGTGAGAGGGTCTAAGGGTGAGATAGACAGAGGGTCTAAGGGTGAGATAGTGAGAGGGTCTAAGGGTGAGATAGTGAGAGGGTCTAAGGGTGAGATAGTGAGAGGGTCTAAGGGTGAGATAGTGACAGGGTCTAAGGGTGAGATAGACAGAGGGTCTAAGGGTGAGATAGTGAGAGGGTCTAAGGGTGAGATAGTGAGAGGGTCTAAGGGTGAGATAGTGAGAGGGTCTAAGGGTGAGATAGTGAGAGGGTCTAAGGGTGAGATAGTGAGAGGGTCTAAGGGTGAGATAGTGAGAGGGTCTAAGGGTGAGATAGTGAGAGGGTCTAAGGGTGAGATAGACAGAGGGTCTAAGGGTGAGATAGTGAGAGGGTCTAAGGGTGAGATAGTGAGAGGGGCTAAGGGTGAGATAGTGAGAGGGTCTAAGGGTGAGATAGTGAGAGGGTCTAAGGGTGAGATAGTGAGAGGGTCTAAGGGTGAGATAGTGAGAGGGTCTAAGGGTGAGATAGTGAGAGGGTCTACGGGTGAGATAGTGAGAGGGTCTAAGGGTGAGATAGACGGAGGGTCTAAGGGTGAGATAGTGAGAGGGTCTAAGGGTGAGATAGTGAGAGGGTTAAGGGTGAGATAGTGAGAGGGTCTAAGGGTGAGATAGTGAGAGGGTCTAAGGGTGAGATAGACAGAGGGTCTAAGGGTGAGATAGTGAGAGGGTCTAAGGGTGAGATAGTGAGAGGGTCTAAGGGTGAGATAGTGAGAGGGTCTAAGGGTGAGATAGTGAGAGGGTCTAAGGGTGAGATAGTGAGAGGGTCTAAGGGTGAGATAGTGAGAGGGTCTAAGGGTGAGATAGACAGAGGGTCTAAGGGTGAGATAGTGAGAGGGTCTAAGGGTGAGATAGTGAGAGGGTCTAAGGGTGAGATAGTGAGAGGGTCGAAGGGTGAGATAGTGAGAGGGTCTAAGGGTGAGATAGTGAGAGGGTCTAAGGGTGAGATAGTGAGAGGGTCTAAGGGTGAGATAGTGAGAGGGTCTAAGGGTGAGATAGTGAAAGGGTCTAAGGGTGAGATAGTGAGAGGGTCTAAGGGTGAGATAGTGAGAGGGTCTAAGGGTGAGATAGTGAGAGGGTCTAAGGGTGAGATAGTGAGAGGGTCTAAGGGTGAGATAGTGAGAGGGTCTAAGGGTGAGATAGTGAGAGGGTCTAAGGGTGAGATAGTGAGAGGGTCTAAGGGTGAGATAGTGAGAGGGTCTAAGGGTGAGATAGTGAGAGGGTCTAAGGGTGAGATAGTGAGAGGGTCTAAGGGTGAGATAGTGAGAGGGTCTAAGGGTGAGATAGTGAGAGGGTCTAAGGGTGAGATAGTAAGAGGGTCTAAGGGTGAGATAGTGAGAGGGTCTAAGGGTGAGATAGTGAGAGGGTCTAAGGGCGAGATAGTGAGAAGGTCAAAGGGTGAGATAGTGAGAGGGTCTAAGGGTGAGATAGTGAGAGGGTCAAAGGGTGAGATAGTGAGAGGGTCTAAGGGTGAGATAGTGAGAGGGTGATAGTGAGAGGGTCTAAGGGTGAGATAGTTAGAGGGTCTAAGGGTGAGATAGTGAGAGGGTCTAAGGGTGAGATAGTGAGAGGGGGATAGTGAGAGGGTCTAAGTGTGAGATAGTGAGAGGGTCTAAGGGGTAGATAGTGAGAGGGTCTAAGGGTGAGATAGTGAGAGGGTCTAATGGTGAGATAGTGAGAGGGTCTAAGGGTGAGATAGTGAGAGGGTCTAAGGGTGAGATAGACAGAGGGTCTAAGGGTGAGATAGTGAGAGGGTCTAAGGGTGAGATAGTGAGAGGGTCTAAGGGTGAGATAGTGAGAGGGTCTAAGGGTGAGATAGTGAGAGGGTCTAAGGGTGAGATAGTGAGAGGGTCTAAGGGTGAGATAGTGAGAAGGTCTAAGGGGGAGATAGGTAGAGGGTCTAAGGGTGAGATAGACAGAGGGTCTAAGGGTGAGATAGTGAGAGGGTCTAAGGGTGAGATAGTGAGAGGGTCTAAGGGTGAGATAGTGAGAGGGTCTAAGGGTGAGATAGTGAGAGGGTCTAAGGGTGAGATAGTGAGAGGGTCTAAGGGTGAGATAGTGAGAGGGTCTAAGGGTGAGATAGTGAGAGGGTCTAAGGGTGAGATAGTGAGAGGGTCTAAGGGTGAGATAGTGAGAGGGTCTAAGGGTGAGATAGTGAGAAGGTCTAAGGGTGAGATAGTCTGAGGGGCTAAGGGTGAGATAGTGAGAGGGTCTAAGGGTGAGATAGTGAGAGGGTCTAAGGGTGAGATAGTGAGAAGGTCTAAGGGTGAGATAGTGAGAGGGTCTAAGGGTGAGATAGTGAGAGGGTCAAAGGGTGAGATAGTGAGAGGGTCTGAGGGTGAGATAGTGAGAGGGTGATAGTGAGAGGGTCTAAGGGTGAGATAGTTAGAGGGTCTAAGGGTGAGATAGTGAGAGGGTCTAAGGGTGAGATAGTGAGAGGGGGATAGTGAGAGGGTCTAAGTGTGAGATAGTGAGAGGGTCTAAGGGGTAGATAGTGAGAGGGTCTAAGGGTGAGATAGTGAGAGGGTCTAATGGTGAGATAGTGAGAGGGTCTAAGGGTGAGATAGTGAGAGGGTCTAAGGGTGAGATAGACAGAGGGTCTAAGGGTGAGATAGTGAGAGGGTCTAAGGGTGAGATAGTGAGAGGGTCTAAGGGTGAGATAGTGAGAGGGTCTAAGGGTGAGATAGTGAGAGGGTCTAAGGGTGAGATAGTGAGAGGGTCTTAGGGTGAGATAGTGAGAGGGTCTAAGGGTGAGATAGTGAGAGGGTCTAAGGGTGAGATAGTGAGAGGGTCTAAGGGTGAGATAGTGAGAGGGTCTAAGGGTGAGAAAGTGAGAGGGTCTAAGGGTGAGATAGTGAGAGGGTCTAAGGGTGAGATAGTGAGAGGGTCTAAGGGTGAGATAGTGAGAGGGTCTAAGGGTGAGATAGTGAGAAGGTCTAAGGGTGAGATAGTCTGAGGGGCTAAGGGTGAGATAGTGAGAGGGTCTAAGGGTGAGATAGTGAGAGGGTCTAAGGGTGAGATAGTGAGAAGGTCTAAGGGTGAGATAGTGAGAGGGTCTGAGGGTGAGATAGTGAGAGGGTGATAGTGAGAGGGTCTAAGGGTGAGATAGTTAGAGGGTCTAAGGGTGAGATAGTGAGAGGGTCTAAGGGTGAGATAGTGAGAGGGGGATAGTGAGAGGGTCTAAGTGTGAGATAGTGAGAGGGTCTAAGGGGTAGATAGTGAGAGGGTCTAAGGGTGAGATAGTGAGAGGGTCTAATGGTGAGATAGTGAGAGGGTCTAAGGGTGAGATAGTGAGAGGGTCTAAGGGTGAGATAGACAGAGGGTCTAAGGGTGAGATAGGTAGAGGGTCTAAGGGTGAGATAGACAGAGGGTCTAAGGGTGAGATAGTGAGAGGGTCTAAGGGTGAGATAGTGAGAGGGTCTAAGGGTGAGATAGTGAGAGGGTCTAAGGGTGAGATAGTGAGAGGGTCTAAGGGTGAGATAGTGAGAGGGTCTAAGGGTGAGATAGTGAGAGGGTCTAAGGGTGAGATAGTGAGAGGGTCTAAGGGTGAGAAAGTGAGAGGGTCTAAGGGTGAGATAGTGAGAGGGTCTAAGGGTGAGATAGTGAGAAGGTCTAAGGGTGAGATAGTCTGAGGGGCTAAGGGTGAGATAGTGAGAGGGTCTAAGGGTGAGATAGTGAGAGGGTCTAAGGGTGAGATAGTGAGAGGGTCTAAGGGTGAGATAGTGAGAAGGTCTAAGGGTGAGATAGTGAGAGGGTCTAAGGGTGAGATAGTGAGAGGGTCAAAGGGTGAGATAGTGAGAGGGTCTAAGGGTGAGATAGTGAGAGGGTGATAGTGAGAGGGTCTAAGCGTGAGATAGTGAGAGGGTCTAAGGGTGAGATAGTGAGAGGGTCTAAGGGTGAGATGGTGAGAGGGTCTAAGGGTGAGATAGTGAGAGGGGCTAAGGGTGAGATAGTGAGACGGTCTAAGGGTGAGATAGTGAGAGGGTCTAAGGGTGAGATAGTGAGAGGGTCTAAGGGTGAGATAGTGAGAGGGTCTAAGGGTGAGATAGTGAGAGGGTCTAAGGGTGAGATAGTGAGAAGGTCTAAGGGGGAGATAGGTAGAGGGTCTAAGGGTGAGATAGACAGAGGGTCTAAGGGTGAGATAGTGAGAGGGTCTAAGGGTGAGATAGTGAGAGGGTCTAAGGGTGAGATAATGAGAGGGTCTAAGGGTGAGATAGTGAGAGGGTCTAAGGGTGAGATAGTGAGAGGGTCTAAGGGTGAGATAGTGAGAAGGTCTAAGGGTGAGATAGTCTGAGGGGCTAAGGGTGAGATAGTGAGAGGGTCAAAGGGTGAGATAGTGAGAGGGTCTAAGGGTGAGATAGTGAGAGGGTGATAGTGAGAGGGTCTAAGGGTGAGATAGTTAGAGGGTCTAAGGGTGAGATAGTGAGAGGGTCTACGGGTGAGATAGTGAGAGGGTCTAAGGGTGTGATAGTGAGAGGGTCTAAGGGTGAGATAGTGAGAGGGTCTAAGGGTGAGATAGTGAGAGGGTCTAAGGGTGAGATAGTGAGAGGGTCTAAGGGTGAGATAGTGCGAGGGTCTAAGGGTGAGATAGTGAGAGGGTCTAAGGGTGAGATAGTGAGAGGGTCTAAAGGTGAGATAGTGAGAGGGTCTAAGGGTGAGATAGTGAGAGGGTCTAAGGGTGAGGTAGTGAGAGGGTCTAAAGGTGAGATAGTGAGAGGGTCTAAGGGTGAGATAGTGAGAGGGTCTAAGGGTGTGATAGTGAGAGGGTCTAAGGGAGAGATAGTGAGAGGGTCTAAGGGTGAGATAGTGAGAGGGTCTAAGGGTGAGACAGTGAGAGGGTCTAAGGGTGAGATAGTGAGAGGGTCTAAGGGTGAGAAAGTGAGAGGGTCTAAGGGTGAGATAGTGAGAGTGTCTAAGGGTGAGATAGTGAGAGGGTCTAAGGGTGAGAAAGTGAGAGGGTCTAAGGGTGAGATAGTGAGAGTGTCTAAGGGTGAGATAGTGAGAGGGTCTAAGGGTAAGATAGTGAGAGGGTCTAAGGGTGAGATAGTGAGAGGGTCTATGGGTAAGATAGTGAGAGGGTCTAAGGGTGAGATAGTGACAGGGTGATAGTGAGAGGGTCTAAGGGTGAGATAGTGAGAGGGTCTAAGGGTGAGATAGTGAGAGGGTCTAAGGGTGAGATAGGGAGAGGGTCTAAGGGTGAGATAGTGACAGGGTGATAGTGAGAGGGTCTAAGGGTGAGATAGTGAGAGGGTCTAAGGGTGAGATAGTGAGAGGGTCTTAGGGTGAGATAGTGAGAGGGTGATAGTGAGAGGGTCTAAGGGTGAGATAGTGAGAGTGTCTAAGGGTGAGATAGTGAGAGGGTCTAAGGGTGAGATAGTGAGAGTGTCTAAGGGTGAGATAGTGAGAGGGTCTAAGTGTGACATAGTGAGAGGGTCTAAGGGTGAGATAGTGAGAGGGTCTAAGGGTGAGATAGTGAGAGGGTCTAAGGGTGAGATAGTTAGAGGGTCTAAGGGTGAGATAGTGAGAGGGTCTAAGGGTGAGATAGTGACAGGGTCTAAGGGTGAGATAGTTAGAGGGTCTAAGGGTGAGATAGTGAGAGGGTCTAAGGGTGAGATAGTGAGAGGGTCTAAGGGTGAGATAGTGAGAGGGTCTAAGGGTGAGATAGTGAGAGGGTCTAAGGGTGAGATAGAGAGAGGGTCTAAGGGTGAGATAGTGAGAGGGTCTAAGGGTGATATAGTGAGAGGGTGATAGTGAGAGGTTCTAAGGGTAAGATAGTGCGAGGGTCTAAGGGTGAGATAGTGAGAGGGTCTAAGGGTGAGATAGTGAGAGGGTCTAAGGGTGTGATAGTGAGAGGGTCTAAGGGTGAGATAGTGAGAGGGTCTTAGGGTGAGATAGTGAGAGGGTCTAAGGGTTAGATAGTGAGAGGGTCTAAGGGTGAGATAGTGAGAGGGTCTAAGGGTGAGATAGTGAGAGGGTCTAAGGGTGAGATCGTGAGAGGGTCTAAGGGTGAGATAGTGAGAGGGTCTAAGGGTGAGATAGTGAAAGGCTCTAAGGGTGAGATAGTGAGAGGGTCTAAGGGTGAGATAGTGAGAGGGTCTAAGGGTGAGATAGTGAGAGGGTCTAAGGGTGAGATGGTGAGAGGGTCTAAGGGTGAGATAGTAAGAGGGGCTAAGGGTGAGATAGTGAGAGGGTCTAAGGGTGAGATAGTGAGAGGGTCTAAGGGTGAGATAGTGAGAGGGTCTAAGGGTGAGATAGTGAGAGGGTCTAAGGGTGAGATAGTGAGAGGGTCTAAGGGTGAGATAGACAGAGGGTCTAAGGGTGAGATAGTGAGAGGGTCTAAGGGTGAGATAGTGAGAGGGTCTAAGGGTGAGACAGTGAGAGGGTCTAAGGGTGAGATAGTGAGAGGGTCTAAGGGTGAGATAGACAGAGGGTCTAAGGGTGAGATAGTGAGAGGGTCTAAGGGTGAGATAGTGAGAGGGTCTAAGGGTGAGATAGTGAGAGGGTCTAAGGGTGAGATGGTGAGATGGTCTAAGGGTGAGAAAGTGAGAGGGTCTAAGGGTGAGATAGCGAGAGGGTCTAAGGGTGAGATAGTGAGAGGGTCTAAGGGTGAGACAGTGAGAGGGTCTAAGGGTGAGATAGTGAGAGGGTCTAAGGGTGAGATAGTGAGAGGGTCTAAGGGTGAGATAGTGAGAGGGTCTAAGGGTGAGATAGCGAGAGGGTCTAAGGGTGAGATAGTGAGAGGGTCTAAGGGTGAGATAGTGAGAGGGTCTAAGGGTGAGATAGACAGAGGGTCTAAGGGTGAGATAGTGAGAGGGTCTAAGGGTGAGATAGTGAGAGGGTCTAAGGGTGAGATAGTGAGAGGGTCTAAGGGTGAGATAGTGAGAGGGTCTAAGGGTGAGATAGTGAGAGGGTCTAAGGGTGAGATAGTGAGAGGGTCTAAGGGTGAGGTAGTGAGAGGGTCTAAGGGTGAGATAGTGAGAGGGTCTAAGGGTGAGATAGTGAGAGGGTCTAAGGGTGTGATAGTGAGAGGGTCTAAGGGAGAGATAGTGAGAGGGTCTTAGGGTGAGATAGTGAGAGGGTCTAAGGGTGAGACAGTGAGAGGGTCTAAGGGTGAGAAAGTGAGAGGGTCTAAGGGTGAGAAAGTGAGAGGGTCTAAGGGTGAGATAGTGAGAGTGTCTAAGGGTGAGATAGTGAGAGGGTCTAAGGGTAAGATAGTGAGAGGGTCTAAGGGTGAGATAGTGAGAGGGTCTATGGGTAAGATAGTGAGAGGGTCTAAGGGTGAGATAGTGACAGGGTGATAGTGAGAGGGTCTAAGGGTGAGATAGTGAGAGGGTCTAAGGGTGAGATAGTGAGAGGGTCTAAGGGTGAGATAGGGAGAGGGTCTAAGGGTGAGATAGTGACAGGGTGATAGTGAGAGGGTCTAAGGGTGAGATAGTGAGAGGGTCTAAGGGTGAGATAGTGAGAGGGTCTTAGGGTGAGATAGTGAGAGGGTGATAGTGAGAGGGTCTAAGGGTGAGATAGTGAGAGTGTCTAAGGGTGAGATAGTGAGAGGGTCTAAGGGTGAGATAGTGAGAGTGTCTAAGGGTGAGATAGTGAGAGGGTCTAAGTGTGACATAGTGAGAGGGTCTAAGGGTGAGATAGTGAGAGGGTCTAAGGGTGAGATAGTGAGAGGGTCTAAGGGTGAGATAGTTAGAGGGTCTAAGGGTGAGATAGTGAGAGGGTCTAAGGGTGAGATAGAGAGAGGGTCTAAGGGTGAGATAGTGAGAGGGTCTAAGGGTGATATAGTGAGAGGGTGATAGTGAGAGGTTCTAAGGGTAAGATAGTGCGAGGGTCTAAGGGTGAGATAGTGAGGAGGTCTAAGGGTGAGATAGTGAGAGGGTCTAAGGGTGTGATAGTGAGAGGGTCTAAGGGTGAGATAGTGAGAGGGTCTTAGGGTGAGATAGTGAGAGGGTCTAAGGGTTAGATAGTGAGAGGGTCTAAGGGTGAGATAGTGATTGGGTCTAAGGGTGAGATAGTGAGAGGGTCTAAGGGTGAGATCGTGAGAGGGTCTAAGGGTGAGATAGTGAGAGGGTGATAGTGAGAGGGTCTAAGGGTGAGATAGTGAGGGTCTAAGGGTGAGATAGTGAGAGGGACTAAGGGTGAGATAGTGAGAAGGTCTAAGGGTGAGATAGTGAGAAGGTCTAAGGGTGAGATGGTGAGAGGGTCTAAGGGTGAGATAGTGAGAGGGTCTAAGGGTGAGATAGTGAGAGGGTGATAGTGAGAGGATCTAAGGGTGAGATAGTGAGAGGGTCTAAGGGTGAGATAGTAAGAGGGTCTAAGGGTGAGATAGTGAGAGGGTCTTAGGGTGAGATAGTGAGAGGGTCTAAGGGTGAGATAGTGAGAGGGTCTTAGGGTGAGATAGTGAGAGGGTATAAGGGTGAGATAGTGAGAGGGTCTAAGGGTGAGATAGTGAGAGGGTCTAAGGGTGAGATAGTGAGAGGGTCTAAGTGTGAGATATTGAGAGGGTCTAAGGGTGAGATAGTGAGAGGGTCTAAGGGTGAGATAGTGAGAGGGTCTAAGGGTGAGATGGTGAGAGGGTCTAAGGGTGAGATAGTGAGAGGGTCTAACGGTGAGATAGTGAGACGGTCTAAGGGTGAGATAGTGAGAGGGTCTACGGGTGAGATAGTGAGAGGGTCTAAGGGTGAGATAGTGAGAGGGTCTAAGGGTGAGATAGTGAGAGGGTCTAAGGGTGAGATAGTGAGAGGGTCTAAGGGTGAGATAGTGAGAGGGTCTACGGGTGAGATAGTCAGAGGGTCTAGGTGTGAGATAGTGAGAGGGTCTAAGGGTGAGATAGTGAGAGGGTCTAAGGGTGAGATAGTGAGAGGGTCTAAGGGTGAGATGGTGAGAGCGTGATAGTGAGAGGGTCTAAGGGTGAGATAGTGAGAGGGTCTAAGGGTGAGATGGTGAGAGCGTGATAGTGAGAGGGTCTAAGGGTGAGATAGTGAGAGGGTCTAAGGGTGAGATAGTGAGAGGGTCTTAGGGTGAGATAGTGAGAGGGTCTAAGGGTGAGATAGTGAGAGGGTCTTAGGGTGAGATAGTGAGAGGGTATAAGGGTGAGATAGTGAGAGGTTCTAAGGGTGAGATAGTGAGAGGGTCTAAGGGTGAGATAGTGAGAGGGTCTAAGTGTGAGATATTGAGAGGGTCTAAGGGTGAGATAGTGAGAGGGTCTAAGGGCGATATAGTGAGAGGGTCTAAGGGCGAGATAGTGAAAGGGTCTAAGGGTGAGATAGTCAGAGGGTCTTAGGGTGAGATAGTGAGAGGGTTTAAGAGTGAGATAGTGAGAGGGTCTAAGGGTGAGATAGTGAGAGGTTCTAAGGGTGAGATAGTGAGAGGGTCTAAGGGTGAGAAGGTGAGAGCGTGATAGTGAGAGGGTCTAAGGGTGAGATAGTGAGAGGGTCTAAGGGTGAGATAGTGAGAGGGTCTGAGGGTGAGATAGTGAGAGGGTCTAAGGGTGAGATGGTGAGAGCGTGATAGTGAGAGGGTCTAAGGGTGAGATAGTGAGAGGGTCTAAGGGTGAGATAGTGAGAGGGTCTGAGGGTGAGATAGTGAGAGGGTCTAAGGGTGAGATAGTGAGAGGGTCTAAGGGTGAGATAGTGAGAGGGTGATAGTGAGAGGATCTAAGGGTGAGATAGTGAGAGGGTGATAGTGAGAGGGTCTAAGGGTGAGATAGTGAGAGGGTCTAAGGGTGAGATAGTGAGAGGGTCTTAGGGTGAGATAGTGAGAGGGTCTAAGGGTGAGATAGTGAGAGGGTCTAAGGGTGAGATAGTGAGAGGGTCTAAGGGTGAGATAGTAAGAGGGTCTTAGGGTGAGATAGTGAGAGGGTTTAAGGGTGAGATGGTGAGAGGGTCTAAGGGTGAGATAGTGAGAGGGTCTTAGGGTGAGATAGTGAGAGGGTATAAGGGTGAGATAGTGAGAGGGTCTAAGGGTGAGATAGTGAGAGGGTCTAAGGGTGAGATAGTGAGAGGGTCTAAGTGTGAGATATTGAGAGGGTCTAAGGGTGAGATAGTGAGAAGGTCTAAGGGCGATATAGTGAGAGGGTCTAAGGGTGAGATAGTGAGAGGGTCTATGGGTGAGATAGTAATAGGGTCTTAGGGTGAGATAGCGAGAGGGTTTAAGGGTGAGATAGTGAGAGGGTCTAAGGGTGAGATAGTGAGAGGGTCTAAGGGTGAGATAGTGAGAGGGTCTAAGGGTGAGATAGTGAGAGGGTCTGAGGGTGAGATAGTGAGAGGATCTAAGGGTGAGATAGTAAGAGGGTCCTAGGGTGAGATAGTGAGAGGGTTTAAGGGTGAGATAGTGAGAGGGTCTAAGGGTGAGATAGTGAGAGGGTCTAAGGGTGAGATAGTGAGAGGGTCTAAGGGTGAGATATTGAGAGGGTCTAAGGGTGAGATAGTTAGAGGCTCTAAGGGTGAGATAGTGAGAGGGTCTAAGTTTGAGATAGTGAGAGGGTGATAGTGAGAGGGTCTAAGTGTGAGATAGGGAGAGGGTCTAAGGGTGAGATAGTGAGAGGGTCTAAGGGTGAGATAGTGAGAGGGTCTAAGGGTGAGATAGTGAGAGGGTCTAAGGGTGAGATAGTGAGAGGGTCTAAGGGTGAGATAGACAGAGGGTCTAAGGGTGAGATAGTGAGAGGGTCTAAGGGTGAGATAGTGAGAGGGTCTAAGGGTGAGATAGTGAGAGGGTCTAAGGGTGAGATAGTGAGAGGGTCTAAGGGTGAGATAGTGAGAGGGTCTTATTGTGAGATAGACAGAGGGTCTAAGGGTGAGATAGTGAGAGGGTCTAAGGGTGAGATAGTGAGAGGGTCTAAGGGTGAGATAGTGAGAGGGTCTAAGGGTGAGATGGTGAGAGGGTCTAAGGGTGAGAAAGTGAGAGGGTCTAAGGGTGAGATAGCGAGAGGGTCTAAGGGTGAGATAGTGAGAGGGTCTAAGGGTGAGACAGTGAGAGGGTCTAAGGGTGAGATAGTGAGAGGGTCTAAGGGTGAGATAGTGAGAGGGTCTAAGGGTGAGATAGTGAGAGGGTCTAAGGGTGAGATAGACAGAGGGTCTAAGGGTGAGATAGTGAGAGGGTCTAAGGGTGAGATAGTGAGAGGGTCTAAGGGTGAGATAGTGAGAGGGTCTAAGGGTGAGATAGTGAGAGGGTCTAAGGGTGAGATAGTGAGAGGGTCTAAGGGTGAGATAGTGAGAAGGTCTAAGGGTGAGATAGTGAGAGGGTCTAAGGGTGAGATAGACAGAGGGTCTAAGGGTGAGATAGTGAGAGGGTCTAAGGGTGAGATAGTGAGAGGGTCTAAAGGTGAGATAGACAGAGGGTCTAAGGGTGAGATAGTGAGAGGGTCTAAGGGTGAGATAGTGAGAGGGTCTAAGGGTGAGATAGTGAGAGGGTCTAAGGGTGAGATAGTGAGAGGGTCTAAGGGTGAGATAGACAGAGGGTCTAAGGGTGAGATAGTGAGAGGGTCTAAGGGTGAGATAGTGAGAGGGTCTAAGGGTGAGATTGTGAGAGGGTCTAAGGGTGAGATAGTGAGAGGATCTAAGGGTGAGATAGTGAGAGGGTCTAAGGGCGAGATAGTGAGAGGGTCTAAGGGTGAGATAGACAGAGGGTCTAAGGGTGAGATAGTGAGAGGGTCTGAGGGTGAGATAGTGAGAGGGTCTAAGGGTGAGATAGTGAGAGGGTCTAAGGGTGAGATAGTGAAAGGGTCTAAGGGTGAGATAGTGAGAGGGTCTAAGGGTGAGATAGTGAGAGGGTCTAAGGGTGAGATAGACAGAGGGTCTAAGGGTGAGATAGTGAGAGGGTCTAAGGGTGAGAAAGTGAGAGGGCCTAAGGGTGAGATAGTGAGAGGGTCTAAGGGTTAGATAGTGAGAGGGTCTAAGGGTGAGATAGTGAGAGGGTCTAAGGGTGAGATAGTGAGAGGGTCTAAGGGTGAGATAGTGAGAGGGTCTAAGGGTGAGATAGACAGAGGGTCTAAGGGTGAGATAGTGAGAGGGTCTAAGGGTGAGATAGTGAGAGGGTCTAAGGGTGAGATAGTGAGAGGGTCTAAGGGTGAGATAGTGAAAGGGTCTAAGGGTGAGATAGTGAGAGGGTCTATGTGTGAGATAGTGAGGGGGTTAAAGGGTGAGATAGTGAGAGGGTGTAAGGGTGAGATATTGAGAGGGTCTAAGGGTGAGATAGTGAGAGGATCTAAGGGTGAGATAGTGAGAGGGTCTAAGGGTGAGATAGTGAGAGGGTCTAAGGGTGAGATAGTGAGAGGGTCTAAGGGTGAGATAGTGAGAGGGTCTAAGGGTGAGATAGTGAGAGGGTCTAAGGGTGAGATAGTGAGAGGGTCAAAGGGTGAGATAGTGAGAGGGTCTAAGGGTGAGATAGTGAGAGGGTCTTAGGGTGAGATAGTGAGAGGGTCTAAGGGTGAGATGGTGAGAGGGTCTTAGGGTGAGATAGTGAGAGGGTCTAAGGGTGAGATAGTGAGAGGGTCTAAGGGTGAGATAGTGAGAGGGTCTATGGGTGAGATAGTGAGAGGGTCTAAGGGTGAGATAGTGAGAGGGTGATAGTGAGAGGGTCTAAGGGTGAGATAGTGAGAGGGTCTAAGGGTGAGATAGTGAGAGGGTCTAAGGGTGAGATAGTGAAAGGGTCTAAGGGTGAGATAGTGAGAGGGTCTAAGGGTGAGATAGTGAGAGGGTCTAAGGGTGAGATAGTGAGAGGGGCTAAGGGTGAGATAGTGAGAGGGTCGAAGGGTGAGATAGTGAGAGGGTCTAAGGGTGAGATAGTGAGAGGGTCTAAGGGTGAGATAGTGAGAGGGTCTAAGGGTGAGATAGTGAGAGGGTCTAAGGGTGAGATAGTGAGAGGGTCTAAGGGTGAGATAGTGAGAGGGTCTAAGGGTGAGATAGTGAGAGGGTCTTAGGGTGAGATAGTGAGAGGGTCTAAGGGTGAGATAGTGAGAAGGTCTAAGGGTGAGATAGTGAGAGGGTCTAAGGGTGAGATAGTGAGAGGGTCAAAGGGTGAGATAGTGAGAGGGCCTAAGGGTGAGATAGTGAGAGGGTGATAGTGAGAGTGTCTAAGGGTGAGATAGTTAGAGGGTCTAAGGGTGAGATAGTGAGAGGGTCTAAGGGTGAGATAGTGAGAGGGTCTAAGTGTGAGATAGTGAGAGGGTCTAAGGGTGAGATAGTGAGAGGGTCTAAGGGTGAGATAGTAAGAGGGTCTAAGGGTGAGATAGTGAGAGGGTCTAAGGGTGAGATAGTGACAGGGTCTAAGGGTGAGATAGTTAGAGGGTCTAAGGGTGAGATAGTGAGAGGGTCTAAGGGTGAGATAGTGAGAGGGTCTAAGGGTGAGATAGTGAAAGGGTCTAAGGGTGAGATAGTGAGAGGGTCTAAGGGTGAGATAGTGAGAGGGTCTAAGGGTGAGATAGTGAGAGGGGCTAAGGGTGAGATAGTGAGAGGGTCGAAGGGTGAGATAGTGAGAGGGTCTAAGGGTGAGATAGTGAGAGGGTCTAAGGGTGAGATAGTGAGAGGGTCTAAGGGTGAGATAGTGAGAGGGTCAAAGGGTGAGATAGTGAGAGGGTCTAAGGGTGAGATAGTGAGAGGGTCTTAGGGTGAGATAGTGAGAGGGTCTAAGGGTGAGATGATGAGAGGGTCTTAGGGTGAGATAGTGAGAGGGTCTAAGGGTGAGATAGTGAGAGGGTCTAAGGGTGAGATAGTGAGAGGGTCTATGGGTGAGATAGTGAGAGGGTCTAAGGGTGAGATAGTGAGAGGGTGATAGTGAGAGGGTCTAAGGGTGAGATAGTGAGAGGGTCTAAGGGTGAGATAGTGAGAGGGTCTAAGGGTGAGATAGTGAAAGGGTCTAAGGGTGAGATAGTGAGAGGGTCTAAGGGTGAGATAGTGAGAGGGTCTAAGGGTGAGATAGTGAGAGGGGCTAAGGGTGAGATAGTGAGAGGGTCGAAGGGTGAGATAGTGAGAGGGTCTAAGGGTGAGATAGTGAGAGGGTCTAAGGGTGAGATAGACAGAGGGTCTAAGGGTGAGATAGTGAGAGGGTCTAAGGGTGAGATAGTGAGAGGGTCTAAGGGTGAGATAGTGAGAGGGTCTAAGAGGGAGATAGATAGAGGGTCTAAGGGTGAGATAGTGAGAGGGTCTAAGGGTGAGATAGTGAGAGGGTCTAAGGGTGAGATAGTGAGAGGGTCTAAGGGTGAGATAGTGAGAGGGTCTAAGGGTGAGATAGTGAGAGGTTCTAAGGGTGAGATAGTGAGAGGGTCTAAGGGTGAGATAGTGAGAGGGTCTAAGGGTGAGATAGACAGAGGGTCTTAGGGTGAGATAGTGAGAGGGTCTAAGGGTGAGATAGTGAGAGGGTCTAAGGGTGAGATAGTGAGAGGGTCTAAGGGTGAGATAGTGAGAGGTTCTAAGGGTGAGATAGTGAGAGGGTCTAAGGGTGAGATAGTATGAGGGTCTAAGGGTGAGATAGTGAGAGGGTCTAAGGGTGAGATAGACAGAGGGTCTAAGGGTGAGATAGTGAGAGGGTCTAAGGGTGAGATAGTGAGAGGGTCTAAGGGTGAGATAGTGAGTTGGTCTAAGGGTGAGATAGTGAGAGGGTCTAAGGGTGAGATAGTGAGAGGGTCTAAGGGTGAGATAGTGAGAGGGTCTAAGGGTGAGATAGTGAGAGGGTCTAAGGGTGAGATAGTATGAGGGTCTAAGGGTGAGATAGTGAGAGGGTCTAAGGGTGAGATAGACAGAGGGTCTAAGGGTGAGATAGTGAGAGGGTCTAAGGGTGAGATAGTGAGAGGGTCTAAGGGTGAGATAGTGAGAGGGTCTAAGGGTGAGATAGTGAGAGGGTCTAAGGGTGAGATAGTGAGAGGGTCTAAGGGTGAGATAGTGAGAGGGTCTAAGGGTGAGATAGTGAGAGGTTCTAAGGGTGAGATAGTGAGAGGGTCTAAGGGTGAGATAGTGAGAGGGTCTAAGGGTGAGATAGACAGAGGGTCTAAGGGTGAGATAGTGAGAGGGTCTAAGGGTGAGATAGTGAGAGGGTCTAAGGGTGAGATAGTGAGAGGGTCTAAGGGTGAGATAGTGAGAGGGTCTAAGGGTGAGATAGTGAGAGGGTCTAAGGGTGAGATAGTATGAGGGTCTAAGGGTGAGATAGTGAGAGGGTCTAAGGGTGAGATAGACAGAGGGTCTAAGGGTGAGATAGTGAGAGGGTCTAAGGGTGAGATAGTGAGAGGGTCTAAGGGTGAGATAGTGAGTTGGTCTAAGGGTGAGATAGTGAGAGGGTCTAAGGGTGAGATAGTGAGAGGGTCTAAGGGTGAGATAGTGAGAGGGTCTAAGGGTGAGATAGTGAGAGGGTCTAAGGGTGAGATAGTGAGAGGTTCTAAGGGTGAGATAGTGAGAGGGTCTAAGGGTGAGATAGTGAGAGGGTCTAAGGGTGAGATAGACAGAGGGTCTAAGGGTGAGATAGTGAGAGGGTCTAAGGGTGAGATAGTGAGAGGGTCTAAGGGTGAGATAGTGAGAGGGTCTAAGGGTGAGATAGTGAGATGGTCTAAGGGTGAGATAGACAGAGGGTCTAAGGGTGAGATAGTGAGAGGGTCTAAGGGTGAGATAGTGAGAGGGTCTAAGGGTGGGATAGTGAGAGGGTCTAAGGGTGAGATAGTGAGAGGGTCTAAGGGTGAGATAGTGAGAGGGTCTAAGGGTGAGATAGTGAGAGGGTCTAAGGGTGAGATAGTGAGAGGGTCTAAGGGTGAGATAGTATGAGGGTCTAAGGGTGAGATAGTGAGAGGGTCTAAGGGTGAGATAGACAGAGGGTCTAAGGGTGAGATAGTGAGAGGGTCTAAGGGTGAGATAGTGAGAGGGTCTAAGGGTGAGATAGTGAGTTGGTCTAAGGGTGAGATAGTGAGAGGGTCTAAGGGTGAGATAGACAGAGGGTCTAAGGGTGAGATAGTGAGAGGGTCTAAGGGTGAGATAGTGAGAGGGTCTAAGGGTGAGATAGTGAGTTGGTCTAAGGGTGAGATAGTGAGAGGGTCTAAGGGTGAGATAGACAGAGGGTCTAAGGGTGAGATAGTGAGAGGGTCTAAGGGTGAGATAGTGAGAGGGTCTAAGGGTGAGATAGTGAGAGGGTCTAAGGGTGAGATAGTGAAAGGGTCTAAGGGTGAGATAGTGAGAGGATCTAAGGGTGAGATAGTGAGAGGGTCTAAGGGTGAGATAGTGAGAGGGTCTAAGGATGAGATAGTGAGAGGGTCTAAGGGCGAGATAGTGAGAGGGTCTAAGGGTGAGATAGTGAGAGGGTCTAAGGGTGAGATAGTGAGAGGGTCTAAGGGTGAGATAGTGAGAGGGTCTAAGGGTGAGATAGTGAGAGGGTCTAAGGGTGAGATAGTGAGAGGGTCTAAGGGTGAGATAGTGAGAGGGTCTAAGGGTGAGATAGTGAGAAGGTCTAAGGGTGAGATTGTGAGAGGGTCTAAGGGTGAGATAGTGAGAGGGTCAAAGGGTGAGATAGTGAGAGGGTCTAAGGGTGAGATAGTGAGAGGGTGATAGTGAGAGGGTCTAAGGGTGAAATAGTTAGAGGGTCTAAGGGTGAGATAGTGAGAGGGTCTAAGGGTGAGATAGTGATAGGGTGATAGTGAGAGGGTCTAAGTGTGAGATAGTGAGAGGGTCTAAGGGTGAGATAGTGAGAGGGTCTAAGGGTGAGATAGTGAGAGGGTCTAAGGGTGAGATAGTGAGAGGGTCTAAGGGTGAGATAGTGAGAGGGTCTAAGGGTGAGATAGACAGAGGGTCTAAGGGTGAGATAGTGAGAGCGTCTAAGTGTGAGATAGTGAGAGGGTCTAAGGGTGAGATAGTGAGAGGGTCTAAGGGTGAGATAGTGAGAGGGTCTAAGGGTGAGATAGTGAGAGGGTCTAAGGGTGAGATAGTGAGAGGGTCTAATGGTGAGATAGTGAGAGGGTCTAAGGGTGAGATAGACAGAGGGTCTAAGGGTGAGATAGTGAGAGGGTCTAAGGGTGAGATAGTGAGAGGGTCTAAGGGTGAGATAGTGAGAGGGTCTAAGGGTGAGATAGTGAGAGGGTCTAATGGTGAGATAGTGAGAGGGTCTAAGGGTGGGATAGTGAGAGGGTCTAAGGGTGAGATAGTGAGAGGGTCTAAGGGTGAGATAGTGAGAGGGTCTAAGGGTGAGATAGTGAGAGGGACTAAGGGTGAGATAGTGAGAAGGTCTAAGGGTGAGATAGTGAGAGGGTCTAAGGGTGAGATAGTGAGAGGGTCAAAGGGTGAGATAGTGAGAGGGTCTAAGGGTGAGATAGTGAGAGGGTGATAGTGAGAGGGTCTAAGGGTGAGATAGTTAGAGGGTCTAAGGGTGAGATAGTGAGAGGGTCTAAGGGTGAGATAGTGAGAGGGTCTAAGGGTGTGATAGTGAGAGGGTCTAAGGGTGAGATAGTGAGAGGGTCTAAGGGTGAGATAGTGAGAGGGTCTAAGGGTGAGATAGTGAGAGGGTCTAAGGGTGAGATAGTGAGAGGGTCTAAGGGTGAGATAGTGAGAGGGTCTAAAGGTGAGATAGTGAGAGGGTCTAAGGGTGAGATAGTGAGAGGGTCTAAGGGTGAGGTAGTGAGAGGGTCTAAAGGTGAGATAGTGAGAGGGTCTAAGGGTGAGATAGTGAGAGGGTCTAAGGGTGTGATAGTGAGAGGGTCTAAGGGAGAGATAGTGAGAGGGTCTAAGGGTGAGATAGTGAGAGGGTCTAAGGGTGAGATAGTGAGAGGGTCTAAGGGTGAGATAGTGAGAGGGTCTAAGGGTGAGAAAGTGAGAGGGGTTAAGGGTGAGATAGTGAGAGTGTCTAAGGGTGAGATAGTGAGAGGGTCTAAGGGTGAGATAGTGAGAGGGTCTAAGGGTGAGATAGTGAGAGGGTCTATGGGTAAGATAGTGAGAGGGTCTAAGGGTGAGATAGTGACAGGGTGATAGTGAGAGGGTCTAAGGGTGAGATAGTGAGAGGGTCTAAGGGTGAGATAGTGAGAGGGTCTAAGGGTGAGATAGGGAGAGGGTCTAAGGGTGAGATGGTGAGAGGGTCTAAGGGTGAGATAGTGAGAGGGTCTAAGGGTGAGATAGTGAGAGGGTCTAAGGGTGAGATAGTGAGAGGGTGATAGTGAGAGGGTCTAAGAGTGAGATAGTGAGAGTGTCTAAGGGTGAGATAGTGAGAGGGTCTAAGGGTGAGATAGTGAGAGTGTCTAAAGGTGAGATAGTGAGAGGGTCTAAGTGTGACATAGTGAGAGGGTCTAAGGGTGAGATAGTGAGAGGGTCTAAGGGTGAGATAGTGAGAGGGTCTAAGGGTGAGATAGTTAGAGGGTCTAAGGGTGAGATAGTGAGAGGGTCTAAGGGTGAGATAGTGACAGGGTCTAAGGGTGAGATAGTTAGAGGGTCTAAGGGTGAGATAGTGAGAGGGTCTAAGGGTGAGATAGTGAGAGGGTCTAAGGGTGAGATAGTGAGAGGGTTTAAGGGTTAGATAGTGAGAGGGTCTAAGGGTGAGATAGTGAGAGGGTCTAAGGGTGAGATAGTGAGAGGGTCTAAGGGTGATATAGTGAGAGGGTGATAGTGAGAGGTTCTAAGGGTGAGATAGTGCGAGGGTCTAAGGGTGAGATAGTGAGAGGGTCTAAGGGTGAGATAGTGAGAGGGTCTAAGGGTGAGATAGTGAGAGGGTCTAAGGGTGAGATAGTGAGAGGGTCTAAGGGTGAGATAGTGAGAGGGTCTAAGGGTGAGATAGTGAGAGGGTCTAAGGGTGAGATAGTGAGAGGGTCTAAGGGTGAGATAGTGAGAGGGTCTAAGGGTGAGATAGTGAGAGGGACTTAGGGTGAGATAGTGAGAGGGTCTAAGGGTGAGATGGTGAGAGGGTCTTAGGGTGAGATAGTGAGAGGGTCTAAGGGTGAGATAGTGAGAGGGTCTAAGGGTGAGATATTGAGAGGGTCTATGGGTGAGATAGTGAGAGGGTCTAAGGGTGAGATAGTGAGAGGGTGATAGTGAGAGGGTCTAAGGGTGAGATAGTGAGAGGGTCTAAGGGTGAGATAGTGAGAGGGTCTAAGGGTGAGATAGTGAGAGGGTCTAAGGGTGAGATAGTGAGAGGGTCTAAGGGTGAGATAGTGAGAGGGTCTAAGGGTGAGATAGTGAGAGGGTCTAAGGGTGAGATAGCGAGAGGGTCTAAGGGTGAGATAGTGAGAGGGTCTAAGGGTGAGATAGTGAGAGGGTCTAAGGGTGAGATAGTGAGAAGGTCTAAGGGTGAGATAGTGAGAGGGTCTAAGGGTGAGATAGTGAGAGGGTCAAAGGGTGAGATAGTGAGAGGGTCTAAGGGTGAGATAGTGAGAGGGTGATAGTGAGAGGCTCTAAGGGTGAGATAGTTAGAGGGTCTAAGGGTGAGATAGTGAGAGGGTCTAAGGGTGAGATAGTGAGAGGGTCTAAGGGTGTGATAGTGAGAGGGTCTAAGGGTGAGATAGTGAGAGGGTCTAAGGGTGAGATAGTGAGAGGGTCTAAGGGTGTGATAGGGAGAGGGTCTAAGGGTGAGATAGTGAGAGGGTCTAAGGGTGAGATAGTGAGAGGGTCTAAGGGTGAGATAGTGAGAGGGTCTAAAGGTGAGATAGTGAGAGGGTCTAAGGGTGAGATAGTGAGAGGGTCTAAGGGTGAGGTAGTGAGAGGGTCTAAAGGTGAGATAGTGAGAGGGTCTAAGGGTGAGATAGTGAGAGTGTCTAAGGGTGAGATAGTGAGAGGGTCTAAGGGTGAGATAGTGAGAGGGTCTAAGGGTGAGATAGTGAGAGGGTCTAAGGGTGAGATAGTGAGAGGGTCTAAGGGTGAGAAAGTGAGAGGGTCTAAGGGTGAGATAGTGAGAGTGTCTAAGGGTGAGATAGTGAGAGGGTCTAAGGGTGAGATAGTGAGAGGGTCTAAGGGTGAGATAGTGAGAGGGTCTAAGGGTGAGATAGTGAGAGGGTCTAAGGGTGAGATAGGGAGAGGGTCTAAGGGTGAGATAGTGAGAGGGTCTAAGGGTGAGATAGTAAGAGGGTCTAAGGGTGAGATAGTGAGAGGGTTATAGTGAGAGGGTCTAAGGGTGAGATAGTGAGAGTGTCTAAGGGTGAGATAGTGAGAGGGTCTAAGGGTGAGATAGTGAGAGTGTCTAAAGGTGAGATAGTGAGAGGGTCTAAGTGTGACATAGTGAGAGGGTCTAAGGGTGAGATAGTGAGAGGGTCTAAGGGTGAGATAGTGAGAGGGTCTAAGGGTGAGATAGTTAGAGGGTCTAAGGGTGAGATAGTGAGAGGGTCTAAGGGTGAGATAGTGACAGGGTCTAAGGGTGAGATAGTTAGAGGGTCTAAGGGTGAGATAGTGAGAGGGTCTAAGGGTGAGATAGTGAGAGGGTCTAAGGGTGAGATAGTGAGAGGGTCTAAGGGTGAGATAGTGAGAGGGTCTAAGGGTGAGATAGTGAGAGGGTCTAAGGGTGAGATAGTGAGAGGGTCTAAGGGTGATATAGTGAGAGGGTGATAGTGAGATTTTTTAAGGTTGAGATAGTGCGAGGGTCTAAGGGTGAGATAGTGAGAGGGTCTAAGGGTGAGATAGTGAGAGGGTCTAAGGGTGAGATAGTGAGAGGGTCTAAGGGTGAGATAGTGAGAGGGTCTAAGGGTGAGATAGTGAGAGGATCTAAGGGTGAGATAGTGAGAGGGTCTAAGGGTGAGATAGTGAGAGGGTCTAAGGGTGAGATAGTGAGAGGGTCTATGGGTGAGATAGTGAGAGGGTCTTAGGGTGAGATAGTAAGAGGGTCTAAGGGTGAGATGGTGAGAGGGTCTTAGGGTGAGATAGTGAGAGGGTCTAAGGGTGAGATAGTGAGAGGGTCTAAGGGTGAGATAGTGAGAGGGTCTAAGGGTGATATAGTGAGAGGGTGATAGTGAGATTTTTTAAGGTTGAGATAGTGCGAGGGTCTAAGGGTGAGATAGTGAGAGGGTCTAAGGGTGAGATAGTGAGAGGGTCTAAGGGTGAGATAGTGAGAGGGTCTAAGGGTGAGATAGTGAGAGGGTCTAAGGGTGAGATAGTGAGAGGATCTAAGGGTGAGATAGTGAGAGGGTCTAAGGGTGAGATAGTGAGAGGGTCTAAGGGTGAGATAGTGAGAGGGTCTAAGGGTGAGATAGTGAGAGGGTCTAAGGGTGAGATAGTGAGAGGGTCTAAGGGTGAGATAGTGAGAGGGTCTATGGGTGAGATAGTGAGAGGGTCTAAGGGTGAGATAGTGAGAGGGTGATAGTGAGAGGGTCTAAGGGTGAGATAGTGAGAGGGTCTAAGGGTGAGATAGTGAGAGGGTCTAAGGGTGAGATAGTGAAAGGCTCTAAGGGTGAGATAGTGAGAGGGTCTAAGGGTGAGATAGTGAGAGGGTCTAAGGGTGAGATAGTGAGAGGGTCTAAGGGTTAGATGGTGAGAGGGTCTAAGGGTGAGATAGTGAGAGGGGCTAAGGGTGAGATAGTGAGAGGGTCTAAGGGTGAGATAGTGAGAGGGTCTAAGGGTGAGATAGTGAGAGGGTCTAAGGGTGAGATAGTGAGAGGGTCTAAAGGTGAGATAGTGAGAGGGTCTAAGGGTGAGATAGTGAGAGGGTCTAAGGGTGAGATAGTGAAAGGGTCTAAGGGTGAGATAGTGAGAGGATCTAAGGGTGAGATAGTGAGAGGGTCTAAGGGTGAGATAGTGAGAAGGTCTGAGGGTGAGATAGTGAGAGGGTCTAAGGGTGAGATAGTGAGAGGTTCAAAGGGTGAGATAGTGAGAGGGTCTAAGGGTGAGATAGTGAGAGGGTGATAGTGAGAGGGTCTAAGGGTGAGATAGTTAGAAGTTCTAAGGGTGAGATAGTGAGAGGGTCTAAGGGTGAGATAGTGAGAGGGTCTAAGGGTGAGATAGTGAAAGGCTCTAAGTGTGACATAGTGAGAGGGTCTAAGGGTGAGATAGTGAGAGGGTCTAAGGGTGAGATAGTGAGAGGGTCTAAGGGTGAGATAGTTAGAGGGTCTAAGGGTGAGATAGTGAGAGGGTCTAAGGGTGAGATAGTGACAGGGTCTAAGGGTGAGATAGTTAGAGGGTCTAAGGGTGAGATAGTGAGAGGGTCTAAGGGTGAGATAGTGAGAGGGTCTAAGGGTGAGATAGTGAGAGGGTCTAAGGGTGAGATAGTGAGAGGGTCTAAGGGTGAGATAGTGAGAGGGTCTAAGGGTGAGATAGTGAGAGGGTCTAAGGGTGATATAGTGAGAGGGTGATAGTGAGATTTTTTAAGGTTGAGATAGTGCGAGGGTCTAAGGGTGAGATAGTGAGAGGGTCTAAGGGTGAGATAGTGAGAGGGTCTAAGGGTGAGATAGTGAGAGGGTCTAAGGGTGAGATAGTGAGAGGGTCTAAGGGTGAGATAGTGAGAGGATCTAAGGGTGAGATAGTGAGAGGGTCTAAGGGTGAGATAGTGAGAGGGTCTAAGGGTGAGATAGTGAGAGGGTCTAAGGGTGAGATAGTGAGAGGGTCTTAGGGTGAGATAGTAAGAGGGTCTAAGGGTGAGATGGTGAGAGGGTCTTAGGGTGAGATAGTGAGAGGGTCTAAGGGTGAGATAGTGAGAGGGTCTAAGGGTGAGATAGTGAGAGGGTCTATGGGTGAGATAGTGAGAGGGTCTAAGGGTGAGATAGTGAGAGGGTGATAGTGAGAGGGTCTAAGGGTGAGATAGTGAGAGGGTCTAAGGGTGAGATAGTGAGAGGGTCTAAGGGTGAGATAGTGAAAGGCTCTAAGGGTGAGATAGTGAGAGGGTCTAAGGGTGAGATAGTGAGAGGGTCTAAGGGTGAGATAGTGAGAGGGTCTAAGGGTTAGATGGTGAGAGGGTCTAAGGGTGAGATAGTGAGAGGGGCTAAGGGTGAGATAGTGAGAGGGTCTAAGGGTGAGATAGTGAGAGGGTCTAAGGGTGAGATAGTGAGAGGGTCTAAGGGTGAGATAGTGAGAGGGTCTAAAGGTGAGATAGTGAGAGGGTCTAAGGGTGAGATAGTGAGAGGGTCTAAGGGTGAGATAGTGAGAGGGTCTAAGGGTGAGATAGTGAGAGGATCTAAGGGTGAGATAGTGAGAGGGTCTAAGGGTGAGATAGTGAGAAGGTCTGAGGGTGAGATAGTGAGAGGGTCTAAGGGTGAGATAGTGAGAGGTTCAAAGGGTGAGATAGTGAGAGGGTCTAAGGGTGAGATAGTGAGAGGGTGATAGTGAGAGGGTCTAAGGGTGAGATAGTTAGAAGTTCTAAGGGTGAGATAGTGAGAGGGTCTAAGGGTGAGATAGTGAGAGGGTCTATGTGTGAGATAGTGAGAGGGTCTAAGGGTGAGATAGTGAGAGGGTCTAAGGGTGAGATAGTGAGAGGGTCTAAGGGTGAGATAGTGAGAGGGTCTAAGGGTGAGATAGTGAGAGGGTCTAAGGGTGAGATAGTGAGAGGGTCTAAGGGTGAGATAGACAGACGGTCTAAGGGTGAGATAGTGAGAGGGTCTAAGGGTGAGATAGTGAGAGGGTCTAAGGGTGAGATAGTGAGAGGGTCTAAGGGTGAGATAGTGAGAGGGTCAAAGGGTGCGATAGTGAGAGGGTCTAAGGGTGAGATAGACAAAGGGTCTTAGGGTGAGATAGTGAGAGGGTCTAAGGGTGAGATAGTGAGAGGGTCTAAGGGTGAGATAGTGAGAGGGTCTAAGGGTGAGATAGACAGAGGGTCTAAGGGTGAGATAGTGAGAGGGTCTAAGGTTGAGATAGTGAGAGGGTCTAAGGGTGAGATAGTGAGAGGGTCTAAGGGTGAGATAGTGAGAGGGTCTAAGGGTGAGATAGTGAGAGGGTCTAACGGTGAGATAGTGAGAGGGTCTAAGGGTGAGATAGTGAGAGGGTCTAAGGGTGAGATAGACAGAGGGTCTAAGGGTGAGATAGTGAGAGGGTATAAGGGTGAGATAGTGAGAGGGTCTAAGGGTGAGATAGTGAGAGGGTCTAAGGGTGAGATAGTGAGAGGGTCTAAGGGTGAGATAGTGAGAGGGTCTAAGGGTGAGATAGTGAGAGGGTCTAAGGGTGAGATAGTGAGAGGGTCTAAGGGTAAGATAGTGAGAGGGTCTAAGGGTGAGATAGACAGAGGGTCTAAGGGTGAGATAGTGAGAGGGTCTAAGGGTGAGATAGTGAGAGGGTCTAAGGGTGAGATAGACAGAAGGTCTAATGGTAAGATAGTGAGAGGGTCTAAGGGTGAGATAGTGAAAGGGTCTAAGGGTGAGATAGTGAGAGGGTCTAAGGGTGAGATAGTGAGAGGGTCTAAGGGTGAGATAGTGAGAGGGTCTAAGGGTGAGATAGTGAGAGGGTCTAAGGGTGAGATAGTGAGAGGGTCTAAGGGTGAGATAGTGAGAGGGTCTAAGGGTGAGATAGTGAGAGGTTCTAAGGGTGAGATAGTGAGAAGGTCTAAGGGTGAGATAGTGAGAGGGTCTAAGGGTGAGATAGTGAGAGGGTCAAAGGGTGAGATAGTGAGAGGGTCTAAGGGTGAGATAGTGAGAGGGTCTAAGGGTGCGATAGTGAGAGGGTCTAAGGGTGAGATAGACAAAGGGTCTTAGGGTGAGATAGTGAGAGGGTCTAAGGGTGAGATAGTGAGAGGGTCTAAGGGTGAGATAGTGAGAGGGTCTAAGGGTGAGATAGACAGAGGGTCTAAGGGTGAGATAGTGAGAGGGTCTAAGGGTGAGATAGTGAGAGGGTCTAAGGGTGAGATAGTGAGAGGGTCTAAGGGTGAGATAGTGAGAGGGTCTAAGGGTGAGATAGTGAGAGGGTCTAACGGTGAGATAGTGAGAGGGTCTAAGGGTGAGATAGTGAGAGGGTCTAAGGGTGAGATAGACAGAGGGTCTAAGGGTGAGATAGTGAGAGGGTCTAAGGGTGAGATAGTGAGAGGGTCTAAGGGTGAGATAGTGAGAGGGTCTAAGGGTGAGATAGTGAGAGGGTCTAAGGGTGAGATAGTGAGAGGGTCTAAGGGTGAGATAGTGAGAGGGTCTAAGGGTGAGATAGTGAGAGGGTCTAAGGGTGAGATAGTGAAAGGGTCTAAGGGTGAGATAGTGAGAGGATCTTAGTTTGAGATAGTGAGAGGGTCTAAGGGTGAGATAGTGAGAGGGTCTAAGGGTGAGATAGTGAGAGGGTCTAAGGGCGAGATAGTGAGAGGGTCTAAGGGTGAGATAGTGAGAGGGTCTAAGGGTGAGATAGTGAGAGGGTCTAAGGGTGAGATAGTGAGAGGGTCTAAGGGTGAGATAGTGAGAGGGTCTAAATGTGAGATAGTGAGAGGGTCTAAGGGTGAGATAGTGAGAGGTTCTAAGGGTGAGATAGTGAGAAGGTCTAAGGGTGAGATAGTGAGAGGGTCTAAGGGTGAGATAGTGAGAGGGTCAAAGGGTGAGATAGTGAGAGGGTCTAAGGGTGAGATAGTGAGAGGGTGATAGTGAGAGGGTCTAAGGGTGAGATAGTTAGAGGGTCTAAGGGTGAGATAGTGAGAGGGTCTAAGGGTGAGATAGTGAGAGGGTCTAAGTGTGAGATAGTGAGAGGGTCTAAGGGTGAGATAGTGAGAGGGTCTAAGGGTGAGATAGACAGAGGGTCTAAGGGTGAGATAGTGAGAGGGTCTAAGGGTGAGATAGTGAGAGGGTCTAAGGGTGAGATAGTGAGAGGGTGATAGTGAGAGGGTCTAAGTGTGAGATAGTGAGAGGGTCTAAGGGTGAGATAGTGAGAGGGTCTAAGGGTGAGATAGTGAGAGGGTCTAAGGGTGAGATAGACAGAGGGTCTAAGGGTGAGATAGTGAGAGGGTCTAAGGGTGAGATAGTGAGAGGGTCTAAGGGTGAGATAGTGAGAGGTTCTAAGGGTGAGATAGTGAGAGGGTCTAAGGGTGAGATAGTGAGAGGGTCTAAGGGTGAGATAGTGAGAGGGTCTAAGGGTGAGATAGTGAGAGGGTCTAAGGGTGAGATAGTGAGAGGGTCTAAGGGTGAGATAGTGAGAGGTTCTAAGGGTGAGATAGTGAGAAGTTCTAAGGGTGAGATAGTGAGAGGGTCTAAGGGTGAGATAGTGAGAGGGTCTAAGGGTGAGATAGTGAGAGGGTCTAAGGGTGAGATAGTGAGAGGGTGATAGTGAGAGGGTCTAAGGGTGAGATAGTTAGAGGGTCTAAGGGTGAGATAGTGAGAGGGTCTAAGGGTGAGATAGTGAGAGGGTCTAAGGGTGTGATAGTGAGAGAATCTAAGGGTGAGATAGTGAGAGGGTCTAAGGGTGAGATAGTGAGAGGGTCTAAGGGTGAGATAGTGAGAGGGTCTAAGGGTGAGATAGTGAGAGGGTCTAAGGGTGAGATAGTGAGAGGGTCTAAAGGTGAGATAGTGAGAGGGTCTAAGGGTGAGATAGTGAGAGGGTCTAAGGGTGAGGTAGTGAGAGGGTCTAAAGGTGAGATAGTGAAAGGGACTAAGGGTGAGATAGTGAGAGGGTCTAAGGGTGTGATAGTGAGAGGGTCTAAGGGAGAGATAGTGAGAGGGTTTAAGGGTGAGATAGTGAGAGGGTCTAAGGGTGAGATAGTGAGAGGGTCTAAGGGTGAGATAGTGAGAGGGTCTAAGGGTGAGAAAGTGAGAGGGTCTAAGAGTGAGATAGTGAGAGTGTCTAAGGGTGAGATAGTGAGAGGGTCTAAGGGTGAGATAGTGAGAGGGTCTAAGGGTGAGATAGTGAGAGGGTCTATGGGTAAGATAGTGAGAGGGTCTAAGGGTGAGATAGTGACAGGGTGATAGTGAGAGGGTCTAAGGGTGAGATAGTGAGAGGGTCTAAGGGTGAGATAGTGAGAGGGTCTAAGGGTGAGATAGGGAGAGGGTCTAAGGGTGAGATAGTGAGAGGGTCTAAGGGTGAGATAGTGAGAGGGTCTAAGGGTGAGATAGTGAGAGGGTCTAAGGGTGAGATAGTGAGAGGGTCTAAGGGTGAGATAGTGAGAGGGTGAAAGTGAGAGGGTCTAAGGGTGAGATAGTGAGAGTGTCTAAGGGTGAGATAGTGAGAGGGTCTAAGGGTGAGATAGTGAGAGTGTCTAAGGGTGAGATAGTGAGAGGGTCTAAGTGTGACATAGTGAGAGGGTCTAAGGGTGAGATAGTGAGAGGGTCTAAGGGTGAGATAGTGAGAGGGTCTAAGGGTGAGATAGTTAGAGGGTCTAAGGGTGAGATAGTGAGAGGGTCTAAGGGTGAGATAGTGACAGGGTCTAAGGGTGAGATAGTTAGATTGTCTAAGGGTGAGATAGTGAGAGGGTCTAAGGGTGAGATAGTGAGAGGGTCTAAGGGTGAGATAGTGAGAGGGTCTAAGGGTGAGATAGTGAGAGGGTCTAAGGGTGAGATAGTGAGAGGGTCTAAGGGTGAGATAGTGAGAGGGTCTAAGGGTGATATAGTGAGAGGGTGATAGTGAGAGGTTCTAAGGGTGAGATAGTGCGAGGGTCTAAGGGTGAGATAGTGAGAGGGTCTAAGGGTGAGATAGTGAGAGGGTCTAAGGGTGTGATAGTGAGAGGGTCTAAGGGTGAGATAGTGAGAGGGTCTAAGGGTGAGATAGTGAGAGGGTCTAAGGGTGAGATAGTGAGAGGGTCTAAGGGTGAGATAGTGAGAGGGTCTAAGGGTGAGATAGTGAGAGGGTCTAAGGGTGAGATCGTGAGAGGGTCTAAGGGTGAGATATTGAGAGGGTGATAGTGAGAGGGTCTAAGGGTGAGATAGTGAGGGTCTAAGGGTGAGATAGTGAGAGGGAGTAAGGGTGAGATAGTGAGAGGGTCTAAGGGTGAGATAGTGAGAAGGTCTAAGGGTGAGATAGTGAGAGGGTCTAAGGGTGAGATAGTGAGAGGGTCTAAGGGTGAGATAGTGAGAGGGTCTAAGGGTGAGATAGTGAAAGGGTCTAAGGGTGAGATAGTGAGAGGGTCTAAGTGTGAGATGGTGAGAGGGTCTAAGGGTGAGATAGTGAGAGGGTCAAAGGGTGAGATAGTGAGAGGGTCGAAGGGTGAGATAGTGAGAGGGTAATAGTGAGAGGGTCTAAGGGTGAGATAGTGAGAGGGTCTAAGGGTGAGATAGTGAGAGGGTCTAAGGGTGAGATAGTGAGAGGGTCTAAGGGTGAGATAGGGAGAGGGTCTGAGGGTGAGATAGTGAGAGGGTCTAAGGGTGAGATAGTGAGAGGGTCTAAGGGTGAGATAGTGAGAGGGTCTAAGGGTGAAATAGTGAGAGGGTCTAAGGGTGAGATAGTGAGAGGGTCTAAGAGTGAGATAGTGAGAGGCTCTAAGTGTGAGATAGTGAGAGGATCTAAGGGTGAGATAGTGAGAGGGTCTAAGGGTGAGATAGTGAGAGGGTCTAAGGGTGAGATAGTGAGAGGGTCTAAGGGTGAGATAGTGAGAGGGTCTAAGGGTGAGATAGTGAGAGGGTCTAAGGGTGAGATAGTGAGAGGGTCTAAGGGTGAGATAGTGAGAGGGTCTAAGGGTGAGATAGTGAGAGGGTCTAAGGGTGAGATAGGGAGAGGGTCTAAGGGTGAGATAGTGAGAGGGTCTAAGGGTGAGATAGTGAGAGGGTCTAAGGGTGAGATAGTGAGAGGGTCTAAGGGTTAGATAGTGAGAGGGTCTAAGGGTGAGATAGTGAGAGGGTGATAGTGAGAGGGTCTAAGGGTGAGATAGTGAGAGGGTCTAAGGGTGAGATAGTGAGAGGGTCTAAGTGTGACATAGTGAGAGGGTCTAAGGGTGAGATAGTGAGAGGGTCGATGGGTGAGATAGTGAGAGGATCTAAGGGTGAGATAGTGAGAGGGTCTAAGGGTGAGATAGTGAGAGTGTCTAAGGGTGAGATAGTGAGAGGGTCTAAGGGTGAGATAGTGAGAGGGTCTAAGGGTGAGATAGTGAGAGGGTCTAAGGGTGAGATAGTGAGAGGGTCTAAGGGTGAGATAGTGAGAGGGTCTAAAGGTGAGATAGTGAGAGGGTCTAAGGGTGAGATAGTGAGAGGGTCTAATTGTGAGATAGTGAGAGGGTCTAAGGGTGAGATAGTGAGAGGGTCTAAGGGTGAGATAGTGAGAGGGTCTAAGGGTGCAATAGTGAGAGGATCTAAGGGTGAGATAGTGAGAGGGTCTAAGGGTGAGATAGTGAGAGGGTCTAAGGGTGAGATAGTGAGAGGGTCTAAGGGTGAGATAGTGAGAGGGTCTAGGGTGAGATAGTGAGAGGGTCTAAGGGTGAGATAGTGAGAGGGTCTTAGGGTGAGATGGAGAGAGGGTGATAGTGAGAGGGTCTAAGGGTGAGATAGTGAGGGGGTCTAAGGGTGAGATAGTGTGAGGGTCTAAGGGTGAGATAGTGAGAGGGTCTAAGGGTGAGATAGTGAGAGGGTCTAAGGGTGAGATAGTGAGAGGGTCTAAGGGTGAGATAGTGAGAGGGTCAAAGGGTGAGATATTGAGAGGGTCTAAGGGTGAGATAGTGAGAAGGTCTAAGGGTGAGATTGTGAGAGGGTCTAAGGGTGAGATAGTGAAAGGGTCTAAGGGTGCGATAGTGAGAGGGTCTAAGGGTGAGATAGTGAGAGGGTCTAAGGGTGAGATGGTGAGAGGGTCTAAGGGTGAGATAGTGAGAGGGTCTAAGGGTGCGATAGTTAGAGGGTGTAAGGGTGAGATAGTGAGAGGGTCTAAGGGTGAGATAGTGAGAGGGTCTAAGGGTGAGATAGTGAGAGGGTCTAAGGGTGAGATAGTGAGAGGGTCTAAGGGTGAGAAAGTGAGAGGGTCTAAGGGTGAGATAGTGAGAGGGTCTAAGGGTGAGGTGGTGAGAGGGTGACAGTGAGAGAGTCTAAGGGTGAGATAGTGAGAGGGTCTAAGGGTGAGATAGTGAGAGGGTCTAACGGTGAGATAGTGAGAGGGTCTAAGGGTGAGATAGTGAGAGGGTCTAAGGGTGAGATAGTGAGAGGGTCTAAGGGCGAGATAGTGAGAGGGTCTTAGGGTGAGATAGTGAGAGGGTCTAAGGGTGAGATAGTAAGAGGGTCTAAGGGTGAGATAGTGAGAGGGTCTGAGGGTGAGATAGTGAGAGGGTCTAAGGGTGAGATAGTGAGAGGGTCTAAGGGTGAGATAGTGAGAGGGTCTAAGGGTGAGATAGTGAGAGGGTCTAAGGGTGAGATAGTGAGAGGGTCTAAGGGTGAGATAGTGAGAGGGTCTAAGGGTGAGATAGTGAGAGGGTCTAAGGGTGAGATAGTGAGAGGGTCTAAGGGTGAGATAGTGAGAGGGTCTAAGGGTGAGATAGTGAGAGGGTCTAAGGGTGAGATAGTGAGAGGGTCTAAGGGTGAGATAGTGAGAGGGTCTAAGGGTGAGATAGTGAGAGGGTCTAAGGGTGAGATAGTGAGAGGGTCAAAGGGCGAGATGGTGAGAGGGTCTAAGGATGAGATAGTGCGAGGGTCTAAGGGTGAGATAGTGAGAGGGTCTAATTGTGAGATAGTGAGAGGGTCTAAGGGTGAGATAGTGAGAGGGTCTAAGGGTGAGATAGTGAGAGGGTCTAAGGGTGCAATAGTGAGAGGATCTAAGGGTGAGATAGTGAGAGGGTCTAAGGGTGAGATAGTGAGAGGGTCTAAGGGTGAGATAGTGAGAGGGTCTAAGGGTGAGATAGTGAGAGGGTCTAAGGGTGAGATAGTGAGAGGGTCTAAGGGTGAGATAGTGAGAGGGTCTAAGGGTGAGATAGTGAGAGGGTCTAAGGGTGAGATAGTGAGAGGGTCTAAGGGTGAGATAGTGAGAGGGTCTAAGGGTGAGATAGTGAGAGGGTCTAAGGGTGAGATAGTGAGAGGGTCTAAGGGTGAGATAGTGAGAGGGTCTAAGGGTGAGATAGTGAGAGGGTCAAAGGGCGAGATGGTGAGAGGATCTAAGGATGAGATAGTGAAAGGGTCTAAGGGTGAGATAGTGAGACGGTCTTATTGTGAGATAGTGAGAGGGTCTAAGGGTGAGATAGTGAGAGGGTCTAAGGGTGAGATAGTGAGAGGGTCTAAGGGTGAGATAGTGAGAGGGTCTAAGGGTGAGATAGTGAGAGGGTCTAAGGGTGAGATAGTGAGAGGGTCTAAGGGTGAGATAGTGAGAGGGTCTAAGGGTGAGATAGTGAGAGGGTCTAAGGGTGAGATAGTGAGAGGGTCTAAGGGTGAGATAGTGAGAGGGTCTAAGGGTGAGATAGTGAGAGGGTCTAAGGGTGAGATAGTGAGAGGGTCTAAGGGTGAGATAGTGAGAGGGTCTAAGGGTGAGATAGTGAGAGGGTCTAAGGGTGAGATAGTGAGAGGGTCTAAGGGTGAGATAGTGAGAGGGTCAAAGGGCGAGATGGTGAGAGGGTCTAAGGGTGAGATAGTGAGAGGGTCTAAGGGTGAGATAGTGAGAGGGTCTAATTGTGAGATAGTGAGAGGGTCTAAGGGTGAGATAGTGAGAGGGTCTAAGGGTGAGATAGTGAGAGGGTCTAAGGGTGCAATAGTGAGAGGATCTAAGGGTGAGATAGTGAGAGGGTCTAAGGGTGAGATAGTGAGAGGGTCTAAGGGTGAGATAGTGAGAGGGTCTAAGGGTGAGATAGTGAGAGGGTCTAGGGTGAGATAGTGAGAGGGTCTAAGGGTGAGATAGTGAGAGGGTCTAAGGGTGAGATGGAGAGAGGGTGATAGTGAGAGGGTCTAAGGGTGAGATAGTGAGGGGGTCTAAGGGTGAGATAGTGAGAGGGTCTAAGGGTGAGATAGTGAGAGGGTCTAAGGGTGAGATAGTGAGAGGGTCTAAGGGTGAGATAGTGAGAGGGTCTAAGGGTGAGATAGTGAGAGGGTCAAAGGGTGAGATATTGAGAGGGTCTAAGGGTGAGATAGTGAGAAGGTCTAAGGGTGAGATTGTGAGAGGGTCTAAGGGTGAGATAGTGAGAGGGTCTAAGGGTGCGATAGTGAGAGGGTCTAAGGGTGAGATAGTGAGAGGGTCTAAGGGTGAGATGGTGAGAGGGTCTAAGGGTGAGATAGTGAGAGGGTCTAAGGGTGCGATAGTTAGAGGGTGTAAGGGTGAGATAGTGAGAGGGTCTAAGGGTGAGATAGTGAGAGGGTCTAAGGGTGAGATAGTGAGAGGGTCTAAGGGTGAGATAGTGAGAGGGTCTAAGGGTGAGAAAGTGAGAGGGTCTAAGGGTGAGATAGTGAGAGGGTCTAAGGGTGAGATGGTGAGAGGGTGACAGTGAGAGAGTCTAAGGGTGAGATAGTGAGAGGGTCTAAGGGTGAGATAGTGAGAGGGTCTAACGGTGAGATAGTGAGAGGGTCTAAGGGTGAGATAGTGAGAGGGTCTAAGGGTGAGATAGTGAGAGGGTCTAAGGGTGAGATAGTGAGAGGTTCTTAGGGTGAGATAGTGAGAGGGTTTAAGGGTGAGATAGTAAGAGGGTCTAAGGGTGAGATAGTGAGAGGGTCTGAGGGTGAGATAGTGAGAGGGTCTGAGGGTGAGATAGTGAGAGGGTCTAAGGGTGAGATAGTGAGAGGGTCTAAGGGTGAGATAGTGAGAGGGTCTAAGGGTGAGATAGTGAGAGGGTCTAAGGGTGAGATAGTGAGAGGGTCTAAGGGTGAGAAAGTGAGAGGGTCTAAGGGTGAGATAGTGAGAGGGTCTAAGGGTGAGATAGTGAGAGGATCTAAGGATGAGATAGTGAAAGGGTCTAAGGGTGAGATAGTGAGACGGTCTTATTGTGAGATAGTGAGAGGGTCTAAGGGTGAGATAGTGAGAGGGTCTAAGGGTGAGATAGTGAGAGGGTCTAAGGGTGAGATAGTGAGAGGGTCTAAGGGTGAGATAGTGAGAGGGTCTAAGGGTGAGATAGTGAGAGGGTCTAAGGGTGAGATAGTGAGAGGGTCTAAGGGTGAGATAGTGAGAGGGTCTAAGGGTGAGATAGTGAGAGGGTCTAAGGGTGAGATAGTGAGAGGGTCTAAGGGTGAGATAGTGAGAGGGTCTAAGGGTGAGATAGTGAGAGGGTCAAAGGGCGAGATGGTGAGAGGGTCTAAGGGTGAGATAGTGAGAGGGTCTAAGGGTGAGATAGTGAGAGGGTCTAAGGGTGAGATAGCGAGAGGGTCTAAGGGTGAGATAGTGAGAGGGTCTAAGGGTGAGATAGTGAGAGGGTCTAAGGGTGAGATAGTGAGAGGGTCTAAGGGTGAGATAGTGAGAGGGTCTAAGGGTGAGGTAGTGAGAGGGTCTAAGGGTGAGATAGTGAGAGGGTCTAAGGGTGAGATAGTGAGAGGGTCTAAGGGTGAGATAGTGAGAGGGTCTAAGGATGAGATAGTGAAAGGGTCTAAGGGTGAGATAGTGAGAGGGTCTAAGGGTGAGATAGTGAGAGGGTCTAAGGGTGAGATAGTGAGAGGGTCTAAGGGTGAGATAGTGAGAGGGTCTTAGGGTGAGATAGTGAGAGGGTCTAAGGGTGAGATAGTGAGAGGGTCTAAGGGTGAGATAGCGAGAGGGTCTAAGGGTGAGATAGTGAGAGGGTCTAAGGGTGAGATAGTGAGAGGGTCTAAGGGTGAGATAGTGAGAGGATCTAAGGGTGAGATAGTGAAAGGGTCTAAGGGTGAGATAGTGAGAGGGTCTAAGGGTGAGATAGTGAGAGGGTCTAAGGGTGAGATAGTGAGAGGGTCTAAGGGTGAGATAGCGAGAGGGTCTAAGGGTGAGATAGTGAGAGGGTCTAAGGGTGAGATAATGAGAGGGTCTAAGGGTGAGATAGTGAGAGGGTCTAAGGGTGAGATAGTGAGAGGGTCTAAGGGTGAGGTAGTGAGAGGGTCTAAGGGCGAGATAGTGAGAGGGTCTAAGGGTGAGATAGTGAGAGGGTCTAAGGGTGAGATAGTGAGAGGATCTAAGGATGAGATAGTGAAAGGGTCTAAGGGTGAGATAGTGAGAGGGTCTAAGGGTGAGATAGTGAGAGGGTCTAAGGGTGAGATAGTGAGAGGGTCTAAGGGTGAGATAGTGAGAGGGTTTAAGGGTGAGATAGCGAGAGGGTCTAAGGGTGAGATAGTGAGAGGGTCTAAGGGTGAGATAGTGAGAGGTTCTAAGGGTGAGATAGTGAGAGGGTCTAAGGGTGAGGTAGTGAGAGGGTCTAAGGGTGAGATAGTGAGAGGGTCTAAGGGTGAGATAGTGAGAGGATCTAAGAGTGAGATAGTGAGAGGGTGTAAGGGTGAGATAGTGGGAGGGTCTAAGGGTGAGATAGTGCGAGGGTCTAAGGGTGAGATAGTGAGAGGGTCTAAGGGTGAGATAGTGAGAGGGTCTAAGGGTGAGATAGTGAGAGGGTCTAAGGGTGAGATAGTGAGAGGTTCTAAGGGTGAGATAGTGAGAGGGTCTAAGGGTGAGATAGTAAGAGGGTCTAAGGGTGAGATAGTGAGAGGGTCTAAAGGTGAGATAGTGAGAGGGTCTAAGGGTGAGACAGTGAGAGGGTCTAAGGGTGAGATAGTGAGAGGGTCTAAGGGTGAGATAGTGAGAGGGTCTAAGGGTGAGATAGTGAGAGGGTCTAAGGGTGAGATAGTGAGAGGGTCTTAGGGTGAGATAGTGAGAGGGTCTAAGGGTGAGATAGTGAGAGGGTCTAAGGGTGAGATAGCGAGAGGGTCTAAGGGTGAGATAGTGAGAGGGTCTAATTGTGAGATAGTGAGAGGGTCTAAGGGTGAGATAGTGAGAGGGTCTAAGGGTGAGATAGTGAGAGGGTCTAAGGGTGAGGTAGTGAGAGGGTCTAAGGGTGAGATAGTGAGAGGGTCTAAGGGTGAGATAGTGAGAGGGTCTAAGGGTGAGATAGTGAGAGGGTCTAAGGATGAGATAGTGAAAGGGTCTAAGGGTGAGATAGTCAGAGGGTCTAAGGGTGAGATAGTGAGAGGTTCTAAGGGTGAGATAGTCAGAGGGTCTAAGGGTGAGATAGTGAGAGGGTCTTAAGGTGAGATAGTGAGAGGGTCTAAGGGTGAGATAGTGAGAGGGTCTAAGGGTGAGATAGCGAGAGGGTCTAAGGGTGAGATAGTGAGAGGGTCTAAGGGTGAGATAGTGAGAGGGTCTAAGGGTGAGATAGTGAGAGGGTCTAAGGGTGAGATAGTGAGAGGATCTAAGGGTGAGATAGTGAGATGGTCTAAGGGTGAGATAGTGAGAGGGTCTAAGGGTGAGATAGTGAGAGGGTCTGAGGGTGAGATAGTGAGAGGGTCTAAGGGTGAGGTAGTGAGAGGGTCTAAGAGCGAGATAGTGAGAGGGTCTAAGGGTGAGATAGTGAGAGGGTCTAAGGGTGAGATAGTGAGAGGGTCTAAGGGTGAGATAGCGAGAGGGTCTAAGGGTGAGATGGTGAGAGGGTCTAAGGGTGAGATAGTGAGAGGGTCTAAGGGTGAGGTAGTGAGAGGGTCTAAGGGTGAGATAGTGAGAGGGTCTAAGGATGAGATAGTGAAAGGGTCTAAGGGTGAGATAGTGAGAGGGTCTAAGGGTGAGATAGTGAGAGGTTCTAAGGGTGAGATAGTGAGAGGGTCTAAGGGTGAGATAGTGAGAGGGTCTTAAGGTGAGATAGTGAGAGGGTCTAAGGGTGAGATAGTGAGAGGGTCTAAGGGTGAGATAGCGAGAGGGTCTAAGGGTGAGATAGTGAGAGGGTCTAAGGGTGAGATAGTGAGAGGGTCTAAGGGTGAGATAGTGCGAGGGTCTAAGGGTGAGATAGTGAGAGGGTCTAAGGGTGAGATAGTGAGAGGGTCTAAGGGTGAGATAGTGAGAGGGTCTAAGGGTGAGATAGTGAGAGGTTCTAAGGGTGAGATAGTGAGAGGGTCTAAGGGTGAGATAGTGAGAGGGTCTAAGGGTGAGATAGTGAGAGGGTCTAAAGGTGAGATAGTGAGAGGGTCTAAGGGTGAGACAGTGAGAGGGTCTAAGGGTGAGATAGTGAGAGGGTCTAAGGGTGAGATAGTGAGAGGGTCTAAGGGTGAGATAGTGAGAGGGTCTAAGGGTGAGATAGTGAGAGGGTCTTAGGGTGAGATATTGAGAGGGTCTAAGGGTGAGATAGTGAGAGGGTCTAAGGGTGAGATAGCGAGAGGGTCTAAGGGTGAGATAGTGAGAGGGTCTAATTGTGAGATAGTGAGAGGGTCTAAGGGTGAGATAGTGAGAGGGTCTAAGGGTGAGATAGTGAGAGGGTCTAAGGGTGAGGTAGTGAGAGGGTCTAAGGGTGAGATAGTGAGAGGGTCTAAGGGTGAGATAGTGAGAGGGTCTAAGGGTGAGATAGTGAGAGGGTCTAAGGATGAGATAGTGAAAGGGTCTAAGGGTGAGATAGTGAGAGGGTCTAAGGGTGAGATAGTGAGAGGTTCTAAGGGTGAGATAGTGAGAGGGTCTAAGGGTGAGATAGTGAGAGGGTCTTAAGGTGAGATAGTGAGAGGGTCTAAGGGTGAGATAGTGAGAGGGTGTAAGGGTGAGATAGTGAGAGGATCTAAGGGTGAGATAGTGAGAGGGTCTAAGGGTGAGATAGTGAGAGGGTATAAGGGTGAGATAGTGAGAGGGTCTAAGGGTGAGATAGTGAGAGGGTCTAAGGGTGAGATAGTTAGAGGGTCTAAGGGTGAGATAGCGAGAGGGTCTAAGGGTGAGATAGTGAGAGGGTCTAAGGGTGAGATAGTGAGAGGGTCTAAGGGTGAGATAGTGAGAGGGTCTAAGGGTGAGATAGTGAGAGGGTCTAAGGGTGAGATAGTGAGAGGGTCTAAGGGTGAGATAGTGAGAGGGTCTAAAGGTGAGATAGTGAGAGGGTCTAAGGGTGAGATAGTGAGAGGGTCTAGGGGTGAGATAGTGAGAGGGTCTAAGGGTGTGATAGTGAGAGGGTCTAAGGGTGAGATACTGAGAGGGTCTAAGGGTGAGATAGTGAGAGGGTCTAAGGGTGAGATAGTGAGAGTGTCTAAGGGTGAGATAGTGAGAGGGTCTAAGGGTGAGATAGTGAGTGGGTCTAAGGGTGAGATAGTGAGAGGGTCTAAGGGTGCGATAGTGAGAGGGTCTAAGGGTGAGATAGTGAGAGGGTCTAAGGGTGAGATAGTGAGAGGGTCTAAGGGTGAGATAGTGAGAGGGTCTAAGGGTGAGATAGTGAGAAGGTCTAAGGGTTGTGATAGTGAGAGGGTCTAATGGTGAGATAGTGAGAGGGTCTAAGGGTGTGATAGTGAGAGGGTCTAAGGGTGAGATAGTGAGAGGGTCTAAAGGTGAGATAGTGAGAGTGTCTAAGGGTGAGATAGTGAGAGGGTCTTAGGGTGAGGTAGTGAGAGGGTCTAAGGGTGAGATAGTGAGAGGGTCTAAGGGTGAGATAGTGAGAGGGTGTAAGGGTGAGATAGTGAGAGGGTCTAAGGATGAGATAGTGCGAGGGTCAAAGGGTGAGATAGTGAGAGGGTCTAAGGGTGAGATAGTGAGAGGGTCTAAGGGTGAGATAGTGAGAGGGTCTAAGGGTGAGATAGTGAGAGGATCTAAGGGTGAGATAGTGAGAGGGTCTAAGGGTGAGATAGTGAGAGGGTCTAAGGGTGAGATAGTGAGAGGGTCTAAAGGTGAGATAGTGAGAGGGTCTAAGGGTGAGACAGTGAGAGGGTCTAAGGGTGAGATAGTGAGATGGTCTAAGGGTGAGATAGTGAGAGGGTCTAACGGTGAGATAGTGAGAGGGTGATAGTGAGAGGGTCTAAGGGTGAGATAGTCAGAGGGTCTAAGGGTGAGATAGTGAGAGGGTCTAAGTGTGAGATAATGAGAGGGTCTAAGGGTGAGATAGTGAGAGGGTCTAAGGGTGAGATAGTGAGAGGGTCTAAGGGTGAGATAGTGAGAGGGTCTAAGGGTGAGATAGTGAGAGGGTCTAAGGGTGAGATAGTGAGAGGGTCTAAGGGTGAGATAGTGAGAGGGTCTAAGGGTGAGATAGTGAGAGGGTCTAAGGGTGAGATAGTGAGAGGGTCTAAGGGTGTGATAGTGAGAGGGTCTAAGGGTGAGATAGTGAGAGGGTCTAAGGGTGAGATAGTGAGAGGGTCTAAGGGTGAGATAGTGAGAGTGTCTAAGGGTTAGATAGTGAGAGGGTCTAAGGGTGAGATAGTGAGAGGGTCTAAGGGTGAGATAGTGAGAGGGTCTAAGGTTGAGATAGTGAGAGGGTCTAAGGGTGAGATAGTGAGAGGGTCTAAGGGTGAGATAGTGAGATGGTCTAACGGTGTGATAGTGAGAGGGTCTAAGGGTGAGATAGTGAGAGGGTCTAAGGGTGAGATAGTGAGAGGGTCTAAGGGTGTGATAGTGAGAGGGTCTAAGGGTGAGATAGTGAGAGGGTCTAAGGGTGAGATAGTGAGAGGGTCTAACGGTGAGATAGTGAGAGGGTGATAGTGAGAGGGTCTAAGGGTGAGATAGTCAGAGGGTCTAAGGGTGAGATAGTGAGAGGGTCTAAGTGTGAGATAATGAGAGGGTCTAAGGGTGAGATAGTGAGAGGGTCTAATTGTGAGATAGTGAGAGGGTCTAAGGGTGAGATAGTCAGAGGGTCTAAGGGTGAGATAGTGAGAGGGTCTAAGTGTGAGATAATGAGAGGGTCTAAGGGTGAGATAGTGAGAGGGTCTAAGGGTGAGATAGTGAGAGGGTCTAAGGGTGAGATAGTGAGAGGGTCTAAGGGTGAGATAGTGAGAGGGTCTAAGGGTGAGATAGTGAGAGGGTCTAAGGGTGAGATAGTGAGAGGGTCTAAGGGTGAGATAGTGAGAGGGTCTAAGGGTGAGATAGTGAGAGGGTCTAAGGGTGAGATAGTGAGAGGGTCTAAGGGTGTGATAGTGAGAGGGTCTAAGGGTGAGATAGTGAGAGGGTCTAAGGGCGAGATAGTGAGAGGGTCTAAGGGTGAGATAGTGAGAGGGTCTAAGGGTGAGATAGGGAGAGGGTCTAAGGTTGAGATAGTGAGAGGGTCTAAGGGTGAGATAGTGAGAGGGTCTAAGGGTGAGATAGTGAGAGGGTCTAAGGGTGAGATAGTGAGTGGGTCTAAGGGTGAGATAGTGAGACGGTGATAGTGAGAGGGTCTAAGGGTGAGATAGTGAGAGTGTCTAAGGGTGAGATAGTGAGAGGGTCTAAGGGTGAGATAGTGAGAGGGTCTAAGTGTGAGATAATGAGAGGGTCTAAGGGTGAGATAGTGAGAGGGTCTAAGGGTGAGATAGTGAGAGGGTCTAAGGGTGAGATAGTGAGAGGGTCTAAGGGTGAGATAGTGAGAGGGTCTAAGGGTGAGATAGTGAGAGGGTCTAAGGGTGAGATAGTGAGAGGGTCTAAGGGTGAGATAGTGAGAGGGTCTAAGGGTGAGATAGTGAGAGGGTCTAAGGGTGAGATAGTCAGAGGGTCTAAGGGTGAGATAGTGAGAGGGTCTAAGTGTGAGATAATGAGAGGGTCTAAGGGTGAGATAGTGAGAGGGTCTAAGGGTGAGATAGTGAGAGGGTCTAAGGGTGAGATAGTGAGAGGGTCTAAGGGTGTGATAGTGAGAGGGTCTAAGGGTGAGATACTGAGAGGGTCTAAGGGTGAGATAGTGAGAGGGTCTAAGGGTGAGATAGTGAGAGTGTCTAAGGGTGAGATAGTGAGAGGGTCTAAGGGTGAGATAGTGAGTGGGTCTAAGGGTGAGATAGTGAGAGGGTCTAAGGGTGAGATAGTGAGAGGGTCTAAGGGTGTGATAGTGAGAGGGTCTAAGGGTGAGATAGTGAGAGGGTCTAAGGGTGTGATAGTGAGAGGGTCTAAGGGTGAGATAGTGAGAGGGTCTAAGTGTGAGATAATGAGAGGGTCTAAGGGTGAGATAGTGAGAGGGTCTAAGGGTGTGATAGTGAGAGGGTCTAAGGGTGAGATAGTGAGAGGGTCTAAAGGTGAGATAGTGAGAGTGTCTAAGGGTGAGATAGTGAGAGGGTCTTAGGGTGAGATAGTGAGAGGGTCTAAGGGTGAGATAGTGAGAGGGTCTAAGGGTGAGATAGTGAGAGGGTGTAAGGGTGAGATAGTGAGAGGGTCTAAGGATGAGATAGTGCGAGGGTCTAAGGGTGAGATAGTGAGAGGGTCTAAGGGTGAGATAGTGAGAGGGTCTAAGGGTGAGATAGTGAGAGGGTCTAAGGGTGAGATAGTGAGAGGATCTAAGGGTGAGATAGTGAGAGGGTCTAAGGGTGAGATAGTGAGAGGGTCTAAGGGTGAGATAGTGAGAGGGTCTAAAGGTGAGATAGTGAGAGGGTCTAAGGGTGAGACAGTGAGAGGGTCTAAGGGTGAGATAGTGAGATGGTCTAAGGGTGAGATAGTGAGAGGGTCTAACGGTGAGATAGTGAGAGGGTGATGGTGAGAGGGTCTAAGGGTGAGATAGTCAGAGGGTCTAAGGGTGAGATAGTGAGAGGGTCTAAGTGTGAGATAATGAGAGGGTCTAAGGGTGAGATAGTGAGAGGGTCTAAGGGTGAGATAGTGAGAGGGTCTAAGGGTGAGATAGTGAGAGGGTCTAAGGGTGAGATAGTGAGAGGGTCTAAGGGTGAGATAGTGAGAGGGTCTAAGGGTGAGATAGTGAGAGGGTCTAAGGGTGAGATAGTGAGAGGGTCTAAGGGTGAGATAGTGAGAGGGTCTAAGGGTGAGATAGTGAGAGGGTCTAAGGGGGAGATAGTGAGAGGGTCTAAGGGTGAGATAGTGAGAGGGTCTAAGGGTGAGATAGTGAGAGGGTCTAAGGGTGAGATAGTGAGAGGGTCTAAGGGTGAGATAGTGAGAGGGTCTAAGGGTGAGATAGTGAGAGGGTCTAAAGGTGAGATAGTGAGAGCGTCTAAGGGTGAGACAGTGAGAGGGTCTAAGGGTGAGATAGTGAGATGGTCTAAGGGTGAGATAGTGAGAGGGTCTAAGGGTGAGATAGTGAGAGGGTGATAGTGAGAGGGTCTAAGGGTGAGATAGTGAGAGGGTCTAAGGGTGAGATAGTGAGAGGGTCTAAATGTGAGATAATGAGAGGGTCTAAGGGTGAGATAGTGAGAGGGTCTAAGGGTGAGATAGTGAGAGGGTCTAAAGGTGAGATAGTGAGAGGGTCTAAGGGTGAGATAGTGAGAGGGTCTAAGGGTGAGATAGTGAGAGGGTCTAAGGGTGAGATAGTGAGAGGGTCTAAAGGTGAGATAGTGAGAGGGTCTAAGGGTGAGATAGTGAGAGGGTCTAAGGGTGAGATAGTGAGAGGGTCTAAGGGTGAGATAGTGAGAGGGTCTAAGGGTGAGATAGTGAGAGGGTCTAAGGGTGAGATAGGGAGAGGGTCTAAGGGTGAGATAGTGAGAGGGTCTAAGGGTGAGATAGTGAGAGGGTCTAAGTGTGAGATAGTGAGAGGGTCTAAGGGTGAGATAGTGAGTGGGTCTAAGGGTTAGATAGTGAGACGGTGATAGTGAGAGGGTCTAAGGGTGAGATAGTGAGAGTGTCTAAGGGTGAGATAGTGAGAGGATCTAAGTGTGACATAGTGAGAGGGTCTAAGGGTGAGATAGTGAGAGGGTCTAAGGGTGAGATAGTGAGAGGGTCTAAGGGTGAGATAGTTAGAGGGTCTAAGGGTGAGATAGTGAGAGGGTCTAAGGGTGAGATAGTGAGAGGGTCTAAGGGTGATATGGTAAGAGGGTCTAAGGGTGAGATAGTGAGAAGGTCTAAGGGTGAGATAGTGAGAGGGTCTAAGGGTGAGATAGTGAGAGGGTCTAAGGGTGAGATAGTGAGAGGGTCTAAGGGTGAGATAGTGAGAGGGTCTAAGGGTGAGATAGTGAGAGGGTCTAAGGGTGATATAGTGAGAGGGTGATAGTGAGAGGTTCTAAGGGTGAGATAGTGCGAGGGTCTAAGGGTGAGATAGTGAGAGGGTCTAAGGGTGAGATAGTGAGAGGGTCTAAGGGTGTGATAGTGAGAGGGTCTAAGGGTGAGATAGTGAGAGGGTCTTAGGGTGAGATAGTGAGAGGGTCTAAGGGTGAGATAGTGAGAGGGTCTAAGGGTGAGATAGTGAGAGGGTCTAAGGGTGAGATAGTGAGAGGGTCTAAGGGTGAGATCGTGAGATGGTCTAAGGGTGAGATAGTGAGAGGATGATAGTGAGAGGGTCTAAGGGTGAGATAGTGAGGGTCTAAGGGTGAGATAGAGAGGGACTAAGGGTGAGATAGTGAGAGGGTCTAAGGGTGAGATAGTGAGAAGATCTAAGGGTGAGATAGTGAGAGGGTCTAAGGGTGAGATAGTGAGAGGGTCTAAGGGTGAGATAGTGAGAGGGTCTAAGGGTGAGATAGTGAGAGGGTCTAAGGGTGAGATAGTGAGAGGGTCTAAGTGTGAGATAGTGAGAGGGTCTAAGGGTGAGATAGTGAGAGGGTCTAAGGGTGAGATAGTGAGAGGGTCTAAGAGGGTCTAAGGGTGAGATAGTGAGAGGATCTAAGGGTGAGATAGTGAGAGGGTCTAAGGGTGAGATAGTGAGAGGGTCTAAGGGTGAGATAGTGAGAGGGTCTAAGGGTGCGATAGTGAGAGGATCTAAGGGTGAGATAGTGAGAGGGTCTAAGGGTGAGATAGTGAGAGGATCTAAGGGTGAGATAGTGAGAGGGTCTAAGGGTGAGATAGTGAGAGGGTCTAAGGGTGAGATAGTGAGAGGGTCTAAGGGTGAGATGGAGAGAGGGTGATAGTGAGAGGGTCTAAGGGTGAGATAGTGAGAGGGTCTAAGGGTGAGATAGTGAGAGGGTCTAAGGGTGAGATAGTGAGAGGGTCTAAGGGTGAGATAGTGAGAGGGTCTAAGGGTGAGATAGTGAGAGGGTCTAAGGGTGAGATAGTGAGAGGGTCTAAGGGTGAGATAGTGAGAGGGTCGTCGTTGGAAGGTTGAAATCTTCCAGAAGATGCTTCAGGGCTCCTGCCCTGGAACATGCCGGATTTTTACCGACTAAAACCACCTCCTTCTTCTTCCGCACTCCCCCACGGGACTACTTATTCAGCATTACTTCGTGGGGGTGGATCAGCCATTAGCTGCTTCTACGCATCCTTTCTTCTTCCTTCTTTCTGTCCCTTTCCGCGTCACGCAGTTTGCGGTGAATATTTTTTAGCGTTTTTTCGACGGCATTCCACGCAGTTTGGGATTTCAGCATGCAGCTCACGATATTTACCGCTGATATCCTTGTGCCTAGTTCCGTCTCTAGGCTACTTCTACATACATCAAAGCGGGGACAGGTGAACATAACGTGTTCCGCATCCTCGGGTACATTTTTGCAGGCTGGACAGTCCGGTGAGGTGTCGAGTCCAAAGCGATGCAGATAATACCGATAACCGCCATGTCCGCTCAAGAATTGGGTTAGGTCATAGCTTGTTTCTCCGTGGCTTCTTGAAACCCATTGCGCAACGTTGGGGATTAATTTGTACGTCCAACGTCCGTTTTGCGCCTCTTCCCAGTTACTCTGCCATGAGCGCATTGACACTAGCCTTTGAATCTCTCGCGTGCTCGCTGTCCGTGCTTCGTTTTTATAGAGTCGAAGCGCTTCATCCGCAACAATTTCGATGGGCAGCATACTGGCTATAACACACGTTGCCTCATAGGACGTTGTTCGAAAGGCACAGCAAGTTCGAAGTGCAATCAGTCGGTAGGCTGCTTGCATTTTTCGGCGATTCGATTTTATGTGTAGCGCTGGTGCCCACACTGGTGCTGCGTACATTAGAATAGAGGTCACCACTCTTGAAATCAGAAGCCTTCGGGTTTGCTTCGGGCCGCCAATATTGGGTAGCATTCTAGCGAGTGCTGAACCGACAACGGATGCCTTCTTACCAGCTTTCTCCAGATGAGGTTTGAAGCTCAGTCTGCTGTCGATAGTTACGCCTAGGTATTTAATAGCAGGCTGCGAGGTAATTATACAGTCACCAACCTTTATTCGTACTACTGGTAGTTTCCTCCGCTTCGTGATTAGTACCATTTCCGTCTTATGGTCGGCTAGTTTGAGCCCAGCGCAACTAAGCCATGATTTAACAGCCCAGATTGCTTCGGTTGCGTAAATTTCGACCTCTTCAAGGTGACGGGTTGGAATCACGATGCCAATATCGTCGGCGAAGCCTACCACCACCACGTTTCTGGGTACTCGTAGCCTTAGTATCCCGTCGTACATTACGTTCCAGAGTAGGGGGCCAAGAACAGATCCCTGTGGTACTCCCGCCGTTACTAGGTAGAGTTTTGGTCCTTCGTCTGAGTCGTAGCGTAATGTTCTTTCCTTGAAGTAGTTGACGATTATAGATGCCAAATAGCGTGACACTCCATTATCGACCAGAGCGGCTATAATACGGCTCCACCTCGCGGAGTTAAAGGCGTTCTTTACGTCTAACGTGACCACGGCGCAGCATCCTCCTTTACCCCTCGCGTTCATTGCCATGTCTGACACCATTCTGACAGCGTCCACAGTTGATCGCCCTTTCCGAAAACCGAATTGTCGATCCGATAGTCCGTTTTTGCTTTCGATTTCTGACAGCAATCGTTCGTATATCACTCGCTCGAAAATCTTCCCCATCGTATTCAGCAGGCATATTGGCCTATAAGATGATGCCTCCCTAATAGGTTTATCCTGCTTGGGCAGGAGCACCAGTTTCTGCTGCTTCCATTGCTTGGGAAAAACGCCTTCCCGTAGGCACGTTGTGAAAGTATCAGCGAAAACATTTGGCATCCCTTTTACCGCCAGCTTAAGTGCTTTGTTCGGTATCGCATCCAATCCGGGCGCTTTTTCGTCACCGATTTTGCGTATGGCTGCCAATACTTCTTCTCTGCTTACCGCCGGCACGTTTTGAGGGTCTACCTGTATTACCGGTAGGCTATCGTCTCGGTTCTGTGGGAATAACGTTGTGACTATTTCCTGGAGCATCTTCGGACACTTTATTTGAGGAGAATTCTTTTGCTTTATTTTAGTCATAACGGCTTTATACGCTCCACCCCATGGATCGGAATCGGCCTCGTTACACAGCTTTCTGAAGTGCTCTCTCTTGCTCTTAGCGATCGCAAGTTGTAGGTTCTTCCGGGCGTATTTGTATTGGTTGTGCAAGTCTTCGTAGTCTGGAGTATTCCGGCGGCGCTGGCTACGTCGTCTAGCTTTAAGACATTTTTTCCGAAGCTCCTGGATTTCTGCATTCCACCAATAATTTGCCTTCCTGGCCTTGTGGAGAGAACGCCGTGGCATGGAGGCATCACATGCCCGCTGTATCACGCTGATGATTCGCGCGGCCTTCGTCAATGCAGTTCCGTCCATTTCCATATCCGGAGGTAGCATTTCCCGGAACATTTCTTCATCTAGCTTTTTTGATGACCAGCCAAGCATGTTTTTTTCCTGGGAACTCGAACACATTGTGTTTTTGTTACGTACGCAGTTCACCGTAGCTATTATGGCCTGATGGTCACTGTGCGTGTAGTGCTTGCTAACCAACCACTGCAAGTCCTTCACTAGAGCGTCGCTCACAAAAGTGAGGTCTACGATGGATCCAAGCTCTCGCCTTCTGAAGGTGTTGGCATTCCCATTGTTTGCGAGGACAATATTTAGTCGCGAAAAAGTTTCCAGTAAAACTCGTCCCTTAGCGTTGGTTTTCTTGCTTCCCCACTCTTCAGACCAGGCGTTGAAGTCGCCGCCTATGAGCTTCGGATTGTGCCATTTTGCCTCCATTGCTACGCTGTCCAACATCCGTTTATATTCTGCCAACGTCAAACTTGGTGCTGCGTAACAGCTATATACATAGATGCCATCAATTTTAGCCCATACGTATCCATTCCCCGGTTGTTGCATTACATCCTGGAACGCCCGATCCCCGCACGCCCATACTGCTGCTTTACCACTTGCATCCGTCGTCCAGACGCCACTATGAAGATTTCGATGTTGCTCGCAAATTATGGCGACGTCTGCTTTTAGCTCGTAAACCGACTGTGAAAGCAAATCCTGCGCTGCTCGACAATGATTGAGATTCAGTTGTATGATCTTCACTTTCGTCTGGAGTTTAACGCCTTCTTGAAAACTGGACACCTGCTGCTACCCGCTACGTGCTTGTTATCGCAACCTTCGGTTTCCCTGCAGAAGAGACAATTCGGATCCTTATTGCAATTTTTGGCAACGTGACCTTCTTCTCCACATCTTCGACACAGCTTTGATCGATCCTGTGGGTTTCTGCAGTTGTTCGCTATGTGTCCGAATTCGAGGCATTTGAAACACCTTTTCATTGAAATCTGCTCCCGTAATCTACAAATTACCCACCCGATTCGGACTTTACCTGCTGCTAAGGCCTTACGTGCTTGGTCAACCGCAAGATGTATAGTGGCTGTTTGAGTACCCCTAAAAGATCTTCTAAGACTCGCGACATTTGATTCGTCCACGTTTGACAGCCCCAGTTGGTCCTTTAGAGCACTGCAGATTTCCTCTTTTGTTGTGATCTCATCTAGATCTCGGCATTCAACTGCTACTCGCTGGCAGTTCACTCGTACGTTAGCCTGTTCTCCAAGAGAGGTCTGAATTTTTGCCTTGAATTCTTCATGTTCGGATCCGCCAGATTTGAGTTCGAGCAGCAGGCAGCCTGTCTGTGTCCGTCGGATGCGGGTCACGTTGTCACTTAAGTCCTTTAAAGTAGGGTCACCCTTAACTGTTCGCAGGACGTCCGCGTATGTAACACCCTCCTTAGCAGTGATAATCATTGCCTCCGGGCGAGGCCTCCGTTGCAGTTGTTTTTTTTGTTTTTTTGATCTCTCGACCTTGGTCCACTTTTCACTTATTTGGTTGGCGTTTCCACCCACTAGTTGCACAGGTTCTTTGCTGCTTTCTTGCCCCAGTTTGGCACTGGAAAGAATCTTCTTTGGTGTCCTCACCCTCTTTCTTTTAGGTGTAGTTTGTCGCTCACGTAAATCAGCCGCTTCCTCTCTTGGCCGCTTTTGCACTTCTATTTTTTCTGTGCGTCGACCAGCACTAGCCATAGGGCCTAGCGGAGTGGATTTTTCTCTGGAAGGTGCCGTTGGTGTAGTTTGCGTACCCGTGAGAGGGTCTAAGGGTGAGATAGTGAGAGGGTCTAAGGGTGAGATAGTGAGAGGGTCTAAGGGTGCGATAGTGAGAGGGTCTAAGGGTGAGATAGTGAGAGGGTCTAAGGGTGAGATAGTGAGAGGGTCTAAGGGTGAGATAGTGAGAGGGTCTAAGGGTGCGATAGTGAGAGGGTGTAAGGGTGAGATAGTGAGAGGGTCTAAGGGTGAGATAGTGAGAGGGTCTAAGGGTGAGATGGTGAGAGGGTCTAAGGGTGAGATAGTGAGAGGGTCTAAGGGTGAGAAAGTGAGAGGGTCTAAGGGTGAGATAGTGAGAGGGTCTAAGGGTGAGATGGTGAGAGGGTGATAGTGAGAGGGTCTAAGGGTGAGATAGTGAGAGGGTCTAAGGGTGAGATAGTGAGAGGGTCTAAGGGTGAGATAGTGAGAGTTTCTAAGGGTGAGATAGTGAGAGGGTCTAAGGGTGAGATAGTGAGAGGGTCTAAGAATGAGATAGTGAGAGGGTCTAAGGGTGAGATGGTGAGAGGGTCTTAGGGTGAGATAGTGAGAGGGTCTAAGGGTGAGATAGTGAGAGGGTCTAAGGGTGAGATAGTGAGAGGGTCTAAGGGTGAGATAGTGAGAGGGTCTAAGGGTGAGATAGTGAGAGGGTCTGAGGGTGAGATAGTGAGAGGGTCTAAGGGTGAGATAGTGAGAGGGTCTAAGGGTGAGATAGTGAGAGGGTCTAAGGGTGAGATAGTGAGAGGGTCTAAGGGTGAGATAGTGAGAGGGTCTAAGGGTGAGATAGTGAGAGGGTCTAAGGGTGAGATAGTGAGAGGGTCTAAGGGTGAGATAGTGAGAGGATCTAAGGATGAGATAGTGAAAGGGTCTAAGGGTGAGATAGTGAGAGGGTCTTAGAGTGAGATAGTGAGAGGGTCTAAGGGTGAGATAGTGAGAGGGTCTAAGGGTGAGATAGTGAGAGGGTCTAAGGGTGAGATAGTGAGAGGGTCTAAGGGTGAGATAGTGAGAGGGTCTAAGGGTGAGATAGTGAGAGGGTCTAAGGGTGAGATAGTGAGAGGGTCTAAGGGTGAGATAGTGAGAGGGTCTAAGGGTGAGATAGTGAGAGGGTCTAAGGGCGAGATAGTGAGAGGGTCTAAGGGTGAGATAGTGAGAAAGTCTAAGGGTGAGATAGTGAGAGGATCTAAGGATGAGATAGTGAGAGGGTCTAATGGTGAGATAGTGAGAGGGTCTAAGAGTGAGATAGCGAGAGGGTCTAAGGGTGAGATAGTGGGAGGGTCTAAGGGTGAGATAGTGAGAGGGTCTAAGGGTGAGATAGTGAGAGGGTCTAAGGGTGAGATAGTGAGAGGGTCTAAGAGGGTCTAAGGGTGAGATAGTGAGAGGGTCTAAGGGTGAGATAGTGAGAGGGTCTAAGGGTGAGATAGTGAGAGGGTCTAAGGGTGAGATAGTGAGAGGGTCTAAGGGTGAGATAGTGAGAGGGTCTAAGGGTGAGATAGTGAGAGGGTCTAAGGGTGAGATAGTGAGAGGGTCTAAGGGTGAGATAGTGAGAGGATCTAAGGATGAGATAGTGAAAGGGTCTAAGGGTGAGATAGTGAGAGGGTCTTAGAGTGAGATAGTGAGAGGGTCTAAGGGTGAGATAGTGAGAGGGTCTAAGGGTGAGATAGTGAGAGGGTCTAAGGGTGAGATAGTGAGAGGGTCTAAGGGTGAGATAGTGAGAGGGTCTAAGGGTGAGATAGTGAGAGGGTCTAAGGGTGAGATAGTGAGAGGGTCTAAGGGTGAGATAGTGAGAGGGTCTAAGGGTGAGATAGTGAGAGGGTCTAAGGGTGAGATAGTGAGAGGGTCTAAGGGTGAGATAGTGAGAGGGTCTAAGGGTGAGATAGTGAGAGGATCTAAGGATGAGATAGTGAGAGGGTCTAATGGTGAGATAGTGAGAGGGTCTAAGGGTGAGATAGCGAGAGGGTCTAAGCGTGAGATAGTGGGAGGGTCTAAGGGTGAGATAGTGAGAGGGTCTAAGGGTGAGATAGTGAGAGGGTCTAAGGGTGAGATAGTGAGAGGGTCTAAGAGGGTCTAAGGGTGAGATAGTGAGAGGGTCTAAGGGTGAGATAGTGAGAGGGTCTAAGGGTGAGATAGTGAGAGGGTCTAAGGGTGAGATAGCCAGAGGGTCTAAGGGTGAGATAGTGAGAGGGTCTAAGGGTGAGATAGTGAGAGGGTCTAAGGGTGAGATAGTGAGTGGGTCTAAGGGTGAGATAGTGAGAGGGTCTAAGGGTGAGGTAGTGAGAGGGTCTAAGGGCGAGATAGTGAGAGGGTCTAAGGGTGAGATAGTGAGAGGGTCTAAAGGTGAGATAGTGAGAGGATCTAAGGATGAGATGGTGAAAGGGTCTAAGGGTGAGATAGTGAGAGGGTCTAAGGGTGAGATAGTGAGAGGGTCTAAGGGTGAGATAGTGAGAGGGTCTAAGGGTGAGATAGTGAGAGGGTCTAAGGGTGAGATAGTGAGAGGGTCTAAGGGTGAGATAGTGAGAGGGTCTAAGGGTGAGATAGTGAGATGGTCTAAGGGTGAGATAGTGAGAGGGCCTAAGGGTGAGATAGTGAGAGGGTCTAAGGGTGAGATAGTGAGAGGGTCTAAGGGTGAGATAGTGAGAGGGTCTAAGGGTGAGATAGTGAGAGGGTCTAAGGGTGAGATAGTGAGATGGTCTATGGGTGAGATAGTGAGAGGGTCTAAGGGTGAGATAGTGAGAGGGTCTAAGGGTGAGATAGTGAGAGGGTCTAAGGGTGAGATAGTGAGAGGGTCTAAGGGTGAGATAGTGAGAGGGTCTAAGGGTGAGATAGTGAGAGGGCCTAAGGGTGAGATAGTGAGAGGGTCTAAGGGTGAGATAGTGAGAGGGTCTAAGGGTGAGATAGTGAGAGGGTCTAAGGGTGAGATAGTGATGGTCTAAGGGTGAGGTAGTGAGAGGGTCTAAGGGCGAGATAGTGAGAGGGTCTAAGGGTGAGATAGTGAGAGGGTCTAAGGGTGAGATAGTGAGAGGGTCTGAGGGTGAGACAGTGAGAGGGTCTAAGGGTGAGATAGTGAGAGGGTCTAAGGGTGAGATAGTGAGAGGGTCTAAGGGTGAGATAGTGAGAGGGTCTAATGGTGAGATAGTGAGAGGGTCTAAGGGTGAGATAGTGAGAGGGTCTAAGGGTGAGATAGTGAGAGGATCTAAGGGTGAGATAGTGAGAGGATCTAAGGATGAGATAGTGAAAGGGTTATTCAAACTAATTTTATTTATTATAATTTTTTTATTTATTTATAATTTTTCAAGACTAATTTTTCTGTATAGATTGCAGGTCTAAGGGTGAGATAGTGAGAGGGTGATAGTGAGAGGGTCTAAGGGTGAGATAGTGAGAGGGTCTAAGGGTGAGATAGTGATGGTCTAAGGGTGAGGTAGTGAGAGGGTCTAAGGGCGAGATAGTGAGAGGGTCTAAGGGTGAGATAGTGAGAGGGTCTAAGGGTGAGATAGTGAGAGGGTCTAAGGGTGAGATAGCGAGATGTTCTAAGGGTGAGATAGTGAGAGGGTCTAAGGGTGAGATAGTGAGAGGGCCTAAGGGTGAGATAGTGAGAGGGTCTAAGGGTGAGATAGTGAGAGGGTCTAAGGGTGAGATAGTGAGAGGGTCTAAGGGTGAGATAGTGAGAGGGTCTAACGGTGAGAGAGTGAGAGGGTCTAAGTGTGAGATAGTGAGAGGGTCTAAGGGTGAGATAGTGAGAGGGTCTAAGGGTGAGATAGTGAGAGGGTCTAAGGGTGAGATAGTAAGAGGGTGATAGTGAGAGGGTCTAAGGGTGAGATAGTGAGAGGGTCTAAGGGTGAGATAGTGAGAGGGTCTAAGGGTGAGATAGTGAGAGGGTGTAAGGGTGAGATAGTGAGAGGGTCTAAGGGTGAGATAGTGCGAGGGTCTAAGGGTGAGATAGTGAGAGGGTCTAAGGGTGAGATAGTGAGAGGGTCTAAGGGTGAGATAGTGAGAGGGTCTAAGGGTGAGATAGTGAGAGGATCTAAGGGTGAGATAGTGAGAGGGTCTAAGGGTGAGATAGTGAGAAGGTCTAAGGGTGAGATAGTGAGAGGGTCTAAAGGTGAGATAGTGAGAGGGTCTAAGGGTGAGGCAGTGAGAGGGTCTAAGGGTGAGATAGTGAGAGGGTGTAAGGGTGAGATAGTGAGAGGGTCTGAGGGTGAGACAGTGAGAGGGTCTAAGGGTGAGATAAAGAGAGGGTCTAAGGGTGAGATAGTGAGAGGGTGTAAGGGTGAGATAGTGAGAGGGTCTGAGGGTGAGATAGTGAGAGGGTCTCAGGGTGAGATAGTGAGAGGGTCTAAGGGTGAGATAGTGAGAGGGTCTAAGGGTGAGATAGTGAGAGGGTCTAAGGGTGAGATAGTGAGAGGGTCTAAGGGTGAGATAGTGAGAGGGTCTAAGGGTGAGACAGTGAGAGGGTCTAAGGGTGAGATAGTGAGAGGGTCTAAGGGTGAGATAGTGAGAGGGTGTAAGGGTGAGATAGTGAGAGGGTCTAAGGGTGAGATAGTGAGAGTGTCTAAGGGTGAGATAGTGAGAGGGTCTAAGGGTGAGATAGTGAGAGGGTCTAAGGGTGAGATAGTGAGAGGGTCTAAAGGTGAGATAGTGAGAGGGTCTAAGGGTGAGACAGTGAGAGGGTCTAAGGGTGAGATAGTGAGAGGGTCTAAGGGTGAGATAGTGAGAGGGTGTAAGGGTGAGATAGTGAGAGGGTCTGAGGGTGAGATAGTGAGAGGGTCTAAGGGTGAGATAGTGAGAGGGTCTAAGGGAGAGATAGTGAGAGGGTCTAAGGGTGAGATAGTGAGAGGGTCTAATGGTGAGATAGTGAGAGGGTCTAAGGGTGAGATAGTGAGAGGGTCTAAGGGTGAGATAGTGAGAGGATCTAAGGGTGAGATAGTGAGAGGATCTAAGGATGAGATAGTGAAAGGGTCTAAGGGTGAGATAGTGAGAGAGTCTTAGGGTGAGATAGTGAGAGGGTCTAAGGGTGAGATAGTGAGAGGGTCTAAGGGTGAGATAGTGAGAGGGTCTAAGGGTGAGATAGTGAGAGGGTCTAAGGGTGAGATAGTGAGAGGGTCTAAGGGTGAGATAGTGAGAGGGTCTAGGGGTGAGATAGTGAGAGGGTCTAAGGGTGAGATAGTGAGAGATTCTAAGGGTGAGATAGTGAGAGGATCTAAGGGTGAGATAGTGAGAGGGTCTAAGGGTGAGATAGTGAGAGGGTCTAAGGGTGAGATAGTGAGAGGGTCTAAGGGTGAGATAGTGAGAGGGTCTAAGGGCGAGATAGTGAGAGGGTCTAAAGGTGAGATAGTGAGAGGGTCTAAGGGTGAGATAGTGAGAGGGTCTAAGGGTGAGATAGCGAGAGGGTCTAAGGGTGAGATAGTGAGAGGGTCTAAGGGTGAGATAGTGAGAGGGTCTAAGGGTGAGATAGTGAGAGGGTCTAAGGGTGAGATAGTGAGAGGGTCTAAGGGTGAGGTAGTGAGAGGGTCTAAGGGTGAGATAGTGAGAGTGTCTAAGGGTGAGATAGTGAGAGGGTCTAAGGGTGAGATAGTGAGAGGGTCTAAGGGTGAGATAGTGAGAGGGTCTAAAGGTGAGATAGTGAGAGGGTCTAAGGGTGAGACAGTGAGAGGGTCTAAGGGTGAGATAGTGAGAGGGTCTAAGGGTGAGATAGTGAGAGGGTCTAAGGGTGAGATAATGAGAGGGTCTAAGGGTGAGATAGTGAGAGGGTCTTAGGGTGAGATAGTGAGAGGGTCTAAGGGTGAGATAGTGAGAGGGTCTAAGGGTGAGATAGTGAGAGGGTCTAAGGGTGAGATAGTGAGAGGGTCTAAGGGTGAGATAGTGAGAGGGTCTAAGGGTGAGATAGTGAGAGGGTCTAAGGGTGAGATAGTGAGAGGGTCTAAGGGTGAGATAGTGAGAGGGTCTAAGGGTGAGATAGTGAGAGGGTCTAAGGGTGAGATAGTGAGAGGGTCTAAGGGTGAGATAGTGAGAGGGTCTAAAGGTGAGATAGTGAGAGGGTCTAAGGGTGAGACAGTGAGAGGGTCTAAGGGTGAGATAGTGAGAGGGTCTAAGGGTGAGATAGTGAGAGGGTGTAAGGGTGAGATAGTGAGAGGGTCTGAGGGTGAGATAGTGAGAGGGTCTCAGGGTGAGATAGTGAGAGGGTCTAAGGGTGAGATAGTGAGAGGGTCTAAGGGTGAGATAGTGAGAGGGTCTAAGGGTGAGGTAGTGAGAGGGTCTAAGGGTGAGATAGTGAGAGGGTCTAAGGGTGAGATAGTGAGAGGGTCTAAGGGTGAGATAGTGAGAGGGTCTAAGGATGAGATAGTGAAAGGGTCTAAGGGTGAGATAGTGAGAGGGTCTAAGGGTGAGATAGTGAGAGGGTCTAAGGGTGAGAGTGTGAGAGGGTCTAAGGGTGAGATAGTGAGAGGGTCTAAGGGTGAGGTAGTGAGAGGGTCTAAGGGTGAGGTAATGAGAGGGTCTAAGGGCGAGATAGTGAGAGGGTCTAAGGGTGAGATAGTGAGAGGGTCTAAGGATGAGATAGTGAAAGGGTCTAAGGGTGAGATAGTGAGAGGGTCTAAGGGTGAGAGTGTGAGAGGGTCTAAGGGTGAGATAGTGAGAGGGTCTAAGGGTGAGGTAGTGAGAGGGTCTAAGGGTGAGGTAGTGAGAGGGTCTAAGGGCGAGATAGTGAGAGGGTCTAAGGGTGAGATAGTGAGAGGGTCTAAGGGTGAGATAGTGAGAGGGTCTAAGGATGAGATAGTGAAAGGGTCTAAGGGTGAGATAGTGAGAGGGTCTAAGGGTGAGATAGTGAGAGGGTCTAAGGGTGAGAGTGTGAGAGGGTCTAAGGGTGAGATAGTGAGAGGGTCTAAGGGTGAGGTAGTGAGAGGGTCTAAGGGTGAGGTAGTGAGAGGGTCTAAGGGCGAGATAGTGAGAGGGTCTAAGGGTGAGATAGTGAGAGGGTCTAAGGGTGAGATAGTGAGAGGATCTAAGGATGAGATAGTGAGAGGGTCTAAGGGTGAGATAGTGAGAGGGTCTAAGGGTGAGATAGTGAGAGGGTCTAAGGGTGAGATAGTGAGAGGGTCTAGGGGTGAGATAGTGAGAGGGTCTTAGGGTGAGATAGGGAGAGGGTCTAAGGGTGAGATAGTGAGAGGGTCTAAGGGTGAGATAGTGAGAGGGTCTAAGGGTGAGAGGGTCTAAGGGTGAGATAGTGAGAGGGTCTAAGGGTGAGATAGTGAGAGGGTCTAAGGGTGAGATAGTGAGAGGGTCTAAGGGTGAGATAGTGATGGTCTAAGGGTGAGGTAGTGAGAGGGTCTAAGGGAGAGATAGTGAGAGGGTCTAAGGGTGAGATAGTGAGATAGTGAGAGGGTCTAAGGGTGAGATAGTGAGAGGGTCTAAGGGTGAGATAGTGAGAGGGTCTAAGGGTGAGATAGTGAGAGGGTCTAAGGGTGAGATAGTGAGAGGGTCTAAGGGTGAGATAGTGAGACGGTCTAAGGGTGTGATAGTGAGAGGGTCTAAGGTTGAGATAGTGAGAGGGTCTAAGGGTGAGATAGTGAGAGGGTCTAAGGGTGAGATAGTGAGAGGGTCTAAGGGTGAGATAGTGAGAGGGTCTAAGGGTGAGATAGTGAGAGGGTCTAAGGGTGAGATAGTGAGAGGGTCTAAGGGTGAGATAGTGAGAGGATCTAAGGGTGAGATAGTGAGAGGGTCTAAGGGTGAGATAGTGAGAGGGTGATAGTGAGAGGGTCTAAGGGTGAGATAGTGAGAGGGTCTAAGGGTGAGATAGTGAGAGGGTCTAAGGGTGAGATAGTGAGAGGGTCTAAGGGTGAGATAGTGAGAGGGTCTAAGGGTGAGATAGTGATGGTCTAAGGGTGAGGTAGTGAGAGGGTCTAAGGGAGAGATAGTGAGAGGGTCTAAGGGTGAGATAGTGAGATAGTGAGAGGGTCTAAGGGTGAGATAGTGAGAGGGTCTAAGGGTGAGATAGTGAGAGGGTCTAAGGGTGAGATAGTGAGAGGGTCTAAGGGTGAGATAGTGAGAGGGTCTAAGGGTGAGATAGTGAGACGGTCTAAGGGTGTGATAGTGAGAGGGTCTAAGGGTGAGATAGTGAGAGGGTCTAAGGGTGAGATAGTGAGATGGTCTATGGGTGAGATAGTGAGAAGGTCTAAGGGTGAGATAGTGAGAGGGTCTAAGGGTGAGATAGTGATGGTCTAAGGGTGAGGTAGTGAGAGGGTCTAAGGGAGAGATAGTGAGAGGGTCTAAGGGTGAGATAGTGAGATAGTGAGAGGGTCTAAGGGTGAGATAGTGAGAGGGTCTAAGGGTGAGATAGTGAGAGGGTCTAAGGGTGAGATAGTGAGAGGGTCTAAGGGTGAGATAGTGAGAGGGTCTAAGGGTGAGATAGTGAGACGGTCTAAGGGTGTGATAGTGAGAGGGTCTAAGGTTGAGATAGTGAGAGGGTCTAAGGGTGAGATAGTGAGAGGGTCTAAGGGTGAGATAGTGAGAGGGTCTAAGGGTGAGATAGTGAGAGGGTCTAAGGGTGAGATAGTGAGAGGGTCTAAGGGTGAGATAGTGAGAGGGTCTAAGGGTGAGATAGTGAGAGGATCTAAGGGTGAGATAGTGAGAGGGTCTAAGGGTGAGATAGTGAGAGGGTGATAGTGAGAGGGTCTAAGGGTGAGATAGTGAGAGGGTCTAAGGGTGAGATAGTGAGAGGGTCTAAGGGTGAGATAGTGAGAGGGTGTAAGGGTGAGATAGTGAGAGGGTCTAAGGGTGAGATAGTGCGAGGGTCTAAGGATGAGATAGTGAGAGGGTCTAAGGGTGAGATAGTGAGAGGGTCTAAGGGTGAGATAGTGAGAGGGTCTAAGGGTGAGATAGTGAGAGGGTGTAAGGGTGAGATAGTGAGAGGGTCTAAGGGTGAGATAGTGAGAGTGTCTAAGGGTGAGATAGTGAGAGGGTCGAAGGGTGAGATAGTGAGAGGGTCTAAGGGTGAGATAGTGAGAGGGTCTATGGGTGAGATAGTGAGAGGGTCTAAGGGTGAGATAGTGAGAGGGTGATGGTGAGAGGGTCTAAGGGTGAGATAGTGAGAGGGTCTAAGAGTGAGATAGTGAGAGGGTCTAAAGGTGAGATAGGGAGAGGGTCTAAGGGTGAGATAGTCAGAGGGTCTAAGGGTGAGATAGTGAGAGGGTCTAAGGGTGAGATAGTGAGAGGGTCTAAGGGTGAGATAGTGAGAGGGTCTAAGGGTGAGATAGTGAGAGGGTGATAGTGAGAGGGTCTAAGGGTGAGATAGTGAGAGTTGCTAAGGGTGAGATAGTGAGAGTGTCTAAGTGTGACATAGTGAGAGGGTCTAAGGGTGAGATAGTGAGAGGGTCTAAGGGTGAGATAGTGAGAGGGTCTAAGGGTGAGATAGTGAGAGGGTCTAAGGGTGAGATAGTGAGAGGGTCTAAGGGTGAGATAGTGAGAGGGTCTAAGGGTGAGATAGTTAGAGGGTCTAAGGGTGAGATAGTGAGAGGTTCTAAGGGTGAGATAGTGAGAGGGTCTAAGGGTGAGATAGTGAGAGGGTCTAAGGGTGAGATAGTGAGAGGGTCTAAGGGTGAGATAGTGAGAGGGTCTAAGGGTGAGATAGTGAGAGGGTCTAAGGGTGATATAGTGAGAGGGTGATAGTGAGAGGTTCTAAGGGTGAGATAGTGCGAGGGTATAAGGGTGAGATAGTGAGAGGGTCTAAGGGTGAGATAGTGAGAGGGTCTAAGGGTGTGATAGTGAGAGGGTCTAAGGGTGAGATAGTGAGAGGGTCTAAGAGGAGATAGTGAGAGGGTCTAAGGGTGAGATCGTGAGAGGGTCTAAGGGTGAGATAGTGAGAGGGTGATAGTGAGAGGGTCTAAGGGTGAGATAGTGAGGGTCTAAGGGTGAGATAGTGAGAGGGACTAAGGGTGAGATAGTGAGAGGGTCTAAGGGTGAGATAGTGAGAGGGTCTTAGGGTGAGATAGTGAGAGGGTCTAAGGGTGAGATAGTGAGAGGGTCTAAGGGTGAGATAGTGAGAGGGTGATAGTGAGAGGGTCTAAGGGTGAGATAGTGAGAGGGTCTAAGGGTGAGATATTGAGAGGGTCTAAGGGTGAGATAGTGAGAGGGTGTAAGGGAGAGATAGTGAGAGGGTCTAAGGGTGAGATAGTGCGAGGGTCTAAGGGTGAGATAGTGAGAGGGTCTAAGGGTGAGATAGTGAGAGGGTCTAAGGGTGAGATAGTGAGAGGGTCTAAGGATGAGATAGTGAGAGGGTCTAACGGTGAGAGAGTTAGAGGGTCTAAGTGTGAGATAGTGAGAGGGTCTAAGGGTGAGATAGTGAGAGGGTCTAAGGGTGAGATAGTGAGAGGGTCTAAGGGTGAGATAGTGAGAGGGTGATAGTGAGAGGGTCTAAGGGTGAGATAGTGAGTGGGTCTAAGGGTGAGATAGTGAGAGGGTCTAAGGGTGAGATAGTGAGAGGGTCTAAGGGTGAGATAATGCGAGGGTCTAAGGGTGAGATAGTGAGAGGGTCTAAGGGTTAGATAGTGAGAGGGTCTAAGGGTGAGATAGTGAGAGGGTCTAAGGGTGAGATAGTGAGAGGGTGTAAGGGTGAGATAGTGAGAGGGTCTAAGGGTGAGATAGTGAGAGTGTCTAAGGGTGAGATAGTGAGAGGGTCGAAGGGTGAGATAGTGAGAGGGTCTAAGGGTGAGATAGTGAGAGAGTCTATGGGTGAGATAGTGAGAGGGTCTAAGGGTGAGATAGTGAGAGGGTGATGGTGAGAGGGTCTAAGGGTGAGATAGTGAGAGGGTCTAAGGGTGAGATAGTGAGAGGGTCTAAGGGTGAGATAGGGAGAGGGTCTAAGGGTGAGATAGTGAGAGGGTCTAAGGGTGAGATAGTGCGAGGGTCTAAGGGTGAGATAATGAGAGGGTCTAAGGGTGAGATAGTGAGAGGGTCTAAGGGTGAGATAGTGAGAGGGTGATAGTGAGAGGGTCTAAGGGTGAGATAGTGAGAGTTGCTAAGGGTGAGATAGTGAGAGTGTCTAAGTGTGACATAGTGAGAGGGTCTAAGGGTGAGATAGTGAGAGGGTCTAAGTGTGACATAGTGAGAGGGTCTAAGGGTGAGATAGTGAGAGGGTCTAAGGGTGAGATAGTGAGAGGGTCTTAGGGTGAGATAGTGAGAGGGTCTAAGGGTGAGATAGTGAGAGGGTCTAAGGGTGAGATAGTGAGAGGGTCTAAGATTGAGATAGTTAGAGGGTCTAAGGGTGAGATAGTGAGAGGGTCTAAGGGTGAGATAGTGAGAGGGTCTAAGGGTGAGATAGTGAGAGGTTCTAAGGGTGAGATAGTGAGAGGGTCTAAGGGTGAGAGAGTGAGAGGGTCTAAGGGTGAGATAGTGAGAGGGTCTAAGGGTGATATAGTGAGAGGGTGATAGTGAGAGGGTGATAGTGAGAGGTTCTAAGGGTGAGATAGTGCGAGGGTATAAGGGTGAGATAGTGAGAGGGTCTAAGGGTGAGATAGTGAGAGGGTCTAAGGGTGTGATAGTGAGAGGGTCTAAGGGTGAGATAGTAAGAGGGTCTAAGGGTGAGATAGTGAGAGGGTCTAAGGGTGAGATAGTGAGAGGGTCTAGGGGTGAGATAGTGAGAGGGTGTAAGGGTGAGAAAGTGAGAGGGTCTAAGGGTGAGATCGTGAGAGGGTCTAAGGGTGAGATAGTGAGAGGGTGATAGTAAGAGGGTCTAAGGGTGAGATAGTGAGGGTCTAAGGGTGAGATAGTGAGAGGGACTAAGGGTGAGATAGTGAGAGGGTCTAAGGGTGAGATAGTGAGAGGGTCTTAGGGTGAGATAGTGAGAGGGTCTAAGGGTGAGATAGTGAGAGGGTCTAAGGGTGAGATAGTGAGAGGGTCTAAGGGTGAGATAGTGAGAGGGTCTAAGGGTGAGATAGTGAGAGGGTCTAAGGGTGAGATAGTGAGAGGATGATAGTGAGAGGGTCTAAGGGTGAGATAGTGAGAGGGTCTAAGGGTGAGATAGTGAGAGGGTCTAAGGGTGAGATAGTGAGAGGGTCTAAGGGTGAGATAGTGAGAGGGTCTAAGGGTGAGATAGGGAGAGGGTCTAAGGGTGAGATAGTGAGAGGGTCTAAGGGTGAGATAGTGAGAGGGTCTAAGGGTGAGATAGTGAGAGGGTCAAAGGGTGAGATAGTGAGAGGGTCTAAGAGTGAGATAGTGAGAGAGTCTAAGTGTGAGATAGTGAGAGGATCTAAGGGTGAGATAGTGAGAGGGTCTAAGGGTGAGATAGTGAGAGGGTCTAAGGGTGAGATAATGAGAGGGTCTAAGGGTGAGATAGTGAGAGGGTCTAAGGGTGAGATAGTGAGAGGGTCTAAGGGTGAGATAGTGAGAGGGTCTAAGGGTGAGATAGTGAGAGGGTCTAAGGGTGAGATAGTGAGAGGGTCTAAGGGTGAAATAGGGAGAGGGTCTAAGGGTGAGATAGTCAGAGGGTCTAAGGGTGAGATAGTGAGAGGGTCTAAGGGTGAGATAGTGAGAGGGTCTAAGGGTGAGATAGTGAGAGGGTCTAAGGGTGAGATAGTGAGAGGGTGATAGTGAGAGGGTCTAAGGGTGAGATAGTGAGAGGGTCTAAGGGTGAGATAGTGAGAGGGTCTAAGTGTGACATAGTGAGAGGGTCTAAGGGTGAGATAGTGAGAGGGTCTAAGGGTGAGATAGTGAGAGGATCTAAGGGTGAGATAGTGAGAGGGTCTAAGGGTGAGATAGTGAGAGGGTCTAAGGGTGAGATAGTGAGAGGGTCTAAGGGTGAGATATTGAGAGGGTCTAAGGGTGAGATAGTGAGAGGGTCTAAGGGTGAGATAGTGAGAGGGTCTAAGGGTGAGATAGTGAGAGGGTCTAAGGGTCAGATAGTGAGAGGGTCTAAGGGTGAGATAGTGAGAGGGTCTAAGGGTGAGATAGTGAGAGGGTCTAAGGGTGAGATAGTGAGAGGGTCTAAGGGTGCGATAGTGAGAGGATCTAAGGGTTATATAATGAGAGGGTCTAAGGGTGAGATAGTCAGAGGGTCTAAGGGTGAGATAGTGAGAGGGTCTAAGGGTGAGATAGTGAGAGGGTCTAAGGTTGAGATAGTGAGAGGGTCTAAGGGTGAGATAGTGAGAGGGTCTAAGGGTGAGATGGAGAGAGAGTGATAGTGAGAGGGTCTAAGGATGAGATAGTGAGAGGGTCTAAGGTTGAGATAGTGAAAGTGTCTAAGGGTGAGATAGTGAGAGGGTCTTAGGGTGAGATAGTGAGAGGGTCTAAGGGTGAGATAGTGAGAGGGTCTAAGGGTGATATAGTGAGAGGGTCTAAGGGTGAGATAGTGAGAGGGTCTAAGGGTGAGATAGTGAGAGGGTCTAAGGGTGAGATAGTGAGAGGGTCTAAGGGTGAGATAGTGAGAGGGTCTAAGGGTGCGATAGTGAGAGGGTCTAAGGGTGAGATAATGAGAGGGTCTAAGGGTGAGATAGTGAGAGGGTCTAAGGGTGAGATAGTGAGAGTGTCTAAGGGTGCGATAGTGAGAGGGTCTAAGGGTGAGATAGTGAGAGGGTCTAAGGGTGAGATAGTGAGAGGGTCTAAGGGTGAGATAGTGAGAGGGTCTAAGGGCGAGATAGTGAGAGGGTCTAAGGGTGAGAAAGTGAGAGGGTCTAAGGGTGAGATAGTAACAGGGTCTAAGGGTGAGATGGTGAGAGGGTGATAGTGAGAGGGTCTAAGGGTGAGATAGTGAGAGGGTCTAAGGGTGAGATAGTGAGAGGGTCTAAGGTTGAGATAGTGAGAGGGTCTAAGGGTGAGATAGTGAGAGGGTCTAATGGTGGGATAGTGAGAGGGTCTAAGGGTGAGATAGTGAGAGGGTCTTAGGGTGAGATAGTGAGAGGGTCTAAGGGTGAGATAGTGAGGGTCTAAGGTTGAGATAGTGAGAGGGTCTAAGGGTGAGATAGTGAGAGGGTCTAAGGGTGAGATAGTGAGAGGGTCTGAGGGTGAGATAGTGAGAGGGTCTAAGAGTGAGATAGTGAGAGGGTCTAAGGGTGAGATAGTGAGAGGGTCTAAGGGTGAGATAGTGAGAGGGTCTAAGGGTGAGATAGTAAAGAGGGTCTAAGGGTGAGATAGTGAGAGGGTCTAAGGGTGAGATAGTGAGAGTGTCTAAGGGTGAGATAGTGAGAGGATCTAAGGGTGAGATAGTGAAAGGGTATAAGGGTGAGATAGTGAGAGGGTCTAAGGGTGAGATAGTGAGAGGGTCTAAGGGTGAGATAGTGAGAGGGTCTAAGGGTGAGATAGTGAGAGGGTCTAAGGGTGAGATAGTGAGAGGGTCTAAGGGTGAGATAGTGAGGGTCTAAGGGTGAGATAGTGAGAGGGTCTAAGGGTGAGATAGTGAGAGGGTCTAAGGGTGAGATAGTGAGAGGGTGATAGTGAGAAGGTCTAAGGGTGAGATAGTGAGAGGGTCTAAGGGTGAGATAGTGAGAGGGTCTAAGGGTGAGATAGTGAGAGGGTCTAAGGGTGAGAAGGTGAGAGGGTCTAAGGGTGAGATAGTGAGAGGGTCTAAGGGTGAGATAGTGAGAGGGTGTAAGGGTGAGATAGTGAGAGGATGATAGTGAGAGGGTCGAAGGGTGAGATAGTGAGAGGGTCTAAGGGTTAAATAGTGAGAGGGTCTAAGGGTGAGATAGTGTGAGGGTCTAAGATTGAGATAGTGAAAGGTTCTTAGGGTGAGAAGGTGAGAGGGTCTAAGGGTGAGATAGTGAGAGGGTCTTAGGGTGAGATAGAGAGAGGGTCTAAGGGTGAGATAGTGAGAGGGTCTAAGGGTGAGATAGTGAGAGGGTCTAAGGGTGAGATAGTGAGAGGGTCTAAGGGTGAGATAGTGAGAGGGTCTAAGGGTGAGATAGTGAGAGGTTCTTAGGGTGAGATAGTGAGAGGGTCTAAGGGTGAGATAGTGAGAGGGTCTAAGTGTGAGATAGTGAGAGGTTCTAAGGGTGAGATAGTGAGAGGGTCTAAGGGTGAGATAGTGAGAGGGTCTAAGGGTGAGATAGTGAGAGGGTCTAAGGGTGAGATCGTGAGAGGGTCTAAGGGTGAGATAGTGAGAGGGTCTAAGGGTGAGATAGTGAGAGGGTCTAAGGGTGAGATCGTGAGAGGGTCTAAGGGTGAGATAGTGAGAGGGTGATAGTGAGAGGGTCTAAGGGTGAGATAGTGAGAGGGTCTAAGGGTGAGATAGTGAGAGGGTCTAAGGGTGAGATAGTGAGAGGGTGATAGTAAGAGGGTCTAAGGGTGAGATAGTGAGAGTTGCCAAGGGTGAGATAGTGAGAGTGTCTAAGTGTGACATAGTGAGAGGGTCTAAGGGTGAGATAGTGAGAGGGTCTAAGGGTGAGATAGTGAGAGGGTCTAAGGGTGAGATAGTGAGAGGGTCTAAGGGTGAGATAGTGAGAGGGTCTAAGGGTGAGATAGTGAGAGGGTCTAAGGGTGAGATAGTTAGAGGGTCTAAGGGTGAGATAGTGAGAGGGTCTAAGGGTGAGATAGTGAGAGGGTCTAAGGGTGAGATAGTGAGAGGGTCTAAGGGTGAGATAGTGAGAGGGTCTAAGGGTGAGATAGTGAGAGGGTCTAAGGGTGAGATAGTGAGAGGGTGATAGTGAGAAGGTCTAAGGGTGAGATAGTGAGAGGGTCTAAGGGTGAGATAGTGAGAGGGTCTAAGGGTGAGATAGTGAGAGGGTCTAAGGGTGAGAAGGTGAGAGGGTCTAAGGGTGAGATAGTGAGAGGGTCTAAGGGTGAGATAGTGAGAGGGTGTAAGGGTGAGATAGTGAGAGGATGATAGTGAGAGGGTCGAAGGGTGAGATAGTGAGAGGGTCTAAGGGTTAAATAGTGAGAGGGTCTAAGGGTGAGATAGTGTGAGGGTCTAAGATTGAGATAGTGAAAGGTTCTTAGGGTGAGAAGGTGAGAGGGTCTAAGGGTGAGATAGTGAGAGGGTCTTAGGGTGAGATAGAGAGAGGGTCTAAGGGTGAGAAAGTGAGAGGGTCTAAGGGTGTGATAGTGAGAGGGTCTAAGGGTGAGATAGTAAGAGGGTCTAAGGGTGAGATAGTGAGAGGGTCTAAGGGTGAGATAGTGAGAGGGTCTAAGGGTGAGATAGTGAGAGGGTCTAAGGGTGAGATAGTGAGAGGGTCTAAGGGTGAGATCGTGAGAGGGTCTAAGGGTGAGATAGTGAGAGGGTGATAGTGAGAGGGTCTAAGGGTGAGATAGTGAGGGTCTAAGGTTTAGATAGTGAGAGGGACTAAGGGTGACATAGTGAGAGGGTCTAAGGGTGAGATAGTGAGAGGGGCTTAGGGTGAGATAGTGAGAGGGTCTAAGGGTGAGATAGTGAGAGGGTCTAAGGGTGAGATAGTGAGAGGGTGATGGTGAGAGGGTCTAAGGGTGAGATAGTGAGAGGGTCTAAGGGTTAGATAGTGAGAGGGTCTAAGGGTGAGATAGTGAGAGGGTGTAAGGGTGAGATAGTGAGAGGGTCTAAGGGTGAGATAGTGCGAGGGTCTAAGGGTGAGATAGTGAGAGGGTCTAAGGGTGAGATAGTGAGAGGGTCCAAGGGTGAGATAGTGAGAGGGTCTAAGGGTGAGATAGTGAGAGGGTCTAACGGTGAGAGAGTGAGAGGGTCTAAGGGTGAGATAGTGAGAGGGTGATAGTGAGAGGGTCTAAGGGTGAGATAGTGAGAGGGTCTAAGGGTGAGATAGTGAGAGGGTCTAAGGGTAAGATAGTGAGAGGGTGTAAGGGTGAGATATTGAGAGGGTCTAAGGGTGAGATAGTGCGAGGGTCTAAGGGTGAGATAGTGAGAGGGTCTAAGGGTGAGATAGTGAGAGGGTCTAAGGGTGAGATAGTGAGAGGGTCTTAGGGTGAGATAGTAAGAGGGTGTAAGAGTGAGATAGTGAGAGGGTCTAAGGGTGAGATAGTGAGAGTGTCTAAGGGTGAGATAGTGAGAGGGTCGAAGGGTGAGATAGTGAGAGGGTCTAAGGGTGAGATAGTGAGAGGGTCTATGGGTGAGATAGTGAGAGGGTCTAAGGGTGAGATAGTGAGAGGGTGATGGTGAGAGGGTCTAAGGGTGAGATAGTGAGAGGGTCTAAGGGTGAGATAGTGAGAGGGTCTAAGGGTGAGATAGGGAGAGGGTCTAAGGGTGAGATAGTGAGAGGGTCTAAGGGTGAGATAGTGAGAGGGTCTAAGGGTGAGATAGTGAGAGGGTCTAAGGGTGAGATAGTGAGAGGGTCTAAGGGTGAGATAGTGAGAGTGTCTAAGGGTGAGATAGTGAGAGGGTCGAAGGGTGAGATAGTGAGAGGGTCTAAGGGTGAGATAGTGAGAGGGTCTATGGGTGAGATAGTGAGAGGGTCTAAGGGTGAGATAGTGAGAGGGTGATGGTGAGAGGGTCTAAGGGTGAGATAGTGAGAGGGTCTAAGGGTGAGATAGTGAGAGGGTCTAAGGGTGAGATAGGGAGAGGGTCTAAGGGTGAGATAGTGAGAGGGTCTAAGGGTGAGATAGTGAGAGGGTCTAAGGGTGAGATAGTGAGAGGGTCTAAGGGTGAGATAGTGAGAGGGTCTAAGGGTGAGATAGTGAGAGGGTCGATAGTGAGAGGGTCTAAGGGTGAGATAGTGAGAGTTGCTAAGGGTGAGATAGTGAGAGTGTCTAAGTGTGACATAGTGAGAGGGTCTAAGGGTGAGATAGTGAGAGGGTCTAAGGGTGAGATAGTGAGAGGGTCTAAGGGTGAGATAGTGAGAGGGTCTAAGGGTGAGATAGTGAGAGGGTCTAAGGGTGAGATAGTGAGAGGGTCTAAGATTGAGATAGTTAGAGGGTCTAAGGGTGAGATAGTGAGAGGGTCTAAGGGTGAGATAGTGAGAGGGTCTAAGGGTGAGATAGTGAGAGGGTCTAAGGGTGAGATAGTGAGAGGGTCTAAGGGTGAGATAGTGAGAGGGTCTAAGGGTGAGATAGTGAGAGGGTCTAAGGGTGATATAGTGAGAGGGTGATAGTGAGAGGTTCTAAGGGTGAGATAGTGCGAGGGTATAAGGGTGAGATAGTGAGAGGGTCTAAGGGTGAGATAGTGAGAGGGTCTAAGGGTGTGATAGTGAGAGGGTCTAAGGGTGAGATAGTAAGAGGGTCTAAGGGTGAGATAGTGAGAGGGTCTAAGGGTGAGATAGTGAGAGGGTCTAAGGGTGAGATAGTGAGAGGGTCTAAGGGTGAGATGGTGAGAGGGTCTAAGGGTGAGATCGTGAGAGGGTCTAAGGGTGAGATGGTGAGAGGGTGATAGTGAGAGGGTCTAAGGGTGAGATAGTGAGGGTCTAAGGGTGAGATAGTGAGAGGGACTAAGGGTGAGATAGTGAGAGGGTCTAAGGGTGAGATAGTGAGAGGGTCTTAGGGTGAGATAGTGAGAGGGTCTAAGGGTGAGATAGTGAGAGGGTCTAAGGGTGAGATAGTGAGTGGGTCTAAGGGTGAGATAGTGAGAGGGTCTAAGGGTGAGATAGTGAGAGGGTCTAAGTGTGAGATAGTGAGAGGGTCTAAGGGTGAGATAGTGAGAGGGTCTAAGGGTGAGATAGTGAGAGGGTCTAAGGGTGAGATAGTGAGAGGGTGATAGTGAGAGGGTCTAAGGGTGAGATAGTGAGAGGGTCTAAGGGTGAGATAGTCAGAGGGTCTAAGGGTGAGATAGTGAGAGGGTCTAAGGGTGAGATAGTGAGAGGGTCTAAGGGTGAGATAGGGAGAGGGTCTAAGGGTGAGATAGTGAGAGGGTCTAAGGGTGAGATAGTGAGAGGGTCTAAGGGTGAGATAGTGAGAGGGTCTAAGGGTGAGATAGTGAGAGGGTCTAAGAGTGAGATAGTGAGAGGGTCTAAATGTGAGATAGTGAGAGGATCTAAGGGTGAGATAGTGAGAGGGTCTAAGGGTGAGATAGTGAGAGGGTCTAAGGGTGAGATAATGAGAGGGTCTAAGGGTGAGATAGTGAGAGGGTCTAAGGGTGAGATAGTGAGAGGGTCTAAGGGTGAGATAGTGAGAGGGTCTAAGGGTGAGATAGTGAGAGGGTCTAAGGGTGAGATAGTGAGAGGGTCTAAGGGTGAGATAGGGAGAGGGTCTAAGGGTGAGATAGTCAGAGGGTCTAAGGGTGAGATAGTGGGAGGGTCTAAGGGTGAGATAGTGAGAGGGTCTAAGGATGAGATAGTGAGAGGGTCTAAGGGTGAGATAGTGAGAGGGTGATAGTGAGAGGGTCTAAGGGTGAGATAGTGAGAGGGTCTAAGGGTGAGATAGTGAGAGGGTCTAAGTGTGACATAGTGAGAGGGTCTAAGGGTGAGATAGTGAGAGGGTCTAAGGGTGAGATAGTGAGAGGATCTAAGGGTGAGATAGTGAGAGGGTCTAAGGGTGAGATAGTGAGAGGGTCTAAGGGTGAGATAGTGAGAGGGTCTAAGGGTGAGATAGTGAGAGGGTCTAAGTGTGAGATAGTGAGAGGGTCTAAGGGTGAGATAGTGAGAGGGTCTAAGGGTGAGATAGTGAGAGGGTCTAAGGGTGAGATAGTGAGAGGGTCTAAGGGTGAGATAGTGAGAGGGTCTAAGGGTGAGATAGTGAGAGGATCTAAGGGTGAGATAGTGAGAGGGTCTAAGGGTGAGATAGTGAGAGGGTGATAGTGAGAGGGTCTAAAGGTGAGATAGTGAGAGGGTCTAAGGGTGAGATAGTGAGAGGGTCTAAGGGTGAGATAGTGAGAGGGTGTAAGGGTGAGATAGTGAGAGGGTCTAAGGGTGAGATAGTGCGAGGGTCTAAGGATGAGATAGTGAGAGGGTCTAAGGGTGAGATAGTGAGAGGGTCTAAGGGTGAGATGGAGAGAGAGTGATAGTGAGAGGGTCTAAGGGTGAGATAGTGAGAGGGTCTAAGGTTAAGATAGTGAGAGTGTCTAAGGGTGAGATAGTGAGAGGGTCTAAGGGTGAGATAGTGAGAGGGTCTAAGGGTGAGATAGTGAGAGGTTCTAAGGGTGAGATAGTGAGAGGGTCTAAGGGTGAGATAGTGAGAGGGTCTAAGGGTGAGATAGTGAGAGGGTCTAAGGGTGAGATAGTGAGAAGGTCTAAGGGTGAGATAGTGAGGGGGTCTAAGGGTGCGATAGTGAGAGGGTCTAAGGGTGAGATAATGAGAGGGTCTAAGGGTGAGATATTGAGAGAATCTAAGGGTGAGATAGTGAGAGTGTCTAAGGGTGCGATAGTGAGAGGGTCTAAGGGTGAGATAGTGAGAGGGTCTAAGGGTGAGATAGTGAGAGGATCTAAGGGTGAGATAGTGAGAGGGTCTAAGGGCGAGATAGTGAGAGGGTCTAAGGGTGAGAAAGTGAGAGGGTCTAAGGGTGAGATAGTGAGAGGGTCTAAGGGTGAGATGGTGAGAGGGTGACAGTGAGAGGGTCTAAGGGTGAGATAGTGAGAGGGTCTAAGGGTGAGATAGTGAGAGGGTCTAAGGGTGAGATAGTGAGAGGGTCTAAGGGTGAGATAGTGAGAGGGTCTAATGGTGAGATAGTGAGAGGGTCTAAGGGTGAGATAGTGAGAGGGTCTTAGGGTGAGATAGTGAGAGGGTCTAAGGGTGAGATAGTGAGGGTCTAAGGGTGAGATAGTGAGAGGGTCTGAGGGTGAGATAGTGAGAGGGTCTAAGGGTGAGATAGTGAGAGGGTCTAAGGGTGAGATAGTGAGAGGGTATAAGGGTGAGATAGTGAGAGGGTCTAAGGGTGAGATAGTAAAGAGGGTCTAAGGGTGAGATGGTGAGAGGGTCTAAGGGTGAGATAGTGAGAGGGTCTAAGGTTGAGATAGTGAGAGGGTCTAAGGGTGAGATAGTGAGAGGGTCTAAGGGTGAGATGGAGAGAGAGTGATAGTGAGATTGTCTAAGGGTGAGATAGTGAGAGGGTCTAAGGTTGAGATAGTGAGAGTGTCTAAGGGTGAGATAGTGAGAGGGTCTAAGGGTGAGATAGTGAGAGGGTCTAAGGGTGAGATAGTGAGAGGTTCTAAGGGTGAGATAGTGAGAGGGTCTAAGGGTGAGATAGTGAGAGGGTCTAAGGGTGAGATAGTGAGAGGGTCTAAGGGTGAGATAGTGAGAGGGTCTGAGGGTGAGATAGTGAGAGGGTCTAAGGGTGAGATAGTGAGAGGGTCTAAGGGTGAGATAGTGAGAGGGTATATGGGTGAGATAGTGAGAGGGTCTAAGGGTGAGATAGTAAAGAGGGTCTAAGGGTGAGATAGTGAGAGGGTCCAAGGGTGAGATAGTGAGAGGGTCTAAGGGTGAGATAGTGAGAGGATCTAAGGGTGAGATAGTGAAAGGGTATAAGGGTGAGATAGTGAGAGGGTCTAAGGGTGAGATAGTGAGAGGGTCTAAGGGTGTGATAGTGAGAGGGTCTAAGGGTGAGATAGTGAGAGGGTCTAAGGGTGAGATAGTGAGAGGGTCTAAGGGTGAGATAGTGAGGGTCTAAGGGTGAGATAGTGAGAGGGTCTATTGGTGAGATAGTGAGAGGGTCTAAGGGTGAGATAGTGAGAGGGTGATAGTGAGAAGGTCTAAGGGTGAGATAGTGAGAGGGTCTAAGGGTGAGATAGTGAGAGGGTCTAAGGGTGAGATAGTGAAAGGGTCTAAGGGTGAGAAGGTGAGAGGGTCTAAGGGTGAGATAGTGAGAGGGTGATAGTGAGAGGGTCTAAGGGTGAGATAGTGAGAGGGTCTAAGGGTGAGATAGTGAGAGGGTCTAAGGGTGAGATAGTGAGAGGGTGATAGTGAGAGGGTGATAGTGAGAGGGTGATAGTGAGAGGGTCTAAGGGTGAGATAGTGAGAGGGTGATAGTGAGAGGGTGATAGTGAGAGGGTGATAGTGAGTGGGTGATAGTGAGAGGGTCTTAGGGTGAGATAGTGACAGGGTCTAAGGGTGAGATAGTGAGAGGGTCTAAGGGTGAGATAGTGAGACGGTCTTAGTGTGAGATAGTGAGAGGGTCTAAGGGTGAGATAGTGAGAAGGTCTAAGGGTGAGATAGTGAGAGAGTCTAAGGGTGAGATGGTGAGAGGGTCTAAGGGTGAGATAGTGAGAGGGTCTAAGGGTGAGATAGTGAGAGGGTCTTAGTGTGAGATAGTGAGAGGGTCTAAGGGTGAGATAGTGAGAGGGTCTAAGGGTGAGATAGTGAGAGGGTCTAAGGGTGAGATAGTGAGAGTGTCTAAGGGTGAGATGGTGAGAGGGTCTAAGGGTGAGATAGTGAGAGGGTGATAGTGAGAGGGTGATAGTGAGAGGGTCTAAGGGTGAGATAGTGAGAGGGTCTAAGGGTGAGATAGTGAGAGGGTCTAAAAGTGAGATAGTGAGAGGGTCTAAGGGTGAGAAGGTGAGAGGGTCTAAGGGTGAGATAGTGAGAGGGTCTAAGGGTGAGATAGTGAGAGGGTGAAAGTGAGAGGGTGATAGTGAGAGGGTCTAATGGTGAGATAGTGAGAGGGTCTAAGGGTGAGATAGTGAGAGGGTCTAAGTGTGAGATAGTGAGAGGTTCTAAGGGTGAGATAGTGAGAGGGTGATAGTGAGAGGGTGATAGTGAGAGGGTCTAAGGGTGAGATAGTGAGAGGGTCTAAGGGTGAGATATTGAAAGGGTCTAAGGGTGAGATAGTGAGAGGGTCTAAGGGTGAGAAAGTGAGAGGGTCTAAGGGTGAGATAGTGAGAGGGTCTAAGGGTGAGATAGTGAGAGGGTCTAAGGGTGAGATAGTGAGAGGGTCTAAGGGTGAGATAGTGAGAGGGTGATAGTGAGAGGGTGATAGTGAGAGGGTCTAAGGGTGAGATAGTGAGAGGGTCTAAGGGTGAGATAGTGAGAGGTTGATAGTTTGAGGGTGATAGTGAGAGGGTGATAGTGAGAGGGTGATAGGGAGAGGGTCTAATGGTGAGATAGTGAGAGGGTCTAAGGGTGAGATAGTGAGAGGGTGATAGTGAGAGGGTCTAAGGGTGAGATAGTGAGAGGGTCTAAGGGTGAGATAGTGAGAGGGTCTAAGGGTGAGATAGTGAGAGGGTCTAACGGTGAGATAGTGAGAGGGTCTAAGGGTGAGATAGTGAGAGGGTCTAAGGGTGAGATAGTGAGAGGGTCTAAGGGTGAGATAGTGAGAGGGTCTAAGGGTGAGATAGTGAGAGGGTCTAAGGGTGAGATAGTGAGAAGGTCTAAGGGTGAGATAGTGAGAGGGTCTAAGGGAGATAGTGAGAGGGTCTAAGGGTGAGATAGTGAGAGGGTGATAGTGAGAGGGTCTAAGGTTGAGATAGTGAGAGGGTCTAAGGGTGAGATAGGGAGAGGGTGATAGTGAAAGGGTCTAAGGGTGAGATAGTGAGAGGGTCTAAGGGTGAGATAGTGAGAGGGTCTAAGGGTGAGATAGTGAGGGGGTCTAAGGGTGAGTTAGTGAGATTGTCTAAGGGTGAGATAGTGAGAGGGTCTAAGGGTGAATAGTGAGAGGGTCTAAGGGTGAGATAGTGAGAGGGTCTAAGGGTTAGATTGTGAGAGGGTCTAAGGGTGAGATAGTTACAGGGTCTAAGGGTGAGATAGGAAGAGGGTCTAAGTGTGAGATAGTGAGAGTGTCTAAGGGTGAGATATTGAAAGGGTCTAAGGGTGAGATAGTAAGAGGGTCTAAGGGTGAGACAGTGAGAGGGTCTAAGGGTGAGATAGTGAGAGGTTCTAAGGGTGAGATAGTGAGAGGGTCTAAGGGTGAGATAGTGAGAGGGTCTAAGGGTGAGATTGTGAGAGGGTGATAGTGAGAGGGTCTAAGGGTGAGATAGTGATAGTGAGAGTGTAAGTGTAAGTGTAAGTGTAAGAGAGAGAGTGTAAGTGAGAGGGTCTAAGGGTGAGATAGTGAGAGGGTCTAAGGGTGAGATAGTGAGAGGGTGATAGTGAGAGGGTCTAAGGGTGAGATAGTGAGAGGGTCTAAGGGTGAGATAGTGAGAGGGTCTAAGGGTGAGATAGTGAGAGGGTCTAAGGGTGAGATAGTGAGAGGGTCTTAGTGTGAGATAGTGAGAGGGTCTAAGGGTGAGATAGTGAGAGGGTCTAAGGGTGAGATAGTGAGAGGGTCTAAGGGTGAGATAGTGAGAGGGTCTAAGGGTGAGATAGTGAGAGGGTCTAAGGGTGAGATAGTGAGAGGGTCTTAGTGTGAGATAGTGAGAGGGTCTAAGGGTGAGAGTGAGAGGGTCTAAGGGTGAGATAGTGAGAGGATCTAAGGGTGAGATAGTGAGAGTGTCTAAGGGCGAAATAGTGAGAGGGTCTAAGGGTGAGATAGTGAGAGGGTCTAAGGGTGAGATAGTGAGAGGGTCTAAGGGTGAGATAGTGAGAGGGTCTAAGGGTGAGATAGTGAGAGGGTCTAAGGGTGAGATAGTGAGAGGGTCTAAGTGTGAGATAGTGAGAGGGTCTAAGGGTGAGATGGTGAGAGGGTCTAAGGGTGAGATAGTGAGAGGGTCTAAGGGTGAGATAGTGAGAGGGTGATAGTGAGAGGGTCTAAGGGTGAGATAGTGAGAGGGTCTAAGGGTGACATAGTGAGAGGGTGATAGTGAGAGGGTCTAAGGGTGAGATAGTGAGAGGGTCTAAGGGTGAGATAGTGAGAGGGTCTAAGGGTGAGATAGTGAGAGGGTCTAAGTGTGACATAGTGAGAGGGTCTAAGGGTGAGATAGTGAGAGGGTCTAAGGGTGAGATAGTGAGAGGATCTAAGGGTGAGATAGTGACAGGGTCTAAGGGTGAGATAGTGAGAGGGTCTAAGGGTGAGATAGTGAGAGGGTCTAAGGGTGAGATAGTGACAGGGTCTAAGGGTGAGATAGTGAGAGGGTCTAAGGGTGAGATAGTGAGAGGGTCTAAGGGTGAGATAGTGAGAGGGTCTAAGGGTGAGATAGTGAGAGGGTCTAAGGGTGAGATAGTGAGAGGGTCTAAGGGTGAGATAGTGAGAGGGTCTAAGGGTGAGATAGTGAGAGGGTCTAAGGGTGAGTTAGTGAGAGGGTCTAAGGGTGAGATAGTGAGAGGGTCTAAGGGTGAGATAGTGAGAGGGTCTAAGGGTGCGATAGTGAGAGGATCTAAGGGTGAGATAGTGAGAGGGTCTAAGGGTGAGATAGTGAGAGGGCCTAAGGGTGAGATAGTGAGAGGGTCTAAGGGTGAGATAGTGAGAGGGTCTAAGGTTGAGATAGTGAGAGGGTCTAAGGGTGAGATAGTGAGAGGGTCTAAGGGTGAGATGGAGAGAGGGTGATAGTGAGAGGGTCTAAGGGTGAGATAGTGAGAGGGTCTAAGGGTGAGATAGTGAGAGTGTCTAAGGGTGAGATAGTGAGAGGGTCTAAGGGTGAGATAGTGAGAGGGTCTAAGGGTGAGATAGTGAGAGGGTCTAAGGGTGAGATAGTGAGAGGGTCTAAGGGTGAGATAGTGAGAGGGTCTAAGGGTGAGATAGTGAGAGGGTCTAAGGGTGAGATAGTGAGAGGGTCTAAGGGTGAGATAGTGAGAGGGTCTAAGGGTGCGATAGTGAGAGGGTCTAAGGGTGAGATAATGAGAGGGTCTAAGGGTGAGATAGTGAGAGGGTTTAAGGGTGAGATAGTGAGAGGGTCTAAGGGCACGATAGTGAGAGGGTCTAAGGGTGAGATAGTGAGAGGGTCTAAGGGTGAGATAGTGAGAGGGTCTAAGGGTGAGATAGTGAGAGGGTCTAAGGGTGAGATAGTGAGAGGGTCTAAGGGTGAGAAAGTGAGAGGGTCTAAGGGTGAGATAGTGAGAGGGTCTAAGGGTGAGATGGTGAGAGGGTGATAGTGAGAGGGTCTAAGGGTGAGATAGTGAGAGGGTCTAAGGGTGAGATAGTGAGAGGGTCTAAGGGTGAGATAGTGAGAGGGTCTAAGGGTGAGATAGTGAGAGGGTCTAAGGGTGAGATAGTGAGAGGGTCTAAGGGTGAGATAGTGAGAGGGTCTCAGGGTGAGATAGTGAGAGGGTCTAAGGGTGAGATAGTGAGAGGGTCTAAGGGTGAGATAGTGAGAGGGTCTAAGGGTGAGATAGTGAGAGGGTCTAAGGGTGAGATAGTGAGAGGGTCTGAGGGTGAGATAGTGAGAGGGTCTAAGGGTGAGATAGTGAGAGGGTCTAAGGGTGAGATAGTGAGAGGGTCTAAGGGTGAGATAGTGAGAGGGTCTAAGGGTGAGGTAGTGAGAGGGTCTAAGGGTGAGATAGTGAGAGGGTCTAAGGGTGAGATAGTGAGAGGGTCTAAGGATGAGATAGTGAGAGGATCTAAGGGTGAGATAGTGAAAGGGTCTAAGGGTGAGATAGTGAGAGGGTCTAAGGGTGAGATATTGAGAGGGTCTAAGGGTGAGATAGTGAGGTGGTCTAAGGATGAGATAGTGAGAGGGTCTAAGGGTGAGATGGTGAGAGGGTGATAGTGAGAGGGTCTAAGGGTGAGATAGTGAGAGGGTCTAAGGGTGAGAAGGTGAGAGGGTCTAAGGGTGAGATAGTGAGAGGGTCTAAGGGTGAGATAGTGAGAGGGTCTAAGGGTGAGAGAGTGAGAGGGTCTAAGGGTGAGATAGTGAGAGGGTCTAAGGTTGAGATAGTGAGAGGGTCTAAGGGTGAGATAGTGAGAGGGTCTAAGGGTGAGATAGTGAGAGGGTCTAAGGGTGAGATAGTGAGAGGGTCTAAGGGTGAGATAGTGAGAGTGTCTAAGGGTGAGATAGTGAGAGGGTCTAAGGGTGAGATAGTGAGAAGGTCTAAGGATGAGATAGTGAGAGGGTCAAATGGTGAGATAGTGAGGTGGTCTAAGGGTGAGATGGTGAGAGGGTCTAAGGGTGAGATAGTGAGAGGGTCTAAGAGTAAGATAGTGAGAGGGTCTAAGGGTGAGATAGTGAGAGGGTCTAAGGGTGAGATAGTGAGAGGGTCTAAGGGTGAGATAGTGAGAGGGTCTAAGGGTGAGATAGTGAGAGGGTCTAAGGGTGAGATAGTGAGAGGGTCTAAGGGTGAGATAGTGAGAGGGTCTAAGGGTGAGATAGTCAGAGGGTCTAAGGGTGAGATAGTGAGAGGGTCTAAGGGTGAGATAGTGAGAGGGTCTAAGGGTGAGATAGTGAGAGGATCTAAGGGTGAGATAGTGAGAGGGTCTAAGGGTGAGATAGTGAGACGGTCTAAGGATGAGATAGTGAGAGGGTCTAAGGGTGAGATAGTGAGGTGGTCTAAGGGTGAGATAGTGAGAGGGTCTAAGGGTGAGATAGTGAGAGGGTCTAAGGGTGAGATAGTGAGAGGGTCTAAGAGTGAAATAGTGAGAGGGTCTAAGGGTGAGATAGTGAGAGGGTCTAAGGGTGAGATAGTGAGAGGGTCTAAGGGTGAGATAGTGAGAGGGTGATAGTGAGAGGGTCTAAGGGTGAGATAGTGAGAGGGTCTAAGGGTGAGATATGAGAGGGTCTAAGGGTGAGATAGTGAGAGGGTGATAGTGAGAGGGTCTAAGGGTGAGATAGTGAGAGGGTCTAAGGGTGAGATAGTGAGAGGGTCAAAAGGTGAGATAGTGAGAGGGTCCAATTGTGAGATAGTGAGAGGGTCTAAGGGTGAGATAGTGAGAGGGTCTAAGGTTGAGATAGTGAGAGGGTCTAAGGGTGAGATAGTGAGAGGGTCTAAGGGTGAGATAGTGAGAGGGTCTAAGGGTGAGATAGTGAGAGGGTCTAAGGGTGAGATAGTGAGAGGGTCTAAGGGTGAGATAGTGAGATGGTCTAAGGGTGAGATAGTGAGAGGGTCTAAGGGTGAGATAGTGAGAGGGTCTAAGGGTGAGATAGTGAGAGGGTCTAAGGGTGAGATAGTGAGAGGGTCTAAGGGTGAGATAGTGAGAGGGTGATAGTGAGAGGGTCTAAGGGTGAGATAGTGAGAGGGTCTAAGGGTGAGATATGAGAGGGTCTAAGGGTGAGATAGTGAGAGGGTGATAGTGAGAGGGTATAAGGGTGAGATAATGAGAGGGTCTAAGGGTGAGATAGTGAGAGGGTGATAGTGAGAGGGTCTAAGGGTGAGATAGTGAGAGGGTCTAAGGGTGAGATAGTGAGAGGGTGATAGTGAGAGGGTGATAGTGAGAGGGTCTAAGGGTGAGATAGTGGGAGGGTCTAAGGGTGAGATAGTGGGAGGGTCTAAGGGTGAGATAGTGAGAGGGTCTAAGGGTGAGATAGTGAGAGGGTCTAAGGGTGAGATAGTGAGAGGGTCTAAGGGTGAGATAGTGAGAGGGTCTAAGGGTGAGATAGTGAGAGGGTCTAAGGGTGAGATAGTGAGAGGGTCTAAGGGTGAGATAGTGAGAGGGTCTAAGGGTGAGATAGTGAGATGGTCTAAGGGTGAGATAGTGAGAGGGTCTAAGGGTGAGATAGTGAGAGGGTCAAAGGGTGAGATAGTGAGAGGGTCTAAGGGTGAGATAGTGAGAGGGTCTAAGGGTGAGATAGTGAGAGGGTGATAGTGAGAGGGTCTAAGGGCGAGATAGTCAGAGGGTCTAAGTGTGAGATAGTGAGAGGGTCTAAGGGTGAGATAGTGAGAGGGTCTAAAGGTGAGATAGTGAGAGGGTCTAAGGGTGAGATAGTGAGAAGGTCTAAGGGTGAAATAGTGAGAGGGTCTAAGGGAGAGATAGTGAGAGGGTCTAAGGGTGAGATAGTGAGAGGGTCTAAGGGTGAGATAGTGAAAGGGTCTAAGGGTGAGATAGTGAGAGGGTCTAAGGGTGAGATAGTGAGAGGGTCTAAGGATGAGATAGTGAGAGGGTCTAATGGTGAGATAATGAGGTGGTCTAAGGGTGAGATAGTGAGAGGGTCTAAGGGTGAGATAGTGAGAGGGTCTAAGGGTGAGATAGTGAGAGGGTGATAGTGAGACGGTCTAAGGGTGAGATAGTGAGAGGGTCAAAGTGTGAGATAGTGAGAGGGTCTAAGGGTGACATAGTGAGAGGGTCTAAGGGTTAGATAGTGAGAGGGTCTAAGGGTGAGATAGTGAGAGGGTCTAAGGGTGAGATAGTGAGAGGGTCTAAGGGTGAGATAGTGAGAGGGTGATAGTGAGAGGGTCTAAGGGCGAGATAGTCAGAGGGTCTAAGTGTGAGATAGTGAGAGGGTCTAAGGGTGAGATAGTGAGAGGGTCTAAGGGTGAGATAGTGAGAGGGTCTAAGGGTGAGATAGTGAGAGGGTCTAAGGGTGAAATAGTGAGAGGGTCTAAGGGTGAGATAGTGAGAGGGTCTAAGGGTGAGATAGTGAGAGGGTCTAAGGGTGAGATAGTGAGAAGGTCTAAGGGTGAGATAGTGAGAGGGTCTAAGGGTGAGATAGTGAGAGGGTCTAAGGATGAGATAGTGAGAGGGTCGAATGGTGAGATAGTGAGGTGGTCTAAGGGTGAGATAGTGAGAGGGTCTAAGGGTGAGATAGTGAGAGGGTCTAAGGATGAGATAGTGAGAGGGTGATAGTGAGACGGTCTAAGGGTGAGATAGTGAGAGGGTCAAAGTGTGAGATAGTGAGAGGGTCTAAGGGTGAGATAGTGAGAGGTTCTAAGGGTGAGATAGTGAGAGGGTCTAAGGGTGAGATAGTGAGAGGGTCTAAGGGTGAGATAGTGAGAGGGTCTAAGGGTGAGATAGTGAGAGGGTCTAAGGGTGAGATAGTGAGAGGGTCTAAGGGTGAGATAGTGAGAGGGTCTAAGGGTGAGATAGTGAGAGGGTCTAAGGGTGAGATAGTGAGAGGGTCTAAGGGTGAGATAGTGAGAGGGTCTAAGGGTGAGATAGTAAAGAGGGTCTAAGGGTGAGATGGTGAGAGGGTCTAAGGGTGAGATAGTGAGAGGGTCTAAGGTTGAGATAGTGAGAGGGTCTAAGGGTGAGATAGTGAGAGGGTCTAAGGGTGAGATGGAGAGAGAGTGATAGTGAGAGGGTCTAAGGGTGAGATAGTGAGAGGGTCTAAGGTTGAGATAGTGAGAGTGTCTAAGGGTGAGATAGTGAGAGGGTCTAAGGGTGAGATAGTGAGAGGGTCTAAGGGTGAGATAGTGAGAGGTTCTAAGGGTGAGATAGTGAGTCTAAGGGTGAGATAGTGAGGTGGTCTAAGGGTGAGATAGTGAGAGGGTCTAAGGGTGAGATAGTGAGAGGGTCTAAGGGTGAGATAGTGAGAGGGTCTAAGAGTGAAATAGTGAGAGGGTCTAAGGGTGAGATAGTGAGAGGGTCTAAGGGTGAGATAGTGAGAGGGTCTAAGGGTGAGATAGTGAGAGGGTGATAGTGAGAGGGTCTAAGGGTGAGATAGTGAGAGGGTCTAAGGGTGAGACATGAGAGGGTCTAAGGGTGAGATAGTGAGAGGGTGATAGTGAGAGGGTCTAAGGGTGAGATAGTGAGAGGGTCTAAGGGTGAGATAGTGAGAGGGTCAAAAGGTGAGATAGTGAGAGGGTCCAATTGTGAGATAGTGAGAGGGTCTAAGGGTGAGATAGTGAGAGGGTCTAAGGTTGAGATAGTGAGAGGGTCAAAGGGTGAGATAGTGAGAGGGTCTAAGGGTGAGATAGTGAGAGGGTCTAAGGGTGAGATAGTGAGAGGGTCTAAGGGTGAGATAGTGAGAGGGTCTAAGGGTGAGATAGTGAGATGGTCTAAGGGTGAGATAGTGAGAGGGTCTAAGGGTGAGATAGTGAGAGGGTCTAAGGGTGAGATAGTGAGAGGGTCTAAGGGTGAGATAGTGAGAGGGTCTAAGGGTGAGATAGTGAGAGGGTGATAGTGAGAGGGTCTAAGGGTGAGATAGTGAGAGGGTCTAAGGGTGAGATATGAGAGGGTCTAAGGGTGAGATAGTGAGAGGGTGATAGTGAGAGGGTATAAGGGTGAGATAATGAGAGGGTCTAAGGGTGAGATAGTGAGAGGGTGATAGTGAGAGGGTCTAAGGGTGAGATAGTGAGAGGGTCTAAGGGTGAGATAGTGAGAGGGTGATAGTGAGAGGGTGATAGTGAGAGGGTCTAAGGGTGAGATAGTGGGAGGGTCTAAGGGTGAGATAGTGGGAGGGTCTAAGGGTGAGATAGTGAGAGGGTCTAAGGGTGAGATAGTGAGAGGGTCTAAGGGTGAGATAGTGAGAGGGTCTAAGGGTGAGATAGTGAGAGGGTCTAAGGGTGAGATAGTGAGAGGGTCTAAGGGTGAGATAGTGAGATTGTCTAAGGGTGAGATAGTGAGAGGGTCTAAGGGTGAGATAGTGAGATGGTCTAAGGGTGAGATAGTGAGAGGGTCTAAGGGTGAGATAGTGAGAGGGTCAAAGGGTGAGATAGTGAGAGGGTCTAAGGGTGAGATAGTGAGAGGGTCTAAGGGTGAGATAGTGAGAGGGTGATAGTGAGAGGGTCTAAGGGCGAGATAGTCAGAGGGTCTAAGTGTGAGATAGTGAGAGGGTCTAAGGGTGAGATAGTGAGAGGGTCTAAAGGTGAGATAGTGAGAGGGTCTAAGGGTGAGATAGTGAGAAGGTCTAAGGGTGAAATAGTGAGAGGGTCTAAGGGAGAGATAGTGAGAGGGTCTAAGGGTGAGATAGTGAGAGGGTCTAAGGGTGAGATAGTGAAAGGGTCTAAGGGTGAGATAGTGAGAGGGTCTAAGGGTGAGATAGTGAGAGGGTCTAAGGATGAGATAGTGAGAGGGTCTAATGGTGAGATAATGAGGTGGTCTAAGGGTGAGATAGTGAGAGGGTCTAAGGGTGAGATAGTGAGAGGGTCTAAGGGTGAGATAGTGAGAGGTTGATAGTGAGACGGTCTAAGGGTGAGATAGTGAGAGGGTCAAAGTGTGAGATAGTGAGAGGGTCTAAGGGTGACATAGTGAGAGGGTCTAAGGGTTAGATAGTGAGAGGGTCTAAGGGTAAGATAGTGAGAGGGTCTAAGGGTGAGATAGTGAGAGGGTCTAAGGGTGAGATAGTGAGAGGGTGATAGTGAGAGGGTCTAAGGGCGAGATAGTCAGAGGGTCTAAGTGTGAGATAGTGAGAGGGTCTAAGGGTGAGATAGTGAGAGGGTCTAAGGGTGAGATAGTGAGAGGGTCTAAGGGTGAGATAGTGAGAGGGTCTAAGGGTGAAATAGTGAGAGGGTCTAAGGGTGAGATAGTGAGAGGGTCTAAGGGTGAGATAGTGAGAGGGTCTAAGGGTGAGATAGTGAGAGGGTCTAAGGGTGAGATAGTGAGAGGGTCTAAGGATGAGATAGTGAGAGGGTCTAATGGTGAGATAGTGAGGTGGTCCAAGGGTGAGATAGTGAGAGGGTCTAAGGGTGAGATAGTGAGAGGGTCTAAGGATGAGATAGTGAGAGGGTGATAGTGAGACGGTCTAAGGGTGAGATAGTGAGAGGGTCAAAGTGTGAGATAGTGAGAGGGTCTAAGGGTGAGATAGTGAGAGGTTCTAAGGGTGAGATAGTGAGAGGGTCTAAGGGTGAGATAGTGAGAGGGTCTAAGGGTGAGATAGTGAGAGGGTCTAAGGGTGAGATAGTGAGAGGGTCTAAGGGTGAGATAGTGAGAGGGTCTAAGGGTGAGATAGTGAGAGGGTCTAAGGGTGAGATAGTGAGAGGGTCTAAGGGTGAGATAGTGAGAGGGTCTAAGGGTGAGATAGTGAGAGGGTCTAAGGGTGAGATAGTGAGAGGGTCTAAGGGTGAGATAGTGAGAGGGTCTAAGGATGAGATAGTGAGAGGGTCTAAGGGTGAGATAGTGAGGTGGTCTAAGGGTGAGATAGTGAGAGGGTCTAAGGGTGAGATAGTGAGAGGGTCTAAGGGTGAGATAGTGAGAGGGTCTAAGGGTGAGATAGTGAGAGGGTCTAAGGGTGAGATAGTGGGAGGGTCTAAGGGTGAGATAGTGAGAGGGTCTAAGGGTGAGATAGTGAGAGGGTCTAAGGGTGAGATAGTGAGAGGGTCTAAGGGTGAGATAGTGAGAGGGTCTAAGGGTGAGATAGTGAGAGGGTCTAAGGGTGAGATAGTGAGAGGGTCTAAGGGTGAAATAGTGAGAGGGTCTAAGGGTGAGATAGTTAGAGGGTCTAAGGGTGAGATAGTGAGAGGGTCTAAGGGTGAGATAGTGAGAGGGTCTAAGGGTGAGATAGTGAGAGGGTCTAAGGGTGAGATAGTGAGAGGGTCGAAGGGTGAGATAGTGAGAGGGTCTAAGGGTGAGATGGTGAGAGGGTCTAAGGGTGAGATAGTGAGAGGGTCTAAGGGTGAGATAGTGAGAGGGTCTTAGGGTGAGATAGTGAGAGGGTCTAAGGGTGAGATAATGAGAGGGTCTAAGGGTGAGATAGTGAGAGGGTCTAAGGGTGAGATAGTGAGAGGGTCTAAGGGTGAGATAGTGAGAGGATCTAAGGGTGAGATAGTGAGAGGGTCTAAGGGTGAGATAGTGTGAGGGTCTAAGGATGAGATAGTGAGAGGGTCTAAGGGTGAGATAGTGAGGTGGTCTAAGGGTGAGATAGTGAAAGGGTCTAAGGGTGAGATAGTGAGAGGGTCTAAGGGTGAGATAGTGAGGTGGTCTAAGGGTGAGATAGTGAGAGGGTCTAAGGGTGAGATAGTGAGAGGGTCTAAGGGTGAGATAGTGAGAGGGTGATAGTGAGACGGTCTAAGGGTGAGATAGTGAGAGGGTCAAAGCGTGAGATAGTGAGAGGGTCTACGGGTGAGATAGTGAGAGGGTCTAAGGGTGAGATAGTGAGAGGGTCTAAGGGTGAGATAGTGAGAGGGTCTAAGGGTGAGATAGTGAGAGGGTCTAAGGGTGAGATAGTGAGAGGGTCTAAGGGTGAGATAGTGAGAGGGTCTAAGGGTGAGATAGTGAGAGGGTCTAAGGGTGAGATAGTGAGAGGGTCTAAGGGTGAGATAGTGAAAGGGTCTAAGGGTGAGATAGTGAGAGGGTCTAAGGGTGAGATAGTGAGAGGGTCTAAGGGTGAGATAGTGAGAGAGTCTAAGGGTGAGATAGTGAGAGGGTCTAAGGGTGAGATAGTGAGAGGGTCTAAGGGTGAGATAGTGAGAGAGTCTAAGGATGAGATAGTGAGAGGGTCTAATGGTGAGATGGTGAGGTGGTCTAAGGGTGAGATAGTGAGAGGGTCTAAGGGTGAGATAGTGAGAGGGTGATAGTGAGACGGTCTAAGGGTGAGATAGTGAGAGGGTCAAAGTGCGAGATAGTGAGAGGGTCTAAGGGTGAGATAGTGAGAGGGTCTAAGGGTGAGATAGTGAGAGGGTCTAAGGGTGAGATAGTGAGAGGGTCTAAGGGTGAGATAGTGAGAGGGTCTAAGGGTGAGATAGTGAGAGGATCTAAGGGTGAGACAGTGAGAGGGTCTAAGGGTGAGATAGTGAGAGGGTCTAAGGGTGAGATAGTGAGAGGGTCTAAGGGTGAGATAGTGAGAGGGTCTAAGGGTGAGATAGTGAGAGGGTCTTAGGGTGAGATAGTGAGAGGGTCTAAGGGTGAGATAGTGAGAGGGTCTAAGGGTGAGATAGTGAGAGGGTCTAAGGGTGAGATAGTGAGAGGGTCTAAGGGTGAGATAGTGAGAGGGTCTAAGGATGAGATAGTGAGAGGGTCTAAGGGTGAGATAGTGAGGTGGTCTAAGGATGAGATAGTGAGAGGGTCTAAGGGTGAGATAGTGAGAGGGTCTAAGGGTGAGATAGTGAGAGGGTCTAAGGGTGAGATAGTGAGAGGGTCTAAGGGTGAGATAGTGAAAGGGTCTAAGGGTGAGATAGTGAGAGGGTCTAAGGGTGAGATAGTGAGAGGGTCTAAGGGTGAAATAGTGAGAGGGTGATAGTGAGACGGTCTAAGGGTGAGATAGTGAGAGGGTCAAAGTGTGAGATAGTGAGAGGGTCTAAGGGTGAGATAGTGAGAGGGTCTAAAGGTGAGATAGTGAGAGGATCTAAGGGTGAGATAGTGAGAGGGTCTAAGGGTGAGATAGTGAGAGGGTCTAAGGGTGAGATAGTGAGAGGGTCTAAGGGTGAGATAGTGAGAGGGTCTAAGGGTGAGATAGTGAGAGGGTGATAGTGAGAGGATCTAAGGGTGAGATAGTGAGAGGGTCTAAGGGTGAGATAGTGAGAGGGTCTAAGGGTGAGATAGTGAGAGGGTCTAAGGGTGAGATAGTGAGAGGGTCTAAGGGTGAGATAGTGAGAGGGTCTAAGGGTGAGATATTGAGAGGGTCTAAGGGTGAGATAGTGAGAGGGTCTAAGCGTGAGATAGTGAGAGGGTCTTAGGGTGAGATAGTGAGAGGGTCTAAGGGTGAGATAGTGAGAGGGTCTAAGGGTGAGATAGTGAGAGGGTCTAAGGGTGAGATAGTGAGAAGGTCTAAGGGTGAGATAGTGAGAGGGTCTCAGGGTGAGATAGTGAGAGGGTCTAAGGGTGAGATAGTGAGAGGGTCTAAGGGTGAGATAGTGAGAAGGTCTAAGGGTGAGATAGTGAGAGGGTCTAAGTGTGAGATAGTGAGAGGGTGTAAGGGTGAGATAGTGAGAGGGTCTAAGGGTGAGACAGTGAGAGGGTCTATGGGTGAGATAGTGAGAGGGTCCAAGGGTGAGATAGTGAGAGGGTCTACGGGTGAGATAGTGAGAGGGTCTAAGGGTGAGATAGTGAGAGGGTCTAAGGGTGTGATAGTGAGAGGGTCTAAGGGTGTGATAGTGAGAGGGTCTAAGGGTGAGATAGTGAGAGGGTGTAAGGGTGAGATAGTGAGAGGGTGATAGTGAGAGGGTCTAAGGGTGAGATAGTGAGAGGGTCTAAGGGTGAGATGGTGAGAGGGTCTAAGGGTGAGATAGTGAGAGGGTCTAAGGGTGAGATAGTGAGAGGGTCTAAGGGTGAGATATTGAGAGGGTCTAAGGGTGATATAGTGAGAGGGTCTAAGCGTGAGATAGTGAGAGGGTCTTAGGGTGAGATAGTGAGAGGGTCTAATCGTTAGATAGTGAGAGGGTCTAAGGGTGAGATAGTGAGAGGGTCTAAGGGTGAGATAGTGAGAGGGTCTAAGGGTGAGATAGTGAGAGGGTCTAAGGGTGAGATAGTGAGAGGGTCTAAGGGTGAGATAGTGAGAGGGTGATAGTGAGAGGGTCTAGGGGTGAGATGGTGAGAGGGTGATAGTGAGAGGGTCTAAGGGTGAGATAGTGAGAGTGTCTAAGGCTGAGATAGTGAGAGGGTCTAAGTGTGAGATAGCGAGAGGATATAGTGAGAGGGTCTAAGGGTGAGATAGTGAGAGGGTCTAAGGGTGAGATAGTGAGAGGGTCTAAGGGTGATATAGTGAGAGGGTCCAAGGGTTAGATAGTGAGAGGGTCTAATGGTTAGATAGTGAGAGGGTCTAAGGGTGAGATAGTGAGAGGGTCTAAGGGTGAGATAGTGAGAGGGTCTAAGGGTGAGATAGTGAGAGGGTCTAAGGGTGAGTTAGTGAGAGGGTCTAAGGGTGAGATAGTGAGAGGGTCTAAGGGTGAGATAGTGAGAGGGTCTAAGGGTGAGATAGTGAGAGGGTCTAATGGTGAGATAGTGAGAGGGTCTAAGGGTGAGATAGTGAGAGGGTCTAAGGATGAGATAGTGAGAGGGTCTAAGGGTGAGATAGTGAGAGGGTCTAAGGGTGAGATAGTGAGAGGGGCTAAGGGTGAGATTGTGAGAGGGTCTAAGGGTGAGATAGTGAGAGGGTCTAAGGGTGAGATAGTGAGAGGGTGTAAGTGTGAGATAGTGAGAGGGTCTAAGGGTGAAATAGTGAGAGGGTCTAATTGTGAGATAGTGAGAGGGTCTAGGGGTGAGATAGTGAGAGGGTGATAGTGAGAGGGTCTAAGGGTGAGATAGTGGGAGAGTCTAAGGGTGAGATAGTGAGAGGGTCTAAGGGTGAGATAGTGAGAGGATCTAAGGGTGAGATAGTGAGAGGGTCTAAGGGTGAGATAGTGAGAGGGTCTAAGGGTGAGATGGTGAGAGGGTCTAAGGGTGAGATAGTGAGAGGGTCTAAGGGTGAGATAGTGAGAGGATCTAAGGGTGAGATAGTGAGAGGGTCTAAGAGTGAGATAGTGAGAGGGTCTAAGGGTGAGATAGTGAGAGGGTCTAAGGGTGAGGTAGTGAGAGGGTCTTAGGGTGAGATAGTGAGAGGGTCTAAGGGTGAGATAGTGAGAGGGTCTAAGGGTGAGATAGTGAGAGGGTCTAAGGGTGAGATAGTGAGAGGGTCTAAGGGTGAGATAGTGAGAGGGTCTAAGGGTGAGATAGTGAGAGAGTGATAGTGAGAGGGCCTAAGGGTGAGATAGTGAGAGGGTCTAAGGGTGAGATAGTGAGAGAGTCTAAGGGTGAGATAGTGAGAGGCTGATAGTGAGAGGGTCTAAGGGTGAGATAGTGAGAGGGTCTAAGGGTGAGATAGTGAGAGGGTCTAAGGGTGAGATAGTGAGAGGGTCTAAGGGTGAGATAGTGAGAGGGTCTAAGGGTGAGATGGTGACGAGGTCTAAGGGTGAGATAATGAGAGGGTCTAAGGGTGAGATAGTGAGAGGGTCTAAGGGTGAGATAGTGAGAGGGTCTAAGGGTGAGATAGTGAGAGGTTCTAAGGGTGAGATAGTGAGAGGGTCTAAGGGTGAGATGGTGAGAGGGTGATAGTGAGAGGGTCTAAGGGTGAGATAGTGAGAGGGTCTAAGGGTGATATAGTGAGAGGGTGATAGTGAGAGGGTCTAAGGGTGAGATAGTGAGAGGGTCTAAGGGTGAGATAGTGAGAGGGTCTAAGGGTGAGATAGTGAGAGGATCTAAGGGTGAGATAGTGAGAGGGTCTAAGGGTGAGATAGTGAGAGGGTCTAAGGGTGAGATAGTGAGAGGGTCTAAGGGTGAGGTAGTGAGAGGGTCTTAGGGTGAGATAGTGAGAGGGTCTAAGGGTGAGATAGTGAGAGGGTCTAAGTGTGAGATAGTGAGAGGGTCTAAGGGTGAGATAGTGAGAGTTTCTAAGGGTGAGATAGTGAGAGGGTGATAGTGAGAGGGTCTAAGGGTGAGATAGTGAGAGGGTCTAAAGGTGAGATAGTGAGAGGGTCTAAGGGTGAGATAGTGAGAGGGTCTAAGGGTGAGAGGGTCTAAGGGTGAGATAGTGAGAGGGTCTAAGGATGAGATAGTGAGAGGGTTTAATGGTGAGATAGTGAGGTGGTCTAAGGGTGAGATAGTGAGAGGGTCTAAGGGTGAGATAGTGAGAGGGTCTAAGGGTGAGATAGTGAGAGGGTGATAGTGAGACGGTCTAAGGGTGAGATAGTGAGAGGGTCAAAGTGTGAGATAGTGAGAGGGTCTAAGGGTGAGATAGTGAGAGGTTCTAAGGGTGAGATAGTGAGAGGGTCTAAGGGTGAGATAGTGAGAGGGTCTAAGGGTGAGATAGTGAGAGGGTCTAAGGGTGAGATAGTGAGAGGGTCTAAGGGTGAGATAGTGAGAGGGTCTAAGGGTGAGATAGTGAGAGGGTCTAAGGGTGAGATAGTGAGAGGGTCTAAGGGTGAGATAGTGAGAGGGTCTAAGGGTGAGATAGTGAGAGGGTCTAAGGGTGAGATAGTGAGAGGGTCTAAGGGTGAGATAGTGAGAGGGTCTAAGGATGAGATAGTGAGAGGGTCTAAGGGTGAGATAGTGAGGTGGTCTAAGGGTGAGATAGTGAGAGGGTCTAAGGGTGAGATAGTGAGAGGGTCTAAGGGTGAGATAGTGAGAGGGTCTAAGGGTGAGATAGTGAGAGGGTCTAAGGGTGAGATAGTGAGAGGGTCTAAGGGTGAGATAGTGGGAGGGTCTAAGGGTGAGATAGTGAGAGGGTCTAAGGGTGAGATAGTGAGAGGGTCTAAGGGTGAGATAGTGAGAGGGTCTAAGGGTGAGATAGTGAGAGGGTCTAAGGGTGAGATAGTGAGAGGGTCTAAGGGTGAGATAGTGAGAGGGTCTAAGGGTGAAATAGTGAGAGGGTCTAAGGGTGAGATAGTGAGAGGGTCTAAGGGTGAGATAGTGAGAGGGTCTAAGGGTGAGATAGTGAGAGGGTCTAAGGGTGAGATAGTGAGAGGGTCTAAGGGTGAGATAGTGAGAGGGTCTAAGGGTGTGATAGTGAGAGGGTCTAAGGGTGAGATGGTGAGAGGGTCTAAGGGTGAGATAGTGAGAGGGTCTAAGGGTGAGATAGTGAGAGGGTCTTAGGGTGAGATAGTGAGAGGGTCTAAGGGTGAGATAATGAGAGGGTCTAAGGGTGAGATAGTGAGAGGGTCTAAGGGTGAGATAGTGAGAGGGTCTAAGGGTGAGATAGTGAGAGGGTCTAAGGGTGAGATAGTGAGAGGGTCTAAGGGTGAGATAGTATGAGGGTCTAAGGATGAGATAGTGAGAGGGTCTAAGGGTGAGATAGTGAGGTGGTCTAAGGGTGAGATAGTGAAAGGGTCTAAGGGTGAGATAGTGAGAGGGTCTAAGGGTGAGATAGTGAGGTGGTCTAAGGGTGAGATAGTGAGAGGGTCTAAGGGTGAGATAGTGAGAGGGTCTAAGGGTGAGATAGTGAGAGGGTGATAGTGAGACGGTCTAAGGGTGAGATAGTGAGAGGGTCAAAGCGTGAGATAGTGAGAGGGTCTAAGGGTGAGATAGTGAGAGGGTCTAAGGGTGAGATAGTGAGAGGGTCTAAGGGTGAGATAGTGAGAGGGTCTAAGGGTGAGATAGTGAGAGGGTCTAAGGGTGAGATAGTGAGAGGGTCTAAGGGTGAGATAGTGAGAGGGTCTAAGGGTGAGATGGTGAGAGGGTCTAAGGGTGAGATAGTGAGAGGGTCTAAGGGTGAGATAGTGAGAGGGTCTAAGGGTGAGATAGTGAGAGGGTCTAAGGGTGAGATAGTGAGAGGGTCTAAGGGTGAGATAGTGAGAGGGTCTTAGGGTGAGATAGTGAGAGGGTCTAAGGGTGAGATAATGAGAGGGTCTAAGGGTGAGATAGTGAGAGGGTCTAAGGGTGAGATAGTGAGAGGGTCTAAGGGTGAGATAGTGAGAGGGTCTAAGGGTGAGATAGTGAGAGGGTCTAAGGGTGAGATAGTGAGAGGGTCTAAGGGTGAGATAGTGAGAGGGTCTAAGGGTGAGATATTGAGAGGGTCTAAGGGTGAGATAGTGAGAGGGTCTAAGGGTGAGATAGTGAGAGGGTCTAAGGGTGAGATAGTGAGAGGGTCTTAGGGTGAGATAGTGAGAGGGTCTAAGGGTGAGATAATGAGAGGGTCTAAGGGTGAGATAGTGAGAGGGTCTAAGGGTGAGATAGTGAGAGGGTCTAAGGGTGAGATAGTGAGAGGGTCTAAGGGTGAGATAGTGAGAGGGTCTAAGGGTGAGATAGTGAGAGGGTCTAAGGGTGAGATGGTGAGAGGGTCTAAGGGTGAGATAGTGAGAGGGTCTAAGGGTGAGATAGTGAGAGGGTCTAAGGGTGAGATAGTGAGAGGGTCTAAGGGTGAGATAGTGAGAGGGTCTAAGGGTGAGATAGTGAGAGGGTCTTAGGGTGAGATAGTGAGAGGGTCTAAGGGTGAGATAATGAGAGGGTCTAAGGGTGAGATAGTGAGAGGGTCTAAGGGTGAGATAGTGAGAGGGTCTAAGGGTGAGATAGTGAGAGGGTCTAAGGGTGTGATAGTGAGAGGGTCTAAGGGTGAGATGGTGAGAGGGTCTAAGGGTGTGATAGTGAGAGGGTCTAAGGGTGTGATAGTGAGAGGGTCTAAGGGTGAGATAGTGAGAGGGTGTAAGGGTGAGATAGTGAGAGGGTGATAGTGAGAGGGTCTAAGGGTGAGATAGTGAGAGGGTCTAAGGGTGAGATGGTGAGAGGGTCTAAGGGTGAGATAGTGAGAGGGTCTAAGGGTGAGATAGTGAGAGGGTCTAAGGGTGAACTATTGAGAGGGTCTAAGGGTGATATAGTGAGAGGGTCTAAGCGTGAGATAGTGAGAGGGTCTTAGGGTGAGATAGTGAGAGGGTCTAAGGGTTAGATAGTGAGAGGGTCTAAGGGTGAGATAGTGAGAGGGTCTAAGGGTGAGATAGTGAGAGGGTCTAAGGGTGAGATAGTGAGAGGGTCTAAGGGTGAGATAGTGAGAGGGTCTAAGGGTGAGATAGTGAGAGGGTGATAGTGAGAGGGTCTAAGGGTGAGATGGTGAGAGGGTGATAGTGAGAGGGTCTAAGGGTGAGATAGTGAGAGGGTCTAAGGCTGAGATAGTGAGAGGGTCTAAGTGTGAGATAGCGAGAGGATATAGTGAGAGGGTCTAAGGGTGAGATAGTGAGAGGGTCTAAGGGTGAGATAGTGAGAGGGTCTAAGGGTGATATAGTGAGAGGGTCCAAGGGTTAGATAGTGAGAGGGTCTAATGGTTAGATAGTGAGAGGGTCTAAGGGTGAGATAGTGAGAGGGTCTAAGGGTGAGATAGTGAGAGGGTCTAAGGGTGAGATAGTGAGAGGGTCTAAGGGTGAGTTAGTGAGAGGGTCTAAGGGTGACATAGTGAGAGGGTCTAAGGGTGAGATAGTGAGAGGGTCTAAGGGTGAGATAGTGAGAGGGTCTAAGGGTGAGATAGTGAGAGAGTCTAAGGATGAGATAGTGAGAGGGTCTAATGGTGAGATGGTGAGGTGGTCTAAGGGTGAGATAGTGAGAGGGTCTAAGGGTGAGATAGTGAGAGGGTGATAGTGAGACGGTCTAAGGGTGAGATAGTGAGAGGGTCAAAGTGCGAGATAGTGAGAGGGTCTAAGGGTGAGATAGTGAGAGGGTCTAAAGGTGAGATAGTGAGAGGATCTAAGGGTGAGATAGTGAGAGGGTCTAAGGGTAAGATAGTGAGAGGGTCTAAGGGTGAGATAGTGAGAGGGTCTAAGGGTGAGATAGTGAGAGGGTCTAAGGGTGAGATAGTGAGAGGGTCTAAGGGTGAGATAGTGAGAGGGTCTAAGGGTGAGATAGTGAGAGGGTCTTAGGGTGAGATAGTGAGAGGGTCTAAGGGTGAGATAATGAGAGGGTCTAAGGGTGAGATAGTGAGAGGGTCTAAGGGTGAGATAGTGAGAGGGTCTAAGGGTGAGATAGTGAGAGGGTCTAAGGGTGAGATAGTGAGAGGGTCTAAGGGTGAGATAGTGAGAGGGTCTAAGGGTGAGATAGTGAGAGAGTCTAAGGGTGAGATAGTGAGAGGGTCTAAGGGTGAGATAGTGAGAGGGTCTAAGGGTGAGATAGTGAGAGGGTCTAAGGGTGAGATAGTGAGAGGGTCTAAGGGTGAGACAGTGAGAGGGTCTAAGGGTGAGATAGTGAGAGGGTCTAAGGGTGAGATAGTGAGAGGGTCTAAGGGTGAGATAGTGAGAGGGTCTAAGGGTGAGATAGTGAGAGGGTCTTAGGGTGAGATAGTGAGAGGGTCTAAGGGTGAGATAGTGAGAGGGTCTAAGGGTGAGATAGTGAGAGGGTCTAAGGGTGAGATAGTGAGAGGGTCTAAGGGTGAGATAGTGAGAGGGTCTAAGGATGAGATAGTGAGAGGGTCTAAGGGTGAGATAGTGAGGTGGTCTAAGGATGAGATAGTGAGAGGGTCTAAGGGTGAGATAGTGAGAGGGTCTAAGGGTGAGATAGTGAGAGGGTCTAAGGGTGAGATAGTGAGAGGGTCTAAGGGTGAGATAGTGAAAGGGTCTAAGGGTGAGATAGTGAGAGGGTCTAAGGGTGAGATAGTGAGAGGGTCTAAGGGTGAAATAGTGAGAGGGTGATAGTGAGACGGTCTAAGGGTGAGATAGTGAGAGGGTCAAAGTGTGAGATAGTGAGAGGGTCTAAGGGTGAGATAGTGAGAGGGTCTAAAGGTGAGATAGTGAGAGGATCTAAGGGTGAGATAGTGAGAGGGTCTAAGGGTAAGATAGTGAGAGGGTCTAAGGGTGAGATAGTGAGAGGGTCTAAGGGTGAGATAGTGAGAGGGTCTAAGGGTGAGATAGTGAGAGGGTGATAGTGAGAGGATCTAAGGGTGAGATAGTGAGAGGGTCTAAGGGTGAGATAGTGAGAGGGTCTAAGGGTGAGATAGTGAGAGGGTCTAAGGGTGAGATAGTGAGAGGGTCTAAGGGTGAGATAGTGAGAGGGTCTAAGGGTGAGATATTGAGAGGGTCTAAGGGTGAGATAGTGAGAGGGTCTAAGCGTGCGATAGTGAGAGGGTCTTAGGGTGAGATAGTGAGAGGGTCTAAGGGTGAGATAGTGAGAGGGTCTAAGGGTGAGATAGTGAGAGGGTCTAAGGGTGAGATAGTGAGAGGGTCTAAGGGTGAGATAGTGAGAGGGTCTCAGGGTGAGATAGTGAGAGGGTCTAAGGGTGAGATAGTGAGAGGGTCTAAGGGTGAGATAGTGAGAAGGTCTAAGGGTGAGATAGTGAGAGGGTCTAAGTGTGAGATAGTGAGAGGGTGTAAGGGTGAGATAGTGAGAGGGTCTAAGGGTGAGACAGTGAGAGGGTCTATGGGTGAGATAGTGAGAGGGTCCAAGGGTGAGATAGTGAGAGGGTCTACGGGTGAGATAGTGAGAGGGTCTAAGGGTGAGATAGTGAGAGGGTCTAAGGGTGTGATAGTGAGAGGGTCTAAGGGTGTGATAGTGAGAGGGTCTAAGGGTGAGATAGTGAGAGGGTGTAAGGGTGAGATAGTGAGAGGGTGATAGTGAGAGGGTCTAAGGGTGAGATAGTGAGAGGGTCTAAGGGTGAGATGGTGAGAGGGTCTAAGGGTGAGATAGTGAGAGGGTCTAAGGGTGAGATAGTGAGAGGGTCTAAGGGTGAACTATTGAGAGGGTCTAAGGGTGATATAGTGAGAGGGTCTAAGCGTGAGATAGTGAGAGGGTCTTAGGGTGAGATAGTGAGAGGGTCTAAGGGTTAGATAGTGAGAGGGTCTAAGGGTGAGATAGTGAGAGGGTCTAAGGGTGAGATAGTGAGAGGGTCTAAGGGTGAGATAGTGAGAGGGTCTAAGGGTGAGATAGTGAGAGGGTCTAAGGGTGAGATAGTGAGAGGGTGATAGTGAGAGGGTCTAAGGGTGAGATGGTGAGAGGGTGATAGTGAGAGGGTCTAAGGGTGAGATAGTGAGAGGGTCTAAGGCTGAGATAGTGAGAGGGTCTAAGTGTGAGATAGCGAGAGGATATAGTGAGAGGGTCTAAGGGTGAGATAGTGAGAGGGTCTAAGGGTGAGATAGTGAGAGGGTCTAAGGGTGATATAGTGAGAGGGTCCAAGGGTTAGATAGTGAGAGGGTCTAATGGTTAGATAGTGAGAGGGTCTAAGGGTGAGATAGTGAGAGGGTCTAAGGGTGAGATAGTGAGAGGGTCTAAGGGTGAGATAGTGAGAGGGTCTAAGGGTGAGTTAGTGAGAGGGTCTAAGGGTGACATAGTGAGAGGGTCTAAGGGTGAGATAGTGAGAGGGTCTAAGGGTGAGATAGTGAGAGGGTCTAATGGTGAGATAGTGAGAGGGTCTAAGGGTGAGATAGTGAGAGGGTCTAAGGATGAGATAGTGAGAGGGTCTAAGGGTGAGATAGTGAGAGGGTCTAAGGGTGAGATAGTGAGAGGGGCTAAGGGTGAGATTGTGAGAGGGTCTAAGGGTGAGATAGTGAGAGAGTCTAAGGGTGAGATAGTGAGAGGGTGTAAGTGTGAGATAGTGAGAGGGTCTAAGGGTGAAATAGTGAGAGGGTCTAATTGTGAGATAGTGAAAGGGTCTAGGGGTGAGATAGTGAGAGGGTGATAGTGAGAGGGTCTAAGGGTGAGATAGTGGGAGAGTCTAAGGGTGAGATAGTGAGAGGGTCTAAGGGTGAGATAGTGAGAGGGTCTAAGGGTGAGATAGTGAGAGGGTCTAAGGGTGAGATAGTGAGAGGGTCTAAGGGTGAGATGGTGAGAGGGTCTAAGGGTGAGATAGTGAGAGGGTCTAAGGGTGAGATAGTGAGAGGATCTAAGAGTGAGATAGTGAGAGGGTCTAAGGGTGAGATAGTGAGAGGGTCTAAGGGTGAGATAGTGAGAGGGTCTAAGGGTGAGGTAGTGAGAGGGTCTTAGGGTGAGATAGTGAGAGGGTCTAAGGGTGAGATAGTGAGAGGGTCTAAGGGTGAGATAGTGAGAGGGTCTAAGGGTGAGATAGTGAGAGGGTCTAAGGGTGAGATAGTGAGAGGGTCTAAGGGTGAGATAGTGAGAGAGTGATAGTGAGAGGGCCTAAGGGTGAGATAGTGAGAGGGTCTAAGGGTGAGATAGTGAGAGAGTCTAAGGGTGAGATAGTGAGAGGCTGATAGTGAGAGGGTCTAAGGGTGAGATAGTGAGAGGGTCTAAGGGTGAGATAGTGAGAGGGTCTAAGGGTGAGATAGTGAGAGGGTCTAAGGGTGAGATAGTGAGAGGGTCTAAGGGTGAGATGGTGACAAGGTCTAAGGGTGAGATAATGAGAGGGTCTAAGGGTGAGATAGTGAGAGGGTCTAAGGGTGAGATAGTGAGAGGGTCTAAGGGTGAGATAGTGAGAGGTTCTAAGGGTGAGATAGTGAGAGGGTCTAAGGGTGAGATGGTGAGAGGGTGATAGTGAGAGGGTCTAAGGGTGAGATAGTGAGAGGGTCTAAGGGTGATATAGTGAGAGGGTCTAAGGGTGAGATAGTGAGAGGGTCTAAGGGTGAGATGGTGAGAGGGTCTAATTGTGATATAGTGAGAGGGTCTAAGGGTGAGATAGTGAGAGGGTCTTAGGGTGAGATAGTGAGAGGGTCTAATTGTGAGATATTGAGAGGGTGATAGTGAGAGGGTCTAAGGATGAGATAGTGAGAGGGTCTAAGGGTGAGATAGTGAGAGGGTCTAAGTGTGAGATAGTGAGAGGGTCTAAGGGTGAGATAGTGAGAGTTTCTAAGGGTGAGATAGTGAGAGGGTGATAGTGAGAGGGTCTAAGGGTGAGATAGTGAGAGGGTCTAAAGGTGAGACAGTGAGAGGGTCTAAGGGTGAGATAGTGAGAGGGTCTAAGGGTGAGAGGGTCTAAGGGTGAGATAGTGAGAGGGTCTAAGGATGAGATAGTGAGAGGGTCTAATGGTGAGATAGTGAGGTGGTCTAAGGGTGAGATAGTGAGAGGGTCTAAGGGTGAGATAGTGAGAGGGTCTAAGGGTGAGATAGTGAGAGGGTGATAGTGAGACGGTCTAAGGGTGAGATAGTGAGAGGGTCAAAGTGTGAGATAGTGAGAGGGTCTAAGGGTGAGATAGTGAGAGGTTCTAAGGGTGAGATAGTGAGAGGGTCTAAGGGTGAGATAGTGAGAGGGTCTAAGGGTGAGATAGTGAGAGGGTCTAAGGGTGAGATAGTGAGAGGGTCTAAGGGTGAGATAGTGAGAGGGTCTAAGGGTGAGATAGTGAGAGGGTCTAAGGGTGAGATAGTGAGAGGGTCTAAGGGTGAGATAGTGAGAGGGTCTAAGGGCGAGATAGTGAGAGGGTCTAAGGGTGAGATAGTGAGAGGGTCTAAGGATGAGATAGTGAGAGGGTCTAAGGGTGAGATAGTGAGGTGGTCTAAGGGTGAGATAGTGAGAGGGTCTAAGGGTGAGATAGTGAGAGGGTCTAAGGGTGAGATAGTGAGAGGGTCTAAGGGTGAGATAGTGAGAGGGTCTAAGGGTGAGATAGTGAGAGGGTCTAAGGGTGAGATAGTGGGAGGGTCTAAGGGTGAGATAGTGAGAGGGTCTAAGGGTGAGATAGTGAGAGGGTCTAAGGGTGAGATAGTGAGAGGGTCTAAGGGTGAGATAGTGAGAGGGTCTAAGGGTGAGATAGTGAGAGGGTCTAAGGGTGAGATAGTGAGAGGGTCTAAGGGTGAAATAGTGAGAGGGTCTAAGGGTGAGATAGTGAGAGGGTCTAAGGGTGAGATAGTGAGAGGGTCTAAGGGTGAGATAGTGAGAGGGTCTAAGGGTGAGATAGTGAGAGGGTCTAAGGGTGAGATAGTGAGAGGGTCTAAGGGTGTGATAGTGAGAGGGTCTAAGGGTGAGATGGTGAGAGGGTCTAAGGGTGAGATAGTGAGAGGGTCTAAGGGTGAGATAGTGAGAGGGTCTTAGGGTGAGATAGTGAGAGGGTCTAAGGGTGAGATAATGAGAGGGTCTAAGGGTGAGATAGTGAGAGGGTCTAAGGGTGAGATAGTGAGAGGGTCTAAGGGTGAGATAGTGAGAGGGTCTAAGGGTGAGATAGTGAGAGGGTCTAAGGGTGAGATAGTGTGAGGGTCTAAGGATGAGATAGTGAGAGGGTCTAAGGGTGAGATAGTGAGGTGGTCTAAGGGTGAGATAGTGAAAGGGTCTAAGGGTGAGATAGTGAGAGGGTCTAAGGGTGAGATAGTGAGGTGGTCTAAGGGTGAGATAGTGAGAGGGTCTAAGGGTGAGATAGTGAGAGGGTCTAAGGGTGAGATAGTGAGAGGGTGATAGTGAGACGGTCTAAGGGTGAGATAGTGAGAGGGTCAAAGCGTGAGATAGTGAGAGGGTCTAAGGGTGAGATAGTGAGAGGGTCTAAGGGTGAGATAGTGAGAGGGTCTAAGGGTGAGATAGTGAGAGGGTCTAAGGGTGAGATAGTGAGAGGGTCTAAGGGTGAGATAGTGAGAGGGTCTAAGGGTGAGATAGTGAGAGGGTCTAAGGGTGAGATAGTGAGAGGGTCTAAGGGTGAGATAGTGAGAGGGTCTAAGGGTGAGATAGTGAGAGGGTCTAAGGGTGAGATAGTGAGAGGGTCTAAGGGTGAGATAGTGAGAGGGTCTAAGGGTGAGATAGTGAGAGAGTCTAAGGGTGAGATAGTGAGAGGGTCTAAGGGTGAGATAGTGAGAGGGTCTAAGGGTGAGATAGTGAGAGAGTCTAAGGATGAGATAGTGAGAGGGTCTAATGGTGAGATGGTGAGGTGGTCTAAGGGTGAGATAGTGAGAGGGTCTAAGGGTGAGATAGTGAGAGGGTGATAGTGAGACGGTCTAAGGGTGAGATAGTGAGAGGGTCAAAGTGCGAGATAGTGAGAGGGTCTAAGGGTGAGATAGTGAGAGGGTCTAAGGGTGAGATAGTGAGAGGGTCTAAGGGTGAAATAGTGAGAGGGTCTAAGGGTGAGATAGTGAGAGGGTCTAAGGGTGAGATAGTGAGAGGGTCTAAGGGTGAGACAGTGAGAGGGTCTAAGGGTGAGATAGTGAGAGGGTCTAAGGGTGAGATAGTGAGAGGGTCTAAGGGTGAGATAGTGAGAGGGTCTAAGGGTGAGATAGTGAGAGGGTCTTAGGGTGAGATAGTGAGAGGGTCTAAGGGTGAGATAGTGAGAGGGTCTAAGGGTGAGATAGTGAGAGGGTCTAAGGGTGAGATAGTGAGAGGGTCTAAGGGTGAGATAGTGAGAGGGTCTAAGGATGAGATAGTGAGAGGGTCTAAGGGTGAGATAGTGAGGTGGTCTAAGGATGAGATAGTGAGAGGGTCTAAGGGTGAGATAGTGAGAGGGTCTAAGGGTGAGATAGTGAGAGGGTCTAAGGGTGAGATAGTGAGAGGGTCTAAGGGTGAGATAGTGAAAGGGTCTAAGGGTGAGATAGTGAGAGGGTCTAAGGGTGAGATAGTGAGAGGGTCTAAGGGTGAAATAGTGAGAGGGTGATAGTGAGACGGTCTAAGGGTGAGATAGTGAGAGGGTCAAAGTGTGAGATAGTGAGAGGGTCTAAGGGTGAGATAGTGAGAGGGTCTAAAGGTGAGATAGTGAGAGGATCTAAGGGTGAGATAGTGAGAGGGTCTAAGGGTAAGATAGTGAGAGGGTCTAAGGGTGAGATAGTGAGAGGGTCTAAGGGTGAGATAGTGAGAGGGTCTAAGGGTGAGATAGTGAGAGGGTGATAGTGAGAGGATCTAAGGGTGAGATAGTGAGAGGGTCTAAGGGTGAGATAGTGAGAGGGTCTAAGGGTGAGATAGTGAGAGGGTCTAAGGGTGAGATAGTGAGAGGGTCTAAGGGTGAGATAGTGAGAGGGTCTAAGGGTGAGATATTGAGAGGGTCTAAGGGTGAGATAGTGAGAGGGTCTAAGCGTGAGATAGTGAGAGGGTCTTAGGGTGAGATAGTGAGAGGGTCTAAGGGTGAGATAGTGAGAGGGTCTAAGGGTGAGATAGTGAGAGGGTCTAAGGGTGAGATAGTGAGAGGGTCTAAGGGTGAGATAGTGAGAGGGTCTCAGGGTGAGATAGTGAGAGGGTCTAAGGGTGAGATAGTGAGAGGGTCTAAGGGTGAGATAGTGAGAAGGTCTAAGGGTGAGATAGTGAGAGGGTCTAAGTGTGAGATAGTGAGAGGGTGTAAGGGTGAGATAGTGAGAGGGTCTAAGGGTGAGACAGTGAGAGGGTCTATGGGTGAGATAGTGAGAGGGTCCAAGGGTGAGATAGTGAGAGGGTCTACGGGTGAGATAGTGAGAGGGTCTAAGGGTGAGATAGTGAGAGGGTCTAAGGGTGTGATAGTGAGAGGGTCTAAGGGTGTGATAGTGAGAGGGTCTAAGGGTGAGATAGTGAGAGGGTGTAAGGGTGAGATAGTGAGAGGGTGATAGTGAGAGGGTCTAAGGGTGAGATAGTGAGAGGGTCTAAGGGTGAGATGGTGAGAGGGTCTAAGGGTGAGATAGTGAGAGGGTCTAAGGGTGAGATAGTGAGAGGGTCTAAGGGTGAGATATTGAGAGGGTCTAAGGGTGATATAGTGAGAGGGTCTAAGCGTGAGATAGTGAGAGGGTCTTAGGGTGAGATAGTGAGAGGGTCTAAGGGTTAGATAGTGAGAGGGTCTAAGGGTGAGATAGTGAGAGGGTCTAAGGGTGAGATAGTGAGAGGGTCTAAGGGTGAGATAGTGAGAGGGTCTAAGGGTGAGATAGTGAGAGGGTCTAAGGGTGAGATAGTGAGAGGGTGATAGTGAGAGGGTCTAAGGGTGAGATGGTGAGAGGGTGATAGTGAGAGGGTCTAAGGGTGAGATAGTGAGAGGGTCTAAGGCTGAGATAGTGAGAGGGTCTAAGTGTGAGATAGCGAGAGGATATAGTGAGAGGGTCTAAGGGTGAGATAGTGAGAGGGTCTAAGGGTGAGATAGTGAGAGGGTCTAAGGGTGATATAGTGAGAGGGTCCAAGGGTTAGATAGTGAGAGGGTCTAATGGTTAGATAGTGAGAGGGTCTAAGGGTGAGATAGTGAGAGGGTCTAAGGGTGAGATAGTGAGAGGGTCTAAGGGTGAGATAGTGAGAGGGTCTAAGGGTGAGTTAGTGAGAGGGTCTAAGGGTGACATAGTGAGAGGGTCTAAGGGTGAGATAGTGAGAGGGTCTAAGGGTGAGATAGTGAGAGGGTCTAATGGTGAGATAGTGAGAGGGTCTAAGGGTGAGATAGTGAGAGGGTCTAAGGATGAGATAGTGAGAGGGTCTAAGGGTGAGATAGTGAGAGGGTCTAAGGGTGAGATAGTGAGAGGGGCTAAGGGTGAGATTGTGAGAGGGTCTAAGGGTGAGATAGTGAGAGGGTCTAAGGGTGAGATAGTGAGAGGGTGTAAGTGTGAGATAGTGAGAGGGTCTAAGGGTGAAATAGTGAGAGGGTCTAATTGTGAGATAGTGAGAGGGTCTAGGGGTGAGATAGTGAGAGGGTGATAGTGAGAGGGTCTAAGGGTGAGATAGTGGGAGAGTCTAAGGGTGAGATAGTGAGAGGGTCTAAGGGTGAGATAGTGAGAGGGTCTAAGGGTGAGATAGTGAGAGGGTCTAAGGGTGAGATAGTGAGAGGGTCTAAGGGTGAGATGGTGAGAGGGTCTAAGGGTGAGATAGTGAGAGGGTCTAAGGGTGAGATAGTGAGAGGATCTAAGGGTGAGATAGCGAGAGGGTCTAAGGGTGAGATAGTGAGAGGGTCTAAGGGTGAGATAGTGAGAGGGTCTAAGGGTGAGGTAGTGAGAGGGTCTTAGGGTGAGATAGTGAGAGGGTCTAAGGGTGAGATAGTGAGAGGGTCTAAGGGTGAGATAGTGAGAGGGTCTAAGGGTGAGATAGTGAGAGGGTCTAAGGGTGAGATAGTGAGAGGGTCTAAGGGTGAGATAGTGAGAGAGTGATAGTGAGAGGGCCTAAGGGTGAGATAGTGAGAGGGTCTAAGGGTGAGATAGTGAGAGAGTCTAAGGGTGAGATAGTGAGAGGCTGATAGTGAGAGGGTCTAAGGGTGAGATAGTGAGAGGGTCTAAGGGTGAGATAGTGAAAGGGTCTAAGGGTGAGATAGTGAGAGGGTCTGAGGGTGAGATAGTGAGAGGGTCTAAGGGTGAGATGGTGACAAGGTCTAAGGGTGAGATAATGAGAGGGTCTAAGGGTGAGATAGTGAGAGGGTCTAAGGGTGAGATAGTGAGAGGGTCTAAGGGTGAGATAGTGAGAGGTTCTAAGGGTGAGATAGTGAGAGGGTCTAAGGGTGAGATGGTGAGAGGGTGATAGTGAGAGGGTCTAAGGGTGAGATAGTGAGAGGGTCTAAGGGTGATATAGTGAGAGGGTCTAAGGGTGAGATAGTGAGAGGGTCTAAGGGTGAGATGGTGAGAGGGTCTAAGTGTGAGATAGTGAGAGGGTCTAAGGGTGAGATAGTGAGAGGGTCTTAGGGTGAGATAGTGAGAGGGTCTAATTGTGAGATATTGAGAGGGTGATAGTGAGAGGGTCTAAGGATGAGATAGTGAGAGGGTCTAAGGGTGAGATAGTGAGAGGGTCTAAGTGTGAGATAGTGAGAGGGTCTAAGGGTGAGATAGTGAGAGTTTCTAAGGGTGAGATAGTGAGAGGGTGATAGTGAGAGGGTCTAAGGGTGAGATAGTGAGAGGGTCTAAAGGTGAGATAGTGAGAGGGTCTAAGGGTGAGATAGTGAGAGGGTCTAAGGGTGAGAGGGTCTAAGGGTGAGATAGTGAGAGTGTCTAAGGGTGAGATAGTGAGAGGGTCTAAGGTGAGATAGTGAGAGGGGTATAGTGAGAGGGTCTAAGGGTGAGAAAGTGAGAGGGTCTAAGGGTGAGATGGTGAGAAGGTCTAATTTTGAGATAGTGAGGGGGTCTAAGGGTGAGATAGTGAGAGGTTCTAAGGGTGAGATAGTGAGAGGGTCTAAGGGTGAGATAGTGAGAGGGTCTAAGGGTGAAATAGTGAGAGGGTCTAAGGGTGAGATAGTGAGAGGGTCTAAGGGTGAGATAGTGAGAGGGTCTAAGGGTGAGATAGTGAGAGGGTCTCATTGTGAGATGGTGAGAAGGTCTAAGGGTGAGATAGTGAGAGGGTCTAAGGGTGAGATAGTGAGAGGGTGATAGTGAGAGGGTCTAAGGGTGAGATAGTGAGAGGGTCTAAGGGTGAGATAGTGAAAGGGTGATAGTGAGAGGGTCTAAGGGTGAGATAGTGAGAGGGTCTAAGGGTGAGATAGTGAGAGGGTCTAAGGGTGAGATAGTGAGAGGGTGATAGTGAGAGGGTCTAAGGGTGAGATAGTGAGAGGGTCTAAGGGTGAGATAGTGAGAGGGTTCAAGTGTGAGATAGTGAGAGGGTCTAAGGGTGAGATAGTGAGAGGGTCTAAGGGTGAGATAGTGAGAGGGTCTAAGGGTGAGATAGTGAGAGGGTCTAAGGGTGAGATAGTGAGAGGGTCTAAGGGTGAGATAGTGAGAGGTTCTAAGGGTGAGATAGTGAGAGGGTCTAAAGGTGAGATAGTGAGAGGGTCTAAGGGTGAGATATTGAGAGGGTCTAAGGGTGAGATAGTGAGATGGTCTAAGGGTGAGATAGTGAGAGGGTCTAAGGGTGAGATAGTGAGAGGGTCTAAGGGTGAGATATTGAGAGGGTCTAAGGGTGAGATAGTGAGAGGGTCTAAGCATGAGATAGTGAGAGAGTCTTAGGGTGAGATAGTGAGAGGGTCTAAGGGTGAGATAGTGAGAGGGTCTAAGGGTGAGATAGTGAGAGGGTGATAGTGAGAGGGTCTGAGGGCGAGATAGTGAGAGGGTCTAAGGGTGAGATAGTGAGAGGGTGATAGTGAGAGGGTCTAAGGGTGAGATAGTGAGAGGGTCTAAGGGTGAGATAGTGAGAGGGTCTAAGGGTGAGATAGTGAGAGTGTCTAAGGGTGAGATAGTGAGTGGGTCTAAGGGTGAGATAGTGAGAGTGTCTAAGGGTGAGATAGCGAGAGGGTCTAAGGGTGAGATAGTGAGACGGTCTAAGGGTGAGATAGTGAGAGGGTCTAAGTGTGAGATAGTGAGAAGGTCTAAGGGTGAGATAGTGAGAGGGTCTAAGGGTAAGATAGTGAGAGGGTCTAAGGGTGAGATAGTGAGAGGGTCTAAGGGTGAGATAGCGAGAGGGTCTAAGAGTGAGATAGTGAGAGGGTCTAAGGGTGAGATAGTGAGAGGGTCTAAGGGTGAGATAGTGAGAGGGTCTAAGGGTGAGATAGTGAGAGGGTCTAAGGGTGAGATAGTTAGAGGGTCTAAGGGTGAGATAGTGAGAGGGTCTAAGGGTGAGGTAGTTTGAGGGTCTAAGGGTGAGATAGTGAGAGGGTCTAAGGGTGAGATAGTGAGATGTTCTAAGGGTGAGATGGTGAGAGGGTCTAAGGGTGAGATAGTGAGAGGGTCTAAGGGTGAGATAGTGAGAGTGTCTAAGGGTGAGATAGCGAGAGGGTCTAAGGGTAAGATAGTGAGAGGGTCTAAGGGTGAGATAGTGAGAGGGTCTAAGGGTGAGATAGTGAAAGGGTCTAAGGGTGAGATGGTGAGAGGGTCTAAGGGTGAGAAAGTGAGAGGGTCTTAGGGTGAGATAGTGAAAGGGTCTAAGGGTGAGATAGTGAGAGGGTCTAAGGGTGAGATTGTGAGAGGGTCTAAGGGTGAGATAGTGAGAGTGTCTAAGGGTGAGATAGTGAGAGGGTGATAGTGAAAGGGTCTAAGGGTGAGATAGTGAGAGGGTGATAGTGAGAGGGTGATAGTGAAAGGGTCTAAGGGTGAGATAGTGAGAGGGTGATAGTGAGAGGGTCTAAGGGTGAGATAGTGAGAGGGTCTAAGGGTGAGATAGTGAGAGGGTCTAAGGGTGAGATAGTGAGAAGGTCTTAGGGTGAGATAGTGAGAGGGTGATAGTGAGAGGGTCTAAGGGTGAGATGGTGAGAGGGTCTAAGGGTGAGACAGTGAGAGGGTCTAAGGGTGAGATAGTGAGAGTGTCTAAGGGTGAGATAGCGAGAGGGTCTAAGGGTGAGATAGTGAGAGGGTCTAAGGGTGAGATAGTGAGAGGGTCTAAGGGTGAGATAGTGAGAGGGTCTAAGGGTGAGATAGTGAGAGGGTCTAAGGGTGAGATAGTGAGAGGGTCTAAGGATGAGATAGTGAGAGGGTCTAAGGGTGAGATAGTGAGAGGGTCTAAGGGTGAAATAGTGAGATTGTCTAAGGGTGAGATAGTGAGATGGTCTAAGGGTGAGATAGTGAGAGGGTCTAAGGGTGAGATAGTGAGAGGGTCTAAGGGTGAGATAGTGAGAGGGTCTAAGTGTGAGATAGTGAGAGGGTCTAAGGGTGACATAGTGAGAGGGTCTAAGGGTGAGATAGTGAGAAGAGGGTCTAAGGGTGAGATGGTGAGAGGGTCTAAGGGTGAGATAGTGAGAGGGTCTAAGGGTGAGATAGTGAGAGGGTCTAAGGTTGAGATAGTGAGACGGTCTAAGTTTGAGATAGTGAGAGGGTCTAAGGGTGAGATAGTGAGAGGGTCTAAGGGTGAGATAGTGAGAGGGTCTAAGGGTGAGATAGTGAGAGGGTGATAGTGAGAGGGTCTAAGGGTGAGATAGTGAGAGGGTCTAAGGGTGAGATAGTGAGAGGGTGATAGTGAGAAGGTAATAGTGAGAGGGTCTAAGGGTGAGATAGTTTGTGGGTCTAAGGGTGAGATAGTGAGAGGGTCTAAGGGTGAGATAGTGAGAGGGTCTAAGGGTGAGATGGTGAGAGGGTCTAAGGGTGAGATAGTGAGAGGGTCTAAGGGTGAGATAGTGAGAGTGTCTAAGGGTGAGATAGCGAGAGGGTCTAAGGGTGAGATAGTGAGAGGGTCTAAGGGTGAGATAGTGAGAGGGTCTACGGGTGAGATGGTGAGAAGATCGAAGGGTGAGATAGTGAGAGGGTCTAAGGGTGAGATGGTGAGAGGGTCTAAGGATGAGATAGTGAGAGGGTCTAAGGGTGAGATAGTGAGAGGGTCTAAGGGTGAGATAGTGAGAGGGTCTAAGGGTGAGATGGTGAGAAGGTCGAAGGGTGAGATAGTGAGAGAGTCTAAGGGTGAGATAGTGAGAAGGTCTATAAGGGTGAGATAGTGAGAGTGTCTAAGGGTGAGATAGTGAGAGTGTCTAAGGGTGAGATAGTGAGAGGGTGATAGTGAAAGGGTCTAAGGGTGAGATAGTGAGAGGTTGATAGTGAGAGGGTCTAAGGGTGAGATAGTGAGAGGGTCTAAGGGTGAGATAGTGAGAGGGTCTAAGGGTGAGATAGTGAGAGTGTCTAAGGGTGAGATAGCGAGAGGGTCTAAGGGTGAGATAGTGAGAGGGTCTAAGGGTGAGATAGTGAGAGGGTCTAAGGGTGAGATAGTGAGAGGGTCTAAGGGTGAGATAGTGAGAGGGTCTAAGGGTGAGATAGTGAGAGTGTCTAAGGGTGAGATAGCGAGAGGGTCTAAGGGTGAGATAGTGAGAGGGTCTAAGGGTGAGATAGTGAGAGGGTCTAAGGGTGAGATAGTGAGAGGGTCTAAGGGTGAAATAGTGAGAGGGTGATAGTGAGAGGGTCTAAGGGTGAGATAGTGAGAGGGTCTAAGGGTGAGGTAGTTTGAGGGTCTAAGGGTGAGATAGTGAGAGGGTCTAAGGGTGAGATAGTGAGATATTCTAAGGGTGAGATGGTGAGAGGGTCTAAGGGTGTGATAGTGAGAGGGTCTAAGGGTGAGATAGTGAGAGGGTCTAAGGGTGAGATAGTGAAAGGGTCTAAGGGTGAGATGGTGAGAGGGTATAAGGGTGAGAAAGTGAGAGGGTCTTAGGGTGAGATAGTGAAAGGGTCTAAGGGTGAGATAGTGAGAGGGTCTAAGGGTGAGATTGTGAGAGGGTCTAAGGGTGAGATAGTGAGAGTGTCTAAGGGTGAGATAGTGAGAGGGTGATAGTGAAAGGGTCTAAGGGTGAGATAGTGAGATTGTGATAGTGAGAGGGTCTAAGGGTGAGATAGTGAGAGGGTCTAAGGGTGAGATAGTGAGAGGGTCTAAGGGTGAGATAGTGAGAGTGTCTAAGGGTGAGATAGCGAGAGGGTCTAAGGGTGAGATAGTGAGAGGGTCTAAGGGTGAGATAGTGAGAGGGTCTAAGGGTGAGATAGTGAGAGGGTTAAAGGGTGAGATAGTGAGAGGGTCTAAGGGTGAGATAGTGAGAGGGTCTAAGGGTGAGATAGTGAGAGGGTCTAAGGGTGAGATAGTGAGAGGGTCTATGGGTGAAATAGTGAGAGGGTGATAGTGAGAGGGTCTAAGGGTGAGATAGTGAGAGTGTCTAAGGGTGAGATAGTGAGAGGGTGATAGTGAAAGGGTCTAAGGGTGAGATAGTGAGAGGGTGATAGTGAGAGGGTCTAAGGGTGAGATGGTGAGAGGGTCTAAGGGTGAGATAGTGAGAGGGTCTAAGGGTGAGATAATGAGAGGGTCTAAGGGTGAGATAGTGATAGGGTCTTAGGGTGAGATAGTCAGAGGGTCTAAGGATGAGATAGTGAGAGGGTCTAAGGGTGAGATAGTGAGAGGGTCTAAGGGTGAGATAGTGAGAGGGTCTAAGAGGGAGATGGTGAGAAGGTCGAAGGGTGAGATAGTGAGAGGGTCTAAGGGTGAGATAGTGAGAAGGTCTATAAGGGTGAGATAGTGAGAGGGTCTAAGGGTGAGATAGTGAGAGTGTCTAACGGTGAGATAGTGAGAGGGTGATAGTGAAAGGGTCTAAGGGTGAGATAGTGAGAGGGTGATAGTGAGAGGGTCTAAGGGTGAGATAGTGAGAGGGTCTAAGGGTGAGATAGTGAGAGGGTCTAAGGGTGAGATAGTGAGAGTGTCTAAGGGTGAGATAGCGAGAGGGTCTAAGGGTGAGATAGTGAGAGGGTCTATGGGTGAGATAGTGAGAGGGTCTAAGGGTGAGATAGTGAGAGGGTTAAAGGGTGAGATAGTGAGAGGGTCTAAGGGTGAGATAGTGAGAGGGTCTAAGGGTGAGATAGTGAGAGGGTCTAAGGGTGAGATAGTGAGAGGGTCTAAGGGTGAAATAGTGAGAGGGTGATAGTGAGAGGGTCTAAGGGTGAGATAGTGAGAGGGTCTAAGGGTGAGATAGTTTGAGGGTCTAAGGGTGAGATAGTGAGAGGGTCTAAGGGTGAGATAGTGAGAGGGTCTAAGGGTGAGATGGTGAGAGGGTCTAAGGGTGAGATAGTGAGAGGGTCTAAGGGTGAGATAGTGAGAGTGTCTAAGGGTGAGATAGCGAGAGGGTCTAAGGGTGAGATAGTGAGAGGGTCTAAGGGTGAGATAGTGAGAGGGTCTACGGGTGAGATGGTGAGAAGATCGAAGGGTGAGATAGTGAGAGGGTCTAAGGGTGAGATAGTGAGAGGGTCTATAAGGGTGAGATAGTGAGAGGGTCTAAGGGTGAGATAGTGAGAGTTTCTAAGGGTGAGATAGTGAGAGGGTGATAGTGAGAGGGTCTAAGGGTGAAATAGTGAGAGGGTGATAGTGAGAGGGTCTAAGGGTGAGATAGTGAGAGGGTCTAAGGGTGAGATAGTGAGAGGGTCTAAGGGTGAGATAGTGAGAGTGTCTAAGGGTGAGATAGCGAGAGGGTCTAAGGGTGAGATAGTGAGAGGGTCTAAGGGTGAGATAGTGAGAGGGTCTAAGGGTGAGATAGTGAAAGGGTCTAAGGGTGAGATAGTGAGAGGGTCTAAGTGTGAGATAGTGAGAGGGTCTAAGGGTGAGATAGTGAGAGGGTCTAAGGGTGAGATAGTGAGAGGATCTAAGGGTGAGATAGTGAGAGGGTCTAAGGGTGAGATAGTGAGAGGGTCTAAGGGTGAGATAGTGAGAGGGTCTAAGGGTGAGATAGTGAGAGGGTCTAAGGGTGAGATAGTGAGAGGGTCTAAGTGTGAGATAGTGAGAGGGTCTAAGGGTGAGATAGTGAGAGGGTCTAAGGGTGAGATAGTGAGAGGGTCTAAGGGTGAGATAGTGTGAGGGTGATAGTGAGAGGGTCTAAGGGTGAGATAGTGGGAGGGTCTAAGGGTGAGATAGTGAGAGGGTCTAAGGGTGAGATAGTGAGAGGGTCTAAGGGTGAGATAGTGAGAGGGTGATAGTGAGAGGGTCTAAGGGTGAGATTGTGAGAGGGTCTAAGGGTGAGATAGTGAGAGGGTCTAAGGGTGAGATAGTGAGAGGGTATATGGGTGAGATAGTGAGAGGGTCTAAGGGTGAGATGGTGAGAGGGTCTAAGGATGAGATAGTGAGAGGGTCTAAGGGTGAGTTAGTGAGAGGGTCTAAGGGTGAGATAGTGAGAGGGTCTAAGGGTGAGATAGTGAGAGGGTCTAAGGGTGAGATAGTGAGAGGGTCTAAGGGTGAGATAGTGAGAGGGTCTAAGGGTGAGATAGTGAGAGGGTCTAATGGTGAGATAGCGAGAGGGTCTAAGGGTGAGATAGTGAGAGGGTCTAATGGTGAGATAGTGAGAGGGTCTAAGGGTGAGATAGCGAGAGGGTCTAAGGCTGAGATGGTGAGAGGGTCTAAGGGTGAGATAGTGAGAGGGTCTAAGGGTGAGATAGTGAGAGGGTGATAGTGAGAGGGTGATAGTGAAAGGGTCTAAGGGTGAGATAGTGAGAGGGTGATAGTGAGAGGGTCTAAGGGTGAGATAGTGAGAGGGTCTAAGGGTGAGATAGTGAAAGGGTCTAAGGGTGAGATGGTGAGAGGGTCTAAGGGTGAGATAGTGAGAGGGTCTAAGGGTGAGATAGTGAGAGTGTCTAAGGGTGAGATAGCGAGAGGGTGTAAGGGTGAGATAGTGAGAGGGTGTAAGGGTGAGATAGTGAGAGGGTCTAAGGATGAGATGGTGAAAGGGTCTAAGGGTGAGATGGTGAGAGGGTCTAAGGGTGAGATAGTGAGAGGGTCTAAGGGTGAGATAGTCAGAGGGTCTAAGAGTGAGATAGTGAGAGGGTCTAAGGGTGAGATAGTGAGAGGGTCTAAGGGTGAGATAGTGAGAGGGTCTAAGGGTGAGATAGCGAGAGGGTCTAAGAGTGAGATAGTGAGAGGGTCTAAGGTTGAGATGGTGAGAGGGTCTAAGGGTGAGATAGTGAGAGGGTCTAAGGGTGAGATAGTGAGAGGGTCTAAGGGTGAGATAGTGAGAGGGTCTAAGGGTGAGATAGTGGGAGGGTCTAGGGGTGAGATAGTGAGAGGGTCTAAGGGCGAGATAGTGAGAGGGTCTAAGGGTGAGATAGTGAGAGGGTCTAAGGGTGAGATAGTGAGAGGGTCTAAAGGTGAGATAGTGAGAGGGTCTAAGGGTGAGATAGTGAGAGGGTCTAAGGGTGAGATAGTGAGAGGGTCTAAGGGTGAGATAGTGAGAGGGTCAAAGGGTGAGATAGTGAGAGGGTCTAAGGGTGAGATAGTGAGAGGGTGATAGTGAGAGGGTCTAAGGGTGAGATAGTGGGAGGGTCTAAGGGTGAGATAGTGAGAGGGACTAAGGGTGAGATAGTGAGAGGGTCTTAGGGTGAGATAGTGAGAGGGTGATAGTGAGAGGGTCTAAGGGTGAGATAGTGAGAGGGTCTAAGGGTGAGATAGTGAGAGGGTCTAAAGGTGAGATAGTGAGAGGGTCTAAGGGTGAGATAGTGAGAGGGTCTAAGGGTGAGATGGTGAGAGGGTCTAAGGGTGAGATAGTGAGAGGGTCTAAGGGTGAGATAGTGAGAGTGTCTAAGGGTGAGATAGCGAGAGGGTCTAAGGGTGAGATAGTGAGAGGGTCTAAGGGTGAGATAGTGAGAGGGTCTAAGGGTGAGATAGTGAGAGGGTCTAAGGGTGAGATAGTGAGAGGGTCTAAGGGTGAGATAGTGAGAGGGTCTAAGGATGAGATAGTGAGAGGGTCTAAGGGTGAGATAGTGAGAGGGTCTAAGGGTGAAAAAGTGAGATTGTCTAAGGGTGAGATAGTGAGAGGGTCTAAGGGTGAGATAGTGAGAGGGTCTAAGGGTGAGATAGTGAGAGGGTCTAAGGGTGAGATAGTGAGAGGGTGATAGTGAGAGGGTCTAAGGGTGAGATAGTGGGAGTGTCTAAGGGTGAGATAGTGAGAGGGTCTAAGGGCGAGATAGTGAGAGGGTCTAAGGGTGAGATAGTGAGAGGGTCTAAGGGTGAGATAGTGAGAGGGTCTAAGGGTGAGATAGTGAGAGGGTCTAAGGGTGAGATAGTGAGAGGGTCTAAGGGTGAGATAGTGAGAGGGTCTAAGGGTGGGATAGTGAGAGGGTCTAAGGGTGAGATAGTGAGAGGGTCTTAGGGTGAGATAGTGAGAGGGTCTAAGGATGAGATAGTGAGAGGGTCTAAGGATGAGATAGTGAGTGGGTCTAAGGGTGAAATAGTGAGATTGTCTAAGGGTGAGATAGTGAGAGGGTCTAAGGGTGAGATAGTGAGACGGTCTAAGGGTGAGATAGTGAGAGGGTCTAAGGGTGAGATAGTGAGAGGGTCTAAGTTTGAGATAGTGAGAGGGTCTAAGGGTGAGATAGTGAGAGTGTCTAAGGGTGAGATAGCGAGAGGGTCTAAGGGTGAGATAGTGAGAGGGTCTAAGGGTGAGATAGTGAGAGGTTCTAAGGGTGAGATAGTGAGAGGGTCTAAGGGAGAGATAGTGAGAGGGTCTAAGGGTGAGATAGTGAGAATGTCTAAGGGTGAGATAGTGAGAGGGTCTAAGGATGAGATAGTGAGAGGGTCTAAGGGTGAGATAGTGAGAGGGTCTAAGGGTGAAATAGTGAGATTGTCTAAGGGTGAGATAGTGAGAGGGTCTAAGGGTGATATAGTGAGAGGGTCTTAGGATGAGATAGTGAGAGGGTCTAAGGGTGAGATAGTGAGAGGGTCTAAGGGTGAAATAGTGAGATTGTCTAAGGGTGAGATAGTGAGAGGGTCTAAGGGTGAGATAGTGAGAGGGTCTAAGGGTGAGATAGTGAGAGGGTCTAAGGGTGAGATAGTGAGAGGGTCTAAGGGTGAGATAGTGAGAGGGTCTAAGGGTGAGATAATGAGAGGGTCTAAGGATGAGATAGTGAGAGGGTCTAAGGGTGAGATAGTGAGATTGTCTAAGGGTGAAATAGTGAGATTGTCTAAGGGTGAGATAATGAGAGGGTCTAAGGGTGATATAGTGAGAGGGTCTAAGGGTGAGATAGTGAGAGGGTCTAAGGGTGAGATAGTGAGAGGGTCTAAGGGTGAGATAGTGAGAGGGTCTAAGGGTGAAATAGTGAGAGGGTGATAGTGAGAGGGTCTAAGGGTGAGATAGTGAGAGGGTCTAAGGGTGAGATAGTTTGAGGGTCTAAGGGTGAGATAGTGAGAGGGTCTAAGGGTGAGATAGTGAGAGGGTCTAAGGGTGAGATGGTGAGAGGGTCTAAGGGTGAGATAGTGAGAGAGTCTAAGGGTGAGATAGTGAGAGTGTCTAAGGGTGAGATAGCGAGAGGGTCTAAGGGTGAGATAGTGAGAGGGTCTAAGGGTGAGATAGTGAGAGGGTCTAAGGGTGAGATGGTGAGAAGATCGAAGGGTGAGATAGTGAGAGGGTCTAAGGGTGAGATAGTGAGAGGGTCTATAAGGGTGAGATAGTGAGAGGGTCTAAGGGTGAGATAGTGAGAGTGTCTAAGGGTGAGATAGTGAGAGGGTGATAGTGAGAAGGTCTAAGGGTGAGATAGTGAGAGGGTGATAGTGAGAGGGTCTAAGGGTGAGATAGTGAGAGGGTCTAAGGGTGAGATAGTGAGAGGGTCTAAGGGTGAGATAGTGAGAGTTTCTAAGGGTTAGATAGCGAGAGGGTCTAAGGGTGAGATAGTGAGAGGGTCTAAGGGTGAGATGGTGAGAGGGTCTAAGGGTGAGATAGTGAAAGGGTCTAAGGGTGAGATAGTGAGAGGGTCTAAGTGTGAGATAGTGAGAGGGTCTAAGGGTGAGATAGTGAGAGGGTCTAAGGGTGAGATAGTGAGAGGATCTAAGGGTGAGATAGTGAGAGGGTCTAAGGGTGAGATAGTGAGAGGGTCTAAGGGTGAGATAGTGAGAGGGTCTAAGGGTGAGATAGTGAGAGGGTCTAAGGGTGAGATAGTGAGAGCGTCGAAGTGTGAGATAGTGAGAGGGTCTAAGGGTGAGATAGTGAGAGGGTCTAAGGGTGAGATAGTGAGAGGGTCTAAGGGTGAGATAGTGTGAGGGTGATAGTGAGAGGGTCTAAGGGTGAGATAGTGGGAGGGTCTAAGGGTGAGATAGTGAGAGGGTCTAAGGGTGAGATAGTGAGAGGGTCTAAGGGTGAGATAGTGAGAGGGTGATAGTGAGAGGGTCTAAGGGTGAGATAGTGAGAGGGTGATAGTGAGAGGGTCTAAGGGTGAGATAGTGAGAGGGTGATAGTGAGAAGGTCTAAGGGTGAGATAGTGAGAGGGTGATAGTGAGAGGGTCTAAGGGTGAGATAGTGAGAGGGTCTAAGGGTGAGATAGTGAGAGGGTCTAAGGGTGAGATAGTGAGAGTGTCTAAGGGTGAGATAGCGAGAGGGTCTAAGGGTGAGATAGTGAGAGGGTCTAAGGGTGAGATAGTGAGAGGGTCTAAGGGTGAGATAGTGAGAGGGTTAAAGGGTGAGATAGTGAGAGGGTCTAAGGGTGAGATAGTGAGAGGGTCTAAGGGTGAAATAGTGAGAGGGTGATAGTGAGAGGGTCTAAGGGTGAGATAGTGAGAGGGTCTAAGGGTGAGGTAGTTTGAGGGTCTAAGGGTGAGATAGTGAGAGGGTCTAAGGGTGAGATAGTGAGATGTTCTAAGGGTGAGAGGGTCTAAGGGTGAGATAGTGAGAGGGTCTAAGGGTGAGATAGTGAGAGTGTCTAAGGGTGAGATAGCGAGAGGGTCTAAGGGTGAGATAGTGAGAGGGTCTAAGGGTGAGATAGTGAGAGGGTCTAAGGGTGAGATAGTGAAAGGGTCTAAGGGTGAGATGGTGAGAGGGTCTAAGGGTGAGAAAGTGAGAGGGTCTAAGGGTGAGATAGTGAAAGGGTCTAAGGGTGAGATAGTGAGAGGGTCTAAGGGTGAGATTGTGAGAGGGTCTAAGGGTGAGATAGTGAGAGTGTCTAAGGGTGAGATAGTGAGAGGGTGATAGTGAAAGGGTCTAAGGGTGAGATAGTGAGAGGGTGATAGTGAGAGGGTCTAAGGGTGAGATAGTGAGAGGGTCTAAGGGTGAGATAGTGAGAGGGTCTAAGGGTGAGATAGTGAGAGTGTCTAAGGGTGAGATAGCGAGAGGGTCTAAGGGTGAGATAGTGAGAGGGTCTAAGGGTGAGATAGTGAGAGGGTCTAAGGGTGAGATAGTGAGAGGGTTAAAGGGTGAGATAGTGAGAGGGTCTAAGGGTGAGATAGTGAGAGGGTCTAAGGGTGAGATAGTGAGAGGGTCTAAGGGTGAGATAGTGAGAGGGTCTAAGGGTGAAATAGTGAGAGGGTGATAGTGAGAAGGTCTAAGGGTGAGATAGTGAGAGTGTCTAAGGGTGAGATAGTGAGAGGGTGATAGTGAAAGGGTCTAAGGGTGAGATAGTGAGAGGGTGATAGTGAGAGGGTCTAAGGGTGAGATAGTGAGAGGGTCTAAGGGTGAGATAGTGAGAGGGTCTAAGGGTGAGATAGTGAGAGGGTCTAAGGGTGAGATAGTGATAGGGTCTTAGGGTGAGATAGTCAGAGGGTCTAAGGATGAGATAGTGAGAGGGTCTATGGGTGAGATAGTGAGAGGGTCTAAGGGTGAGATAGTGAGAGGGTCTAAGGGTGAGATAGTGAGAGGGTCTAAGGGTGAGATTGTGAGAGGGTCTAAGGGTGAGATAGTGAGAGGGTCTAAGGGTGAGATAGTGAGAGGGTCTAAGGGTGAGATAGTGAGAGGGTCTAAGGGTGAGATAGTGAGAGGGTCTAAGGGTGAGATAGTGAGAGGGTCTAGGGGTGAGATAGTGAGGGGGTCTAAGGGTGAGATAGTGAGAGGGTTTAAGGGTGAGATAGTGAGAGGGTCTAAGGGTGAGATAGTGAGAGGGTCTAAGGGTGAGATTGTGAGAGGGTCTAAGGGTGAGATAGTGAGAGGGTCTAAGGGTGAGATAGTGAGAGGGTCTAAGGGTGAGATAGTGAGAGGGTCTAAGGGTGAGATAGTGAGAGGGTCTAAGGGTGAGATAGTGAGAGGTTCTAAGGGTGAGATAGTGAGAGGGTCTAAGGGTGAGATAGTGAGGGGGTCTAGGGGTGAGATAGTGAGGGGGTCTAAGGGTGAGATAGTGAGAGGGTCTAAGGGTGAGATGGTGAGAGGGTCTAAGGGTGAGATAGTGAGAGGGTCTAAGGGTGAGATAGTGAGAGGGTCTAAGTTTGAGATAGTGAGAGGGTCTAAGGGTGAGATAGTGAGAGAGTCTAAGAATGAGATAGTGAGAGGGTCTAAGGGTGAGATAGTTAGAGGGTCTAAGGGTGAGATAGTGAGAGAGTCTAAGAATGAGATAGTGAGAGGGTCTAAGGGTGAGATAGTGAGAGGGTCTAAGGGTGAGATAGTGAGAGGGTCTAAGGGTGAGATAGTGAGAGGGTCTAAGGGTGAGATAGTGAGAGGGTCTAAGGTTGAGATAGTGAGAGGGTCTAAGGGTGAGATAGTGAGAAGGTCTAAGGGTGAGATAGTGAGAGGGTCTAAGGGTGAGATAGTGAGAGGGTCTAAGGGTGAGATAGTGAGAGGGTCTAATTGTGAGATAGTGAGAGGGTCTAAGGGTGAGATAGTGAGAGGGTCTAAGGGTGAGATAGTGAGAGGGTCTCAGGGTGAGATAGTGAGAGGGTCTAAGGGTGAGATAGTGAGAGGGTCTAAGGGTGAGATAGTGAGAGGGTCTAAGGGTGAGATAGTGAGAGGGTCTAAGGGTGAGATAGTGAGAGGGTCTAAGGGTGAGATAGTGAGAGGGTCTAAGGGTGAGATGGTGAGAGGGTCTAAGGGTGAAATAGTGAGAGGGTCTAAGGGTGAGATAGTGAGAGGGTCAAAGGGTGAGATGGTGAGAGGGTCTAAGGGTGAGATAGTGAGAGGGTCTAAGGGTGAGATAGTGAGAGGGTCTTAGGGTGAGATAGTGAGAGGGTCTAAGGGTGAGATAGAGAGAGGGTCTAAGGGTGAGATAGTGAGAGACTCTAAGGGTGAGATAGTGAGAGGGTCTAAGGGTGAGATAGTGAGAGGGTCTAAGGGTGAGATAGTGAGAGGGTCTAAGGGTGAGATAGTGAGAGGGTCTAAGGGTGAGATAGTGAGAGGGTCTAAGGGTGAGATAGTGAGAGGGTCTAAGGGTGAGATAGTGAGAGGGTCTAAGGGTGAGATAGTGAGAGGGTCTAAGGGTGAGATAGTGAGAGGGTCTAAGGGTGAGATAGTGAGAGGGTCTAAGGGTGAGATAGTGAGAGGGTCTAAGGGTGAGATAGTGAGAGGGTCTAAGGGTGAGATAGTGAGAGGTTCTAAGGGTGAGATAGTGAGAGGGTCTAAGGGTGAGATAGTGAGAGGGTCTAAGGGTGAGATGGTGAGAGGGTCTAAGGGTGAGATAGTGAGAGGGTCTAAGGGTGAGATAGTGAGAGGGTCTAAGGGTGAGATAGTGAGAGGGTCTAAGGGTGAGATAGTGAGAGGGTCTAAGGGTGAGATAGTGAGAGGGTCTAGGGGTGAGATAGTGAGGGGGTCTAAGGGTGAGATAGTGAGAGGGTTTAAGGGTGAGATAGTGAGAGGGTCTAAGGGTGAGATAGTGAGAGGGTCTAAGGGTGAGATAGTGAGAGGGTCTAAGGGTGAGATTGTGAGAGGGTCTAAGGGTGAGATAGTGAGAGGGTCTAAGGGTGAGATAGTGAGAGGGTCTAAGGGTGAGATAGTGAGAAGGTCTTAGGGTGAGATAGTGAGAGGGTCTAAGGGTGAGATAGTGAGAGGGTCTAAGGGTGAGATAGTGAGAGGGTCTAAGGGTGAGATAGTGGGAGGGTCTAAGGGTGAGATAGTGAGAGGGTCTAAGGGTGAGATAGTGAGAGGGTCTAAGGGTGAGATAGTGAGAGGGTCTAATTGTGAGATAGTGAGAGGGTCTAAGGGTGAGATAGTGAGAGGGTCTAAGGGTGAGATAGTGAGAGGGTCTAAGGGTGAGATGGTGAGAGGGTCTTAGGGTGAGATAGTGAGAGGGTCTAAGGGTGAGATGGTGAGAGGGTCTAAGGGTGAGATAGTGAGAGGGTCTAGGGGTGAGATAGTGAGAGGGTCTAAGGGTGAGATAGTGAGAGGGTCTAAGGGTGAGATAGTGAGAGGGTCTAATTGTGAGATAGTGAGAGGGTCTAAGGGTGAGATAGTGAGAGGGTCTAAGGGTGAGATAGTGAGAGGGTCTAAGGGTGAGATAGTGAGATTGTCTAAGGGTGAGATAGTGAGAGGGTCTAAGGGTGAGATAGTGAGAGGGTCTAGGGGTGAGATAGTGAGGGGGTCTAAGGGTGAGATAGTGAGAGGGTTTAAGGGTGAGATAGTGAGAGGGTCTAAGGGTGAGATAGTGAGAGGGTCTAAGGGTGAGATAGTGAGAGGGTCTAAGGGTGAGATTGTGAGAGGGTCTAAGGGTGAGATAGTGAGAGGGTCTAAGGGTGAGATAGCGAGAGGGTCTAAGGGTGAGATAGTGAGAGGGTCTAAGGGTGAGATAGTGAGAGGGTCTAAGGGTGAGATAGTGAGAGGGTCTAGGGGTGAGATAGTGAGGGGGTCTAAGGGTGAGATAGTGAGAGGGTTTAAGGGTGAGATAGTGAGAGGGTCTAAGGGTGAGATAGTGAGAGGGTCTAAGGGTGAGATAGTGAGAGGGTCTAAGGGTGAGATTGTGAGAGGGTCTAAGGGTGAGATAGTGAGAGGGTCTAAGGATGAGATAGTGAGAGGGTCTAAGGGTGAGATAGTGAGAGGTTCTAAGGGTGAGATAGTGAGAGGGTCTAAGGGTGAGATAGTGAGGGGGTCTAGGTGTGAGATAGTGAGGGGGTCTAAGGGTGAGATAGTGAGAGGGTCTAAGGGTGAGATGGTGAGAGGGTCTAAGGGTGAGATAGTGAGAGGGTCTAAGGGTGAGATAGTGAGAGGGTCTAAGGGTGAGATAGTGAGAGGGTCTAAGGGTGAGATAGTGAGAGAGTCTAAGAATGAGATAGTGAGAGGGTCTAAGGGTGAGATAGTTAGAGGGTCTAAGGGTGAGATAGTGAGAGAGTCTAAGAATGAGATAGTGAGAGGGTCTAAGGGTGAGATAGTGAGAGGGTCTAAGGGTGAGATAGTGAGAGGGTCTAAGGGTGAGATAGTGAGAGGGTCTAAGGGTGAGATAGTGAGAGGGTCTAAGGTTGAGATAGTGAGAGGGTCAAAGGGTGAGATAGTGAGAAGGTCTAAGATTGAGATAGTGAGAGGGTCTAAGGGTGAGATAGTGAGAGGGTCTAAGTGTGAGATAGTGAGAGGGTCTAATTGTGAGATAGTGAGAGGGTCTAAGGGTGAGATAGTGAGAGGGTCTAAGGGTGAGATAGTGAGAGGGTCTAAGGGTGCGATAGTGAGAGGGTCTAAGGGTTAGATAGTGAGAGGGTCTAAGGGTGAGATAGTGAGAGGGTCTAAGGGTGAGATAGTGAAAGGGTCTAAGGGTGAGATAGTGAGAGGGTCTAAGGGTGAGATAGTGAGAGGGTCTAAGGGTGAGATAGTGAGAGGGTCTAAGGGTGAGATAGTGAGAGGGTCTAAGGGTGAGATAGTGAGAGGGTCTAAGGGTGAGATAGTGAGAGGGTCTAGGGGTGAGATAGTGAGGGGGGTCTAAGGGTGAGATAGTGAGAGGGTTTAAGGGTGAGATAGTGAGAGGGTCTAAGGGTGCGATAGTGAGAGGGTCTAAGGGTGAGATAGTGAGAGGGTCTAAGGGTGAGATTGTGAGAGGGTCTAAGGGTGAGATAGTGAGAGGGTCTAAGGGTGAGATAGTAAGAGGGTCTAAGGGTGAGATAGTGAGAGGGTCTAAGGGTGAGATAGTGAGAGGGTCTAAGGGTGAGATAGTGAGAGGGTCTAGGGGTGAGATAGTGAGGGGGTCTAAGGGTGAGATAGTGAGAGGGTTTAAGGGTGAGATAGTGAGAGGGTCTAAGGGTGAGATAGTGAGAGGGTCTAAGGGTGAGATAGTGAGAGGGTCTAAGGGTGAGATAGTGAGAGGGTCTAAGGGTGAGATAGTGAGAGGGTCTAAGGGTGAGATAGTGAGAGGGTCTAAGGGTGAGATAGTGAGAGGGTCTAAGGGTGAGATAGTGAGAGGGTCTAAGGGTGAGATAGTGAGAGGGTCTAAGGGTGAGATAGTGAGAGGGTCTATGGGTGAGATAGTGAGAGGGTCTAAGGGTGAGATAGTGAGAGGGTCTCAGGGTGAGATAGTGAGAGGGTCTAAGGGTGAGATAGTGAGAGGGTCTAAGGGTGAGATAGTGAGAGGGACTAAGGGTGAGATAGTGAGAGGGTCTAAGGGTGAGATAGTGAGAGGGTCTAAGGGTGAGATAGTGAGAGGGTCTAAGGGTGAGATAGTGAGAGGGTCTAAGGGTGAGATGGTGAGAGGGTCTAAGGGTGAAATAGTGAGAGGGTCTAAGGGTGAGATAGTGAGAGGGTCTAAGGGTGAGATGGTGAGAGGGTCTAAGGGTGAGATAGTGAGAGGGTCTAAGGGTGAGATAGTGAGAGGGTCTTAGGGTGAGATAGTGAGAGGGTCTAAGGGTGAGATAGAGAGAGGGTCTAAGGGTGAGATAGTGAGAGGGTCTAAGGGTGAGATAGTGAGAGGGTCTAAGGGTGAGATAGTGAGAGGGTCTAAGGGTGAGATAGTGAGAGGGTCTAAGGGTGAGATAGTGAGAGGGTCTAAGGGTGAGATAGTGAGAGGGTCTAAGGGTGAGATAGTGAGAGGGTCTAAGGGTGAGATAGTGAGAGGGTCTAAGGGTCAGATAGTGAGAGGGTCTAGGGGTGAGATAGTTAGGGGGTCTAAGGGTGAGATAGTGAGAGGGTTTAAGGGTGATATAGTGAGAGGGTGTAAGGGTGAGATAGTGAGAGGGTCTAAGGGTGAGATAGTGAGAGGGTCTTAGGGTGAGATAGTGAGAGGGTCTAAGGGTGAGATAGAGAGAGGGTCTAAGGGTGAGATAATGAGAGGGTCTAAGGGTGAGATAGTGAGAGGGTCTAAGGGTGAGATAGTGAGAGGGTCTAAGGGTGAGATAGTGAGAGGCTCTAAGGGTGAGATAGTGAGAGGGTCTAAGGGTGAGATAGTGAGAGGGTCTAAGGGTGAGATGGTGAGAGGGTCTAAGGGTGAGATAGTGAGAGGGTCTAAGGGTGAGATAGTGAGAGGGTCTTAGGGTGAGATAGTGAGAGGGTCTAAGGGTGAGATAGAGAGAGGGTCTAAGGGTGAGATAGTGAGAGGGTCTAAGGGTGAGATAGTGAGAGGGTCTAAGGGTGAGATAGTGAGAGGGTCTAAGGGTGAGATAGTGAGAGGGTCTAAGGGTGAGATAGTGAGAGGGTCTAAGGGTGAGATAGTGAGAGGGTCTAAGGGTGAGATAGTGAGAGGGTCTAAGGGTGAGATAGTGAGAGGGTCTAAGGGTGAGATAGTGAGAGGGTCTAAGGGTGAGATAGTGAGAGGCTCTAAGGGTGAGATAGTGAGAGGGTCTAAGGGTGAGATAGTGAGAGGGTCTAAGGGTGAGATAGTGAGAGGGTCTAAGGGTGAGATAGTGAGAGGGTCTAAGGGTGAGATAGTGAGAGGGTCTAAGGGTGAGATAGGGAGAGGGTCTAGGGGTGAGATAGTTAGGGGGTCTAAGGGTGAGATAGTGAGAGGGTTTAAGGGTGATATAGTGAGAGGGTCTAAGGGTGAGATAGTGAGAGGGTCTAAGGGTGAGATAGTGAGAGGGTCTAAGGGTGAGATTGTGAGAGGGTCTAAGGGTGAGATAGTGAGAGGGTCTAAGGGTGAGATAGTGAGAGGGTCTAAGGGTGACATAGTGAGAGGGTCTAAGGGTGAGATAGTGAGAGGGTCTAAGGGTGAGATAGTGAGAGGGTCTAAGGGTGAGATAGTGAGAGGGTCTAAGGGTGAGATAGTGAGAGGGTCTAAGGGTGAGATAGTGAGAGGGTCTAAGGGTGAGATAGTGAGAGGGTCTAAAGGTGAGATAGTGAGAGGTTCTAATTGTGAGATAGTGAGAGGGTCTAAGGGTGAGATAGTGAGAGGGTCTAAGGGTGAGATAGTGAGAGGGTCTAAGGGTGAGATAGTGAGAGGGTCTAAGGGTGAGATAGTGAGAGGGTCTAAGGGTGAGATGGTGAGAGGGTCTAAGGGTGAGATAGTGAGAGGGTCTAAGGGTGAGATAGTGAGAGGGTCTAAGGGTGAGATAGTGAGAGGGTCTAAGGGTGAGATAGTGAGAGGGTCTAATTGTGAGATAGTGAGAGGGTCTAAGGGTGAGATAGTGAGAGGGTCTAAGGGTGAGATAGTGAGAGGGTCTAAG
>CAXBUK010000014.1:465000-503145 GCA_963978885.1 Nemotelus pantherinus | reverse complement strand
GCAATTGAGTTGCGCCTTCATTTGACAGATGAAAACATTTTATACATCGATGTATGTGCGCCTTGATTGTATTTCGTTATTTTAGAACCCAAAATTTTCATCAGATTCTGCTTAATGTTGCGGTCAGTCTTCCGTGCAGAGTTTTTAAATGCTGAATAGAAATGAGCAATTTTAAGAGATGGCTTCCATGTGGGAGAATGATTGGATTTCGTTCTTCGTAAGACAAATGCGAATGGTGTAGTCGACCTTCAATTTGTAAGATGTCATCTTTGTCTAAAAAAGGTATGAATCCTTTGATTTTGCTTTTGTCATTGATTTTTGTTGTTGATTTTAGTGATTGGATTTCTTCATTGAACTCCGCTCTTTGGACGGCATGGATCCAGTAAGAAGAGGCGTTATCTTGTTCCTGTGATGACAGGAAACTTGCTTGATGAATCAACCTTTGCCTTCTACATTGTTGAATAAATCGCAGAGCGTATGCTGTAACTCGGATGAGTTTAGTGTAGGAAGAGAGATCGGAAAGGTTCATAATTATACCTTCATCTATAGAAGTCTGTGCCACAAAAGAAGTAATTTTACGGATATCCTGCGTTGTAGTGAAGGCACTTTGCGTTGGCCAGTCATTGGCAGAACGTGACAGCTAATCTGGTCCGTGCCACCAAAGTGTTGGAAATTTCAACTCAGTCGTAGATATGACTCTGGTTGCAAAATCAGCAGGATTATCCGTGGATAACATGATACCAGATGGCCAAAATTAAACAAAATTATTTTTGAATTTCCCTTGTAAAGGCTGACCTTCTAAGTAGCTCTTGGCTTCCCAATATCCAAAGCTGCTTTACTTAGCTACTTAAATTTTGACACTTGCTAAATTGATGCTATTCTATGCATTAGGAGCAGCTTTAACACGCACATTGAACACACCCCGGGTCGAACATTCAATATGAACACTATGCATTTTGTATGTTCCTCATGAATTTTTTTCCTGTTCTGTCGTACGTGTCTGTTTGTTGGTACTTCATATAGTAAAGTTCTGTTGTAAGTCCGGTTGTTCATGTCAATGTGAGAACTAGCAATTTTTTCTATTGTTCGAAGAAGAACATTAGTATGAAAATCACTTTGGCCTAAAATTCATTTTCTATGTATATATATATATATATATATATATATATATATAATATATATATATATATATATAAATATAGTTTGTATAGTATATATCTATCTATATATATATATATATATATGTATATCTAATTATGTGTGATAGTAGTATATGTGCTATAGTAGTGGTAGTAGTGTATGATAGTAGTGTGTGAGATAGTGTGTAGTTGTGTGAGTGTGTGTGTGTGGTGAGTGTAGTGTGTGTGTGTGTGTGTAGTGTGTAGAGTGATGTTAAGTAGTGTTGTAGTGTGTCGTGTGTGTGTGTGTGTGTGTGTGTCGTGTGAGAGTGTAGATGTATATATTAGAGTTTAGTATGTGAGAGTGTGTGAGTGTGAGTATTGTAGTGATATATATATATATATATATATATATATATATATATATATATATATATATATATATATATACATAGAAAAATGAATTTTAGGCCAAAGTGATTTTCATACTAATGTTCTTCTTCGAACATTAGAAAAAATTGCTAGTTCTCACATTGAATGAACAACCGGACTTACAACAGAACTTTACTATATGAAGTACCAACAAACAGACACGTACGACAGAACAGGAAAAAAATTCATGAGGAACATACAAAATGCATAGTGTTCATATTGAATGTTCGACCCGGGGTGTGTTCAATGTGCGTGTTAAAGCTGCTCCTAATGCATAGAATAGCATCAATTTAGCAAGTGTCAAAATTTAAGTAGCTAAGTAAAGCAGCTTTGGATATTGGGAAGCCAAGAGCTACTTAGAAGGTCAGCCTTTACAAGGGAAATTCAAAAATAATTTTGTTTAATTTTGGCCATCTGGTATCATGTTATCCACGGATAATCCTGCTGATTTTGCAACCAGAGTCATATCTACGACTGAGTTGAAATTTCCAACACTTTGGTGGCACGGACCAGATTAGCTGTCACGTTCTGCAATGACTGGCCAACGCAAAGTGCCTTCACTACAACGCAGGATATCCGTAAAAATTACTTCTTTTGTGGCACAGACTTCTATAGATGAAGGTATAATTATGAACCTTTCCGATCTCTCTTCCTACACTAAACTCATCCGAGTTACAGCATACGCTCTGCGATTTATTCAACAATGTAGAAGGCAAAGGTTGATTCATCAAGCAAGTTTCCTGTCATCACAGGAACAAGATAACGCCTCTTCTTACTGGATCCATGCCGTCCAAAGAGCGGAGTTCAATGAAGAAATCCAATCACTAAAATCAACAACAAAAATCAATGACAAAAGCAAAATCAAAGGATTCATACCTTTTTTAGACAAAGATGACATCTTACAAATTGAAGGTCGACTACACCATTCGCATTTGTCTTACGAAGAACGAAATCCAATCATTCTCCCACATGGAAGCCATCTCTTAAAATTGCTCATTTCTATTCAGCATTTAAAAACTCTGCACGGAAGACTGACCGCAACATTAAGCAGAATCTGATGAAAATTTTGGGTTCTAAAATAACGAAATACAATCAAGGCGCACATACATCGATGTATAAAATGTTTTCGTCTGTCAAATGAAGGCGCAACTCAATTGCCGCATAATAGAAATGCAATTTTTATATTAAGTTATATACTCTTAATATTCCGTCTTCTCTACAATATTTTCCCTGCATTTCTTACAGATTAATTTATTCGATATTGCTGACATAATTGATCAAAAGCTCCGTTGCTGCCTGCCGAATGTGTTTCAAATACCACTGTGTTTCTATTAGCTTTATTGATGGTTGTATCAGCTGATGTAAGCTTAATGCGTGGGTGTTTCTGATCCTCGCTTACTTTGATGGTAGTTGTAGCAACTTTTAAACTAACTAGGTGGGTGGTGCTGATCCTTGTTAATTTGATGGTGGTTGTATCAACTCAACGTAAGCTTAAGTAGTATGTGGCATATCAATTTAGCCAGTCACTGATTCTCTTTGTTAAAATTATGTAAACAACTTTGATATCTTCTTCTGTTCACTTCACAAACGAGATCGTATAATTGTATCATTACCTTGATAGCAATCTCAGCCAGCTCCTTTGCCTTAAATATTTCACAGCACTCTGCGTTCAAATAATGGGAGCTGCTTTCAATTTTGTACAGGTCTATTTGATGTGTCTACTTCGGGTTTAACAGCACGAGAGTTTATGTTTCGGTTACTGCTTCGGCGGAAGATTATTGCGTTCCGTTGGCTATTCTTGCATCCGATTTGCATCTGCTTGAAAGTTAAGGCAGCCGAATGATCCTCTCATATGGAATAAAGGGAGCAGAATTATCTTTTAATATGAAATCAATAGAGGTCAGAATTTTTGGAATGATTCGCCGCATTTTGTTCTATTGTGGATAGACAAAGGATGCTGCATGGTCGCTTACAGAAAACAGAAGAGCGATTTCAGGACTTTTTTGACACTCTGGAGAGTATATCATTGCAGCTTAATATCCCTTTGATGAACTAAGAGCTCCAGTGCGTTATATTTAGGAACATGTCTTCCGCCCTCAGAGCCCATCTGTGTAAAATGGAATTTCACTCAACCCGCGAGCTAGTTAAACGATGTTGTTTAGTTAAAGCGATTGTTCAATTCAATTCAATTCAATTTAAATTTATTTCACAAAAACTCTTACATTAAGAAGCGAAGAACTCTAAATTTATGATTGTGTAATGGCCTCCTTATAAGCTAAGCTTGTGGTAGAAGACTTAATTTTTTTCAACTATACTAATATAAATTTATCAATAACTTAATTTATTTGATTTATTTCCATTAGAAAACAATTGCTTACGTTATACCGTTAGATTTATTCTACAATTTTTATACAAAGCTGAATATAGCATAATTTTCTTCATTTGATATAGACTGGAGCCAATTTTGAACGCTGTATTTAAAACGTGACAATGAATTTATATTTCTCAAAACTGGGGGGTGGTCATTATAGCATTTAGGACCGATATATGCAACATATTTTTGGATTTGTATTTTATTACAATAAGGAACAACAAATCTGTTGTAGCTATGTCTAGTTTCCTGGTCATGGCAAATTAGATTCTGCTTTTCGTATTTATACGTGTAGTATAACACAGATTTCACATACAGCTTTTTGACGTCGAATACTTTAGTTAATGTAAAAAGTTCCAACGAGGAAAATTGACGAGGTAATTTATAGATTACTTTTAGTACGTGTTTCTGAGTCGTCTTTATATTTGCTAGGTGAAATGTTTAATTATGAACATTAAACTTTTTCCGACTTTTTTCCGCCCCCAACCTGTATAGACCCAGTTCTTGTACTGAGCCGAGAAAAACCTAAGTAGAACCAGTTCTTGTACTGAGTTCCTCCGGGTTGGGTTGTTCATTCAATGCCGGTTCAATGTACCGGATTGAAGGCTCTTGGCGTCTGCTCTTCCTTATTTTAGTGCGTTGTACCAAACAGGTTCTTTCTCTTTTTTGCAATCTGTGAGCTTGTATCGAAAAATATCTAAAAGAAAATATTTTTCATGAACCATATAACATTAACAGCAAACGTTTTTGAATTCAATAATCCTGTAGTTTATTTTAAGAACTTAGACTTTTTTTTCATACATTCGTTTACAATTCAATCTTACATATAGTATTAGAAACACGATATATGTATGAAACATATTTACAGAAAATCGTATTTTACATAACTTAGTAGGTCTTGCAAATTACAAATTCAAAATTCAAAAGTCAATAGCCAAGTAGGTCTTGCGAATAACAAATTCAAAAGTCAAACATATTCAATTTATGTCATTACATTTATGAATTCCAACACTAGGTGTGAAATAAAGGTTCCACTCCAAACAGTTATGCAATATTGCAGAGTAGACTATATCAAAGCAAAGTAAATAATTTTCAATTGCTCCTGGGTAAGGATATCACGCAACCAATAGAAAAGATAGAAACTACGTCTTAGCTTCGCGTTTATCATTTCCGTACGTTTATTCCATTTAAGATATTTGTCCAAAGTTACACCAAGATATTTGATGTCATCTAAAACCTGTCTTTCTCGACATGTACCGCTGCATGGTGCATCCTCTCGGCGCCTGCATTTATGGTGATGTAATCTTAATGTATTAACATCCGGCTGAATCATTTCCGTATGTTTATTCCATTTAAGATCTTTGTCCAAAGTTACACCAAGATATTTAATTTCATCTACAACATGTATTTCTCGACATGTATCGCTGCATAGTGCATCCTCTCGGCGCCTACATTAATAGTTATGTAATCTAAATGTATTAAAATCCGGCTGACTGGTTATTTTCATCGAAAATGCCATGGAATTAGTTTTCTGCGCATTCCAATTAAGCCGATGACCACAAAGCCAGTTTTGCATTGTGGTTGCATAAGATTGTCCTAACAACCACGTTTCACTCCAACTACGAGTAGATATTAACATCACTGTGTCATCTGCAAATTCTATCATCTTAGAACTTTCACTTTCAAGACAATTGAGTAGGTCATTCACATAAATTGTGTATAGGATAGGTGAAAGTACTGTTCCTTATGGTAGACCAATATCTTTGTTACTTTGCCAATCTCCCATAGTGTCATTAGTTTTTACCCGCTGTTTTCGTAAGCTTAAGTAAGATCGGAAAAGATAAAGAGGTTTGCCTTTAAAACCGATTCTTTCCAATATGGTTAATAGAAAATCATTGGGTACAGTGTCAAATGCTTTCGTTATATTCAAAAATATTGCTCAGGGTTTATTAATCTTATGAATTTCTTCCTAAAGGAAGTTTGACACATTTATTACAGCAACTTCTGTATTCAGTCCTTCGCGAAATCCGTATTGTTGTTTCGATATTATGTTATTTTCTGTGAGGTATTTGGTCAGTTTGTTTTAAATACAGTGCTCAAATATCTTGGCAAAAGTCGACAGGAGTGATACTGGTCAATAATTATTAAGATCATAGTTGCTACCACCTTTAAATATTGGAATAATAATAGCTTTTTTGAAAACCAACGGGAAAGTTGCTTCATCCAAACACTTATTAAGTAACTTAGCCAAGGATGAGACAATGTCACTTTTTATTTTGTGTAATAACTTGCTATTTATACGATCTCATCCTGGTGCTGAGTTTATTTGAAATGATCCTATTATGTAAGATAATTCCTAATTAGTGTTTTTTTGCAAATGTAGATTTGTTTTCGAATGCTTGATATAGCGGGTATTGGCAAATTGTTACTTATGCTACGTGCTATATTCTGTCCAATGTTCATAAAATTATCATTGAAGTGATTCACTGATATTCGATTATCATCACCGTTTGTTTCTTTTATGACATTTTGCAGTAAGCTTTTGACTTCCATTTACGGGAACTCACGAACCAATAATCAGATTGAGCTAAAATTTGCAAAATGCATTGAACCATTTTTGATGGAAGCAATTTTTAATTGTGAGCAACTCTGTGCCAGTGGTGCCATCTTTACAAATTACAACGAAACAAAAATGTAGAGCATCAGAACCGCTAGAAAACTAATTTTCGAAGAATTTGTCTTTGAATGACAAAAAAATATGGAAGGACGTGATACACTTTTTTGTCGAATCAAATCAACCATTCCTTATCCAGAGCAACAAAAGTCAACGATAACACAAATGATGAAAAGGTTCAGTGCTGGCAACACTTTCCAAATGAAGCAGCAATAAGTTTACCATGACAAGCTCATATTTAAATCAAATTATCCTTTGAATTTCCCTCTCATCGGAGGATTTCATCAAGTTTCAGCGGTTAAACGTTGTTTGAGTCTACCATCCGCAAAATGTTCAAAACTCGGAAAATTTAAAAATTGTTTTCTTATTTTTAATGCAAATACTTTGCATATGAGAACGTCATTTGAAGCATTCGTTGGTGCAATATTTACGAAACTGGCCAATGCTGCTTACCCTCTGTCAGTAGCAAAGCAAAATATATACCAAATCTGCTTCATGTTAAGTTAAACTCAACCAGTAAATTTCGCTTCGATTGAATCACTGCGCTGAAAGTTGTAGGGGTGAAAAGAATTTTAGGGTAGCCACCCTCAAAACTTTTCAAATTTTTAAATCATTAATATTTGTTGGTAATTTTCATTGCAGGATCATTCCCATTTGCAAATTGTAATATGTTGCAGTAAGTTTACTTGTTTGCCTACACGTCGGTTCTCTTTAGAAATCCTGTACTTATCTGCTTTGGCGAGCCTGCCGCCGCTTATGCAAATTTAACAGAAGTTTTTTTTCTAAGAGCCGAACCAACAATGACTTTGCTTTGGCGAACTTGTCGCCGCTTATGCTAAGTCTTTAAAGATTAAGCAATTCGCTATTAAATTTGAAAAAAGGAAAACAACTCCTTTCTCAAACTTGGGTGCCGCTTGTTATTTGGCTTCCCAATCTCAATAATCTTTATTGATTCCAATCCTGAGCTTTAATAGCAATAGTATTACAGTTAAGTTTTTCAAAAAAATCTGCGCGAATCAAAAATAATTACCTAGTTCCAGGTATTTACCACCGCATGCAATTAGGGCGCTCTAGTCGCCATCTATGTGATATTTGACATTTCGACCAGTGTCGAAACGTCAAGTGTCAAGTGTACACAACACCCTCTCTCTTTGGGAAAAAAAAATTTTCTTTTGTGTAAAAAGAAAATTTTTTGAATTTTAATTTTTTTATTCGCACATTACAATTTCATATAATGTTGAGGTTTTTATTAGTTTTGTTCTGACTTAATTCTATTTAATTCATTTTTCGTTAATCGAAATTTTATATACATTACAATTTCATATAATTTGATGCTATTCTTAATTTTGTTCTGACTCAATTCTATTTAATTCGTGATTTCATATATATATGTTTCTTTTCTTGATGTTTTCTTTAGTTTAATTTTAACTTATAGTGTACATATTGTTTGACAATATTTTTTTTTGTTGTTTGTGGAAATATCTATTTGTAAGTTCATAGTTTATTACATTATGATTCTTGTCTGTGGCTTGTATAATTTTAACAAATTATTGTGATATCTTTTACATTTGTTGTTTATTAAGATGTCTGAATTTACGCCATCTCTGAATTTAATTTCGTATGGTCCGTGGTATGTGTTTTGTAATTTCTTCCTATTCATATTTCGTACTAGTACTAAATCTACTACTTTCAAGTTTGATGGTTTTGCAAAATTGTCTAATTTAAGTTTTCTTTCGTGTTTTACTCTATCGATTATTTTTCGTGCTAGACTGATACTATTTTTTAACCTGAGTTTTAGTTCATTAGCATAATTATCTATATTGTTTATTGGTTCATCTTTTTCTATTATGTCTCTAGGTAGATGAGGTAATCTGCCATATACTAGTTCGTATGGAGAATATTGTGTATCTACATGGGGGCTAGTGTTGTATGCAAAAGTATAGTAAGGTACCCATTTATCCCATTCGTAATCATTGGTAAAGTTCAATAAATATTCGTTTAATACTCTGTGATTACGTTCCACTGTCCCGAGTGTTTCATGGTGATAGGGTGTCGAGAATACTTGTTCTATTTTTAACATACTACAAATGTTTGCCATTAGCTCATTGGTGAATTCAGTTCCATTATCTGACTTCAGTTTTTTGAAAAGGCCGTGTTTTAATATTAATTGTTCAACCATTGTTTTCGCGATAGTTTTAGCGTCTTTTGATTCTATTGGATAGGCAATAACATATTTTGATAATTCGCACTGCATTGTGAGTATATATCTATAATTGTTGCTCAACCTAAGTGGCCCTACCGTGTCTATGACGATTGTTTCGAATGTGTTAGCAGGTGTGTCTGTTATAATCTGGTTTTCTTTTATGTGTTTTGTTTGTTTATTTTAAGCACAAGTTTCACAATTGTTAATAAAGGATTTTATCATTTTGTTCATATTTTTCCATATGTATTTCTGTTTGAGTTTTAATGTAGTTTTTCTCACACCTAAATGTCCTCCTACGGGTGTTGTATGGGAATCATTTATCAATTTAAATTGTATTATTTTATCTGTTATTCTTTTGGGGGGTTTGTATATTATAATTCTTAGGGTTTTTTTTCCTTTTGATTGAGTACACTGTTGTAATTTATTGAATATGTCTTTGAATTCATTTTTCCCTATTATGTTGAATATTTCATCAGTTTCTTTTAAGTATATCATTGTTATATTCCTCCTTGTCACTATTGACGTCAGTTTCTCCAGTAACGAAACTAATTCCGATGGATTATCACTGCATTCAATTTTAACTTGGTTATTTTCAATGTTTATCTTTGTATTTTTCCCCGTTTCAAATTTTAGGTTTATTAAATTTTTTATGTCAGCCATCAATTCGCTGTTCCATATATACGTTTCATATAACTTTGTATTTTGGTTTGGTTCATGTGCTTCTATCGTTGGTGTGTTGTATTTCTCTCTGGTCATGTTTCTTGTGACTGCTAATATATTTTTGTTCTTAACGTTATGGTCTTGTTTCGGGATCATTTCTTTTAATGTATCTGAGCTTAATTTGATGCGTGATAGTGCATCTGCATTGACGTTCATTTTTCCTTTTCGGTATATTATGTCGAAGTCGTAATCACATAAATCGACTCTTATGCGTGTCATTTTTGATGATGGGTTTTTGTGTGTGAATAACGATATCAGTGGTCTATGGTCAGTGACCACCGTAAATTTATTTCCAAACAGATATGGTTTGAAGAAATTTATTGCCCAATGTATCGCCAGTAATTCTTTTTCTATTGTAGATTTGTTTATTTCGTGTTTAACGAGAGTTCTACTCGCGTAAGTTATGGGTAAGTCCTGTCCTATGTCACCTTGTGACAGTACTGCGCCTAACGCATAGTCCGATGCATCCGTTGTGACTATGAATGGTTTGCTAAAGTCCGGGTATTGTAGAATTGGTGCATTCATTAGTTTGCTTTTAAGTAATTCGAATGTTGTTTGGCATTGCTGTGTCCACTTGAATTCAACCTTCTTTTTTAGTAGATCGTTTAGACATTTCGTTATTTTAGCAAAGTCGGGGATGAATCGACGGTAATAATTGGCGAATGCGACGAATCTTCTGACTTCGTCTGGATTTGTTGGTACTAGATACTTTTTGATTGTATCTAGTTTTCCGGGGTCAGTGCGAACTCCATCCTTGGTTATCAGATGTCCCAAGTAAACCACTTCGCTTCTCAGGAAATTGCATTTTTTAGGGTTCAACTTAAGATTGTATTTTTTCAATCTTTCAAGTACTCGTACTAAATTTGCATTATGGTGTGCTAAACTGCAGCCGAAAACAATTATATCATCTACATATAGAAAAGCTGCTGAGTCCAGTCCACTTAGAGCTATGGTTAGCATGCGTTGAAAGCTGTTTGAAGAAATTGTCAAACCGAATGGTAGTCGTTTAAATTGATAGTGCCCTTTGTTCGTTGAGAAGGCTGTCAATGGTCGTGACTCTTTCGTAAGCTCTATTTGATGGAATGAACTTGTCATGTCTAAAGTAGAGAAATATTTAGCTCTCCCCAAACTATCTAGAACATCTTCTAGTCTTGTTAGAGGGAATTTATCGTTGACTATTTTCTTATTCAGTGCTCTAAAATCAACCACTAGTCTCCATTTATTTGCGCCTAGTTCACTCTTCTTCGGTGTTAGAAGTAGTGGTGAGTTGTAGGGGCTGGTTGAGTCCTCGATGACATTGCTGTCTAACAATTCCTGTACTTGTTTGTTTATTTCGTTAATATGTGTATGAGGTAACCTGTAATTCTTTATGTATGTCGGTGTGGTATCTGTAACCTGTATTTTTTGAGTGTAGAAGTTGTTTGTGGATAAAGCTTCACCTTCTAAGTGGAATATATGCTGGTATGTTTTAAGAATTTCTAGTAGAGACTTCTGGTCTTTCGCATTCAGATGATTTATTTTGACATGTTTTAATATGTCTTTAAATCTTTGTTCGTCTCTGATGTTTCGGGCTACTGATTTATTTGTTTCACAGGGTTCGAAGTTTCTTAATGGTTCGGTTTCAATTTCAAAATTTTCGAGTATTACCTCTTCTTCATTTGTGTTTAATATCTTAATGTGTTTTACGCCTTTTACTGGGATTATTGAACTGGCTATATAGACTCCTGGTTAAATTTCTTTATTAGTGGTTACACTATCTTCCTCTATGTTAATATCGATGGGACATACGTATTCACACCTTGGTGGTACTGTAACTCTATGTTTTCTTGTAGCAATAGGTATAGTATGGTCTTCATAATTTATATTCATTGTTATTGTATATGTTTCATAGTTTATTCTTGCTAATTTTTGGGTAAGAAAATCCCTTCCTAATATTCCGTCCGTAAGAATTGGAAAATCAGATTCCACTATTTGAAATGGAAAATTGATGTTATTTCCATCAATACTCAAATTTAAATTAGTCGTTCCAATCGACTGTATTTGTTCATCAGTTATTCCGGAAAATTTACATCTTTTGTCTTCATTTATGATTTGATCATCCGGAATCGCACTTGCTTTACATAGTGATACATCTGCTCCAGTGTCTACCAATAATTTTAAATATTTTTTATTATCCTTGCAGGGAATTGAGACATAATTTTCGAGCTGTCTGTTAAGTAATAATATTTTTTCTGTCTTGGTCCCGGGGTCAACTTTTATTGTTCGTTGTCGCTGGCCTCCGGGCTCGTCGCGTTTCCCTGGACTATATTTACTCGTTGTCTCCTCTCGTTGAAATTTCTGTTATTAGTTCTGCTGTTATCATAGTTTCTGTGATTTCGATTTACTTAATTACTCCTTGAGTTGTGATATTTTCTATTATTATTGTTATTTCTATAATTATTAGTTCTATTAGTATTATTTTGATTCCACTCGTTATTTCTATTATTATAAGTGTTTCTGTTATTTCTGTAATTATTTGCATTGTTCATTTCACCTGATCTTGAATTATAATTGTCTCTATAATTTCTATTCTGGTTGGTGCCGTAATTTCTGTTATTGTTATAGCCATGAGACGTGTTATTACTATTAAAAGTGTTTCTGCTATTATGGTTATATTCTTGGTTATAATTCGGTCTTCTATTAATATACATTACATTTTCCGGTGTTCTATTACTCGTTTCAAATTCAGTTGCGATCTGTATCGCTTCTATAAATGTCTTAGGTTGCGCAGCAAAAATAGTAGGCTTAAGGGTTTCATTGAATCCATTTTTGAAAATTGTAAGCGCGTAAGAATCATTAGACTTTACTATCACCGCCTTTTCTTGTGCAGTTGTATTTTGTCCTAGGCTATTTATTTGGATATCACTCAATTCACTAATGAGCTCAGACAATTTTTCTCCAAATTTTTCTACAGTTTCGCGTTGTTGTAGCTGAGCCAATTGCGTGTGTATTTGCTGTAATGTTTTCTTACTTTTGTACCTATCTTTTAAGTGTTTTTCTAGCGCTGAATAATTGTTGATTTCTAATGTACTTAGTTGTACCTTCACGCTTGCTCCTAACTTTACATTTTTAACGAAATTCAATAAATTCAATTTTCCTTCTTCATTCAGACTTTCATTTAGTAACCCAACTATGGTTAAAAATGCATCCACCTCTTTTGGGTTTCCATTGAAAGTTGGTATTGATTTTAAAGCTATTTCTATATTGAAACTTCCCATTTTATTTTCTACTGCTTGCTCTAATTTTTCCTCTAACAACTCTTTCGCTACAATATATTTATCTAAGAATGTTTTTCGCAATTCTGAACTATCTTCTGTATCTAGTACTTTTTTCTTCAAATCTTCGATATCACTTAATTTTTCTATTATGGTATCGCTTTTGTATACCCTTCCCGGAGTTTTTTTTAAATTTATTATAATTTTCGAAATGGCATTTATCTGCTCTTCCATTTAAAAAAAATAATATCCATACGATGGACCATCGGCTTTTGTTTAAAAAAAAAATTTTTTTGTGTTCTAATAAAAATATATTGTTTTTTGTTTAGTTTTCATTTATTATTATTATTTTTTTTTTAACTATAGTTTACAAAAATATTTCATTTCATTCAATTCATTATTCATTCTACTGTCTTTGAATTTTACATTTATGTTTGTTTATATTTGTTTTTTTCCAATTCGTTGGTTATGTCTTCTATCTGTTGGAACAACTCTCCTTGCCGTTCCCAGGGTGGTGGATTTTCTTCATCTGTAGCTGCCCTCCTGAGTGCCGCTCGGAGCCTCCTCAAATACACTATCCTTCCTCCGCGTTTTTTGGTCTTTCTTCGGGTGTCCTGATATGGTATTTCCGTCCGTTTTAGTTCGTCCTTCCGCGCTTGGATGATCCGCGGGTCCTCCCTTGGTTGAGGTCCTCCTTCTTTTGGAAGGTCGGATTTTAAATTTATTTTATGTAATATGTTGCAGTAAGTTTACTTGTTTGCCTACACGTCGGTTCTCTTTAGAAATCCTGTACTTATCTGCTTTGGCGAGCCTGTCGCCGCTTATGCAAATTTAACAGAAGTTTTTTTTCTAAGAGCCGAACCAACAATGACTTTGCTTTGGCGAACTTGTCGCCGCTTATGCTAAGTCTTTAAAGATTAAGCAATTCGCTATTAAATTTGAAAAAAGGAAAACAACTCCTTCTTCAAACTTGGGTGCCGCTTGTTATTTGGCTTCCCAATCTCAATAATCTTTATTGATTCCAATCCTGAGCTTTTATAGCAATAGTATTACAGTTAAGTTTTTCAAAAAAATCTGCGCGAATCAAAAATAATTACCTAGTTCCAGGTATTTACCACCGCATGCAATTAGGGCGCTCTAGTCGCCATCTATGTGATATTTGACATTTCGACCAGTGTCGAAACGTCAAGTGTCAAGTGTACACAACAAAATCTAATGACAAATTGTTCAGTAACGAAATTCCAAAAAATTATAAAAATTGTCATAGCTGGCAGCATGATTTTCTTATTCATGATTATTTTATAAAATTCCAACGACATTTGGCTTTCATTAAGGTCCATTTACTGCATGAAGTTCATTTTGAATTCATGACTGGACCGAAAGTTAAAGGGAAAAGAGTTTTATTTTGCTGAGCAAATTTTGCATGATTTAGGAGACAAAAATCACCATAGCTGGCAACTTTATTCTAATTTTTCAGCTAAATTTTAACCAAATGCTGTTTGAAGTAAGATTCAAGTACTGTGTGAGTTCCGTTCAAATCTGATGGCTGAACCGGAAGTTTTAGGCCAAAAACCCGTTTTTTTCTGGGTGATTTTTTAAGTTGGTACCACTGCCACAGGGTTGCCTGCATTTCAAAAACACTTCTATCATACTTGGTCCTAGCTAATACCTACTTGTCCTGTAAATTTCACTATGATCGGATAATCTGGTCGTCAGTTCTCGTGAACAGAGCTTTCGAGTGCTGAAAATAGAGGTAATTTGGTGATGGGTTACCGTTCTTGTGCAAATCGGAATTTTCAAAATTTCAATCTGACATGATGGACAGAGGTCAAAATTTATCAATGATTTGAAATTTTTGTCACAAAACAAAAATTTTTCAAGATGGTCAATGATTTGAAGGATTTTTGCAGGAGCCTGTCGTTGCTACAGGATTACCCGAAAAACCTCAAAAATCCATATATGCTAATTACTTGTCTACATTAATACGCTCTGCGATTTCCACGTCAATCCAATGTTTTGTCTGCAGTAAAGCCAAATCAAAATTTGAAAAAAAAAATCCTTGTTTACTTTTAGGCATGCTGCACCTACACACGGCTAAAAAATTCCAATTCTTTACCACAGGCAAGCTAAAAACATAATAAGTTTTCTTTTCTCATACTTTTGTTAACAAAAATTTACACTGCTTTGAAATATAGGAGTACCTCAAAATTCACTATAACGCTCGTCATCGCCAAAAAACTTCGAATATTTTAGTAAATCACGGATCTACCTACTGTGCACATCTCCGTCCTCCGAAAATTTCAGCTCAATCGGATCGGCCACTACAAACATTATCTCGGAAAATCATTTTGCAGATATATATTTATATATATATGTATATATATTTATATATATATATATATATATATATATATAAATATATATATATATATATATATACATATATATATATATATATATATATATATATATATATATATATATAAATATATATATATATATATATTTATATATATATATATATATATATATATATATATATATATATATATACACATATAAATATATAAATATATATATATATATATAAATATATATATATATTATATATATATATATATATATATATATATATATATATATATATATATATATATATATATATATATATATATATATATATATATATGTATATATAAAAATATATGAATTTTTGAAGAAACGAGTTTAATACTAAAATTCTTCGAAATTTAGTAAATAAAACTGCTTTTTGCCATATGAAATGTGAATAAGTTACCAGATTTTCATGAAATTGACACAGTAGCTGAACCTAATTCTAAACACTGTTTGATATAAATTTAATTGAAAAATTCGATTGATGGTGCCAGCTATGGTAATTTTTGTGTCTTTGGTTTAGAAAATTCGCTCAAGAAAATAAAATTTTATAGCCTATAACTTCCAGTGCAGTCATGAAGTAAATACGAATTTCGTTCAATTAAAGGAACCTATTATAAACATAATTTAGGCCAAATTTGATTGAAAAGCCACGATAAGGTTGCCAGCTATTGTTAATTTTGTGTTTAATTGGTATATCTTTATTAAGCGGTTATCTTTATTAAGCGGACAATGGTCAGAAATGTCTTATTCCAAACCTGCCAACATTCAGGCACAAGCACATAATGCAATGTTGTGCAATACTCAGGTACTGCTTGCAACCGCACTGATAGTGATTGTAGCATCCAGCAATTTTTAAATTTTCTTTATTTAAAAATTGCTGGTCACATATCTCCGGCCCACACTGTATGGATCGGAGACGCTACAACATTTTTGCAATTGAAACTACATTTCAATTGCACGAAAACAAAATCCCGCAAGTCCCCCGGGTGACCTTATTTTTGTTTTCGCACAGCAACGAAATTCCTAACGGAATTTCCTCTTGCTGTGTAAGCGGGCTGGAGCTGGAGCTGATAAGCTCGTGACAGTCGGATCAAAATCGTGGCCGTGGCCAGAGGTTGGACGGGCGCAGTGGCGAAGTGCTGGGACCGGAAAATTAGTTTCTACTTACAGTAACAAGAAAATAGTGATAATCCTCTTCTCTCAGCTTCCTAAAAACCATCAAAGGGAATAAAAAGAAGAAAAAAAAAGAAAAATTTTCCATTAAACCGAATGATAAAGAGTTTTCCCTTCATTTCTGCTAACGCGCATTGCATTCTTGGTCGTGCTTTCGTTCATTGTGAAAACTCTCGAGATACAAGGTGAAAAAGTGAAGCTCTGTTTTTTTGACCGAACTGATGAATGTGTGAAGTTTTCTAGATAGTTCCATTCGCGTGTCCAGGGACGCTACAGGGATTGTGCCTCCACAACTCGGGTATCTGTCGTAAATAACAGTTACGACGATAAACGGAAATATGCTCAAGTAGAAACAGTGATTGGCATTAGAACAAGTCGTAAGTGTTGAAGCAATGTCAAGATCACGAATTGCGCGTGTGTACGTATAGTTCATTTGGCATATGTCTTTACGTTTCATTTTCTGGCTAATTGTGGCGCTGCGCGCGCTCCATGTGTGTGCCCCTTTTATGACATCTTAATTTGTACTCGCCGCAACAACGAAGACGACAATTCAATTTCGTACGGTTGCCCGGAAAAGTAACAATTGATACTGATCGTCGCAGGGAACAGTTACGTCGTGTTGTCTGTACGTGCGTCGGACTACTGGGGAGAAATTAAAATTTCGTTTTTTTGTTGGTTCTGTCAACGCATCGCGCGTGTTTTCCAACTCTGTCGGGATGTGTCTTCTCATAATCAAACTTCCTCCGGTTTTGCTGAGACAGACGCCGTCCTTTTGGTAGATTTCGGTATTGGACGCAATTGGGTGATCCGAAATTGGTGGAAGCGAATTGCTGACCGGCTACGTACATACTTGGTCGTGTGCTCGACTTGGTTCGATTGCAGCAGTTGCTGGACGCGGAGCGAAGGGCAAGCTTGAACATTAGATGGGCTGATGCAGAGATTCTCAACAGGTGGTAAAGTAGTCAGATCGATTTGCATCGATCGAGCGACAAATCAGAGTAAGTGTTCTGGTTTTTTTTGGTTTCATTCGATACTCCCGCTAGGGCACAGGCAGCTATATTATCGTAGATGAGGGAAACAGTAGTGCGGGAAGTGGTAACTAATATTTCTTGCTTCCAACAACACAAGCATTCCGCTGCATAGCAATTGACCGGAAGGAGGGAAGGTGACGTAATAGAGACGGTGTTAAGTGAATCTCGGGTGGTAAAATCAAGGCATTGATTACCAGTTGCGTTGAATGAAACGCCCAGCGACTGGTGCTCGGCTGACTTGCTGCTATGATGATGACGGTTACTACTGTGAAGTGTATTAGTCGAGCAAACCGTCCCGCGAACGTATGATGTGATACGAGCCCAAAGTTTTCTCGAAAAGGCTATCAACGGACCTGAGCAATTTGCGTCTTAAGCAAGTGAGAATTCCAAATCTGATGCATCAGGATCAGATTACTACCGTGAAGATCAGGATTATGAAGGCGAATTCCTCACCGAATTTCAGCGCTGTGTGATTATACAAGCGAAATAACAAACATATTGTCGCCACCCGTTCATGTTACTAGTGAAAACCTGTTAGCTCTTAATCAAGCTATGCAACTTGAAATTGCAATGAAGTCTTGCGTTGAAAAAAAAAAAAGAAATCCAAATACCTACATGCTGAACCACTTTGCTACTGGACCATCTATGTTAAAACTACGATATTGGAGAAACGAGCTATTTTCTATACTCTACTTATCTAGAAAAATATTTATATGTTATTTTTGATTATTATAATTGGTTTTCTATCGATCGTCCGTTGTTCTTACCAGGACGTCAAATATTCCATTTGCAATACTTACGTACATATACAAATACCTCTTTGTAATAATATTCCACATGAATACGAAAGATAATCTGCCATGAGCAATACACAGGTGTATATCTATCAAAATGTACCATAAGCAAGCAAAAGCATTTAATTGTTCTCAGAATCAAAAGAGGAGAGTGGAAAGAAAGAAAGAAAAAAAAATTTACATGCACATTAAGATATAGATTTAAGTGATAATGTTGGTAAAAATGCAGAAGATAGGATAGCTAGTGCAAAATATTGATATAATGTAACCAACATTCAATTATAAACCAATCATACGGCGTCGTTATTGTGAATAGTACACGTATGCGAACAATTATATTCATTTCCGTAACAATTGCTCAATGATCGAATAGAGTTTAATTTTCTACCATATTATCGATATCGATATTTTGTATCTAGTGTTACGTACATATATGATCTTACATAGATCTGATGATAGAAAAAAAAAACAAAAACAAAGAGGGAAAAAATATCCTCGTTCAGTAATTTTTCAAATTGATCGTAGAAACGTCTTGATTTAATCTATTAGATTTGAAACAAAACTCGCATTAATGACTAAGTCAGAGGAAGTACTGTGAACATTGGCCAATGGGGTATATATAATAATTACTTGAAGCCACGTTAGAGTCTATCTGCTGGTTTCCTTGATAATTAACAAATATTAAAAATGCAAACAAAAAAAAAAAAAAAATTTTTGAAAAGCGTAGATTATATAAGAAATCGTGAATTGCGTGCGAAATTTTGTACAAACACTATATACTAAAAAGAAAAAGGGGGTTTAAACGAAGTCTGAAGCTCCTAGTAATAATTCTTTCGTACTGACATAAGTTCCTAATTATCATTATCAGTTTTAGTCCGGCTTGCATGAATGCCATCGGTTTCACGGGTTGAATTAATTTAAAAGGAAATAAATGAAATGAATTGTTAAAATTAAACCTTTCGGCCTTCTTATTGGGCGAAAGCCCGAGAAGTTCTTCTTCTTTTTCAGGGTCCGCGCCTGGCCTGGCTGGCCTATAATGTAATTAGTTTTTCGTGAATTTTCGTGATTTACAGCATCTTACAAGGGAGGGATACTGGCCATCATTGTAGTTCCTGGTTTTAGATTAGATTATTTGAATTTTTTGAATTTGATTAATATGGCCAGTATCGGAGGGTGGAGGACCCCAGACCATCGGGGTCAGGCATCCACTAACATCGGGGGCCCGGGGCTGTCTGCCTCACCCGGGTTCCTTGTAAAGGAGAGGTAGCGCGTTTTCCCGTTTTTCCCGTTTTAGATTTTCAATTTTCTGGCTCCGTGCGTTGTCACGAGCACTGGGTCTGCTTAGTCAGCCCATGTTGCAGAGCCTGGGTGGTTTCCTTTACGGAGCTATGCCCCTTTTGGTCCCTGGGTATTTTATATACCAGTTTGCGGCTACAATTCATGACGGATGAATATACGTAGCATCTCGTTTTCTTGAGAGCCAACCATCCCCATTTGTCAAGAACCCACCCCAGCCGCAGCGAGCTAGCAAAGCGGCACCCCAGCATCCGTCGGGGTTGGTTAAAGGGTGCTCCGCTAATGCGGACGAGGGGCCTTCACGGCCATTTCTAGGGCACCCTGCTCTCGGGGCAATTCTTTTTTTTTTGTTTTGCCTCTTGAATGGCAGCAGCCATTCCACTGTTTGACCTTAGCACTCTCGGTTCTGGACTTCGGTCTGGTTCTAAGTTGTGCTAAGGCCAACCCCATCTGATTATCGCTACAAATGGCGCCCAACGTGGGGCCCGAAACTTGTTTTTGGGCAACCCACACCACAGTGAGAAAATACTCATGAGTTTCGACTCATACTCCCCTCAAGACTTTACGTCTTTAAATCCTAATAATTCCATTCTCACTAGCAGGTCTTAGGATCGCCTCCAATGCGATTCGATATACTTCGTTCGAGAGAACAAACCCCTTGAATTAAGACCTGCATCGCTCGCTCTTTCCTTACTAGCCGCAAACATCCTTCCCAATCCAATCCTTTTAAATTCATTTCCTTTTAGTTTACCTCTTGGGCAGCTTCCTGTTGTGTCGTCTTTTTGAGTTGTTTGACTCTGGGTGCAACCTGGAGGTTGGCCGCGGATAACAGGTTGTGGTGGTTTACCGCCGCTCCTGTCCCGGTCAACCGAAGGGCCCCTGCCCCACTTTATGTTGGGAAGCTGTCCCAAATTTTTCATATCCTTGCTGTCTTGATCCAGCTTCGGCTTTTGGCTTGAGTTTGGTTCAAGCTGTGGTGGATTACGTGGGGTTGGCGTGGTGCCACCTACACGTCCCTGCAGCTTGGCCAGACTTGAACCATTTGCTGAGGTTGAGTCAAGCAGCAACATAGTTGTTTTTGGTCCCTTGCTCCTCTCTTTTCGAGGAATTTCGGGTGGGTAAACAGTCCCCCATAATGGGCGGTACCCTTCAGGAGCCGACCCGAGTTAAAGTTTTTACTTACAAATTTCAATCGTATAAAATTTCAATACTTTCACAATCACACATCCACTTTACTTTGACAATTTTTAATATTTTTCACACTGTTCCAGTCTAACATTTCATAATTAGAATTTCTATTTCTTGCGTTTTTTTTAAAATCAAAAGCCAGCCAGCCAGCGGACCTGAAATGGGGAGGAATGGATCGGGTTTCGTCTAATAAGAAGGCCATTTCTGAAAATTAAAATTTTTGACAAATATTAAATTTTTATCCTAACTTGGAAAGTTTAAAACTTTTCTTTTGAAATCTATATCTTTCTCATTCGAATTCTAGCCACTTGGCTTTAAGAGCTTTATTCTTTCTTTGGAAGAGTTAGTCACACCACAGGTGTGCACACACATAAATATATATTTATATATTATATATTTCCTTTTCACCTATATATATATTCTATATATATTTTTGAATTTTTGGCATTTTTCTTGCCCTTAGCTGTTAAGATTTTTCTCTTTGGAAGAGTTAGTCACACCACTGGTGTGCAACCAATTATATCTATATTTTATATATAGCTTTGAATATTTGGCATTTTTCTTGCCCTTTAGCTGTTAAGATTGTTTTTCTCTCTTTGGAAGAGTTAGTCACACTCGTTGTGCACAGGGTTGCATTTGAATTTGCAGCAACTCCTTAGTTATAAGCGTAATTAATTCGTTAGTCACGAGTATCGTGCATTTTCTTTGAATTTTCATCACTTGTCAAGTGTTTTCACAGATTGGACATGCCATTGCATCACAGTAGTGAGGACCTGTCTGGCACCACAGTGGAGGCTCGGTGCTCCATATGCCAGCAGTCATTCGCTGCTGCCCAGGTTACGTACACCACAAAATGTGGTCATACATTTCATGAAACGTGCCTGGAGCAATGGCTTCGGAATCATACAGATTGCCCGCTGTGCCGTGGACCACTGAGTCTCCCCTTAGGAGCCAGACAGGCCCCCACTGCTGCAGCATCTATGCCACGAGGGGCTCGGCCCAAAACCCAGCGGCCGGGAGTAAGAACCCGAGGCATGAGAAGCAATGAAGATGTGGAAATCAGGGACTTTGATTTACAGGCCGAGTCGGGGGCGGAAGGTTTAGTTCAGCCACCTGGCCCGTCATCAAAAGCGTCCCCAATCTCAGATGTGACGTCAGAAGCCGCAGGAGCGCGCTCTATAGTGCCTCAAGATTTAAGCGGACTTCAACAACAGATTAACGAATTGCAGAACGGCATGCGTGTGATGCTGGAGCGCATGGCCCAATTAGACCTTCCGTCCCGGACTCGGAATGTAGAGTCGCCAAGACTGAACCCTCGCGCACAATCATTTGTTCCAGTGCCGCGATCCTACTCACCTCGCACCCCTCGTGGTAATAATGTCCAGTTCCACCACGATAAGGTGGCAAGCATCATTGGTGGGTGGGGACTAAAATTCTCGGGTCGTGAATCCTCCATGCCCGTGGAAGTCTTTATTAACAGGGTAGCAGCTCTTACCAGGAACACCTTGGGCGGAAATTTTAATGTTCTATGCCAGCATATGCATTTGCTTTTGATTGGACCTGCCGCTGATTGGTATTGGCGGTTTTACAATTCGAGACGTGATTTCAATTGGAGGGATTTGGAGTCGGCCCTGAGCGACCATTTCGCTGATCGCTTCACGGATGCCGACCTGATGGAGCAGATACGAGGAAGGAAACAGCGACCTCAAGAAACATTCGACGATTTTAGTGCGGACGTCTACAAGATTGTTGACCGGCTACAGCGCCCTATTGCTGACGCAGATTTAGCTGACATTCTTAGACGCAATTTGTTGCCAGAAATCCGTCGTGGTCTGCTACAAATACACCTTCCCTCTGTTCGTCTGCTCCGTCAGGCCGTCATCCGTGCGGAGAACTTTGAGATGGAGCTTGGAGGTCGACGCCGATCCTCCCAATGGAGACATGCTACAGAAGAACTACGTGATGAGTACCCGCTGGTCCAATACGAGGATTCAACCGATGAACCTGGAGTGGAGGCGGTCACGGTCCTGCCTACTTGCTGGAACTGTAAGCAAGTGGGACACCGTTTCGACGATTGTTTGGAGCCCAGAACAATTTTCTGTTATGGCTGCGGAAAGGCAGACACATATAAACCTAATTGTGTGAACTGCCAAACAAAAAACGGACCGCAGGGAGCGCGGAACAAGATCTCACGCCTCCCACAGGGCAAGCAATCTCCACCCCGTTCCAGCAGGTAGACAGGACTGATGATCTGTCTCCAAATTCCTTGGACCCAACCACCAATGATGTTAGTATTCAGCCGAGTGGGGACTCTACCACCTTATCAATCCCACTCTTACAGGCAGAGCCTCCTACACCTTTGGCTTTTCTGCCATACCACCTTAGATGGCGGAAATATACGGCGGTCCGAAACCGAATTTTTAATTCCGAAATTAACACCATTAAACAACCTTCTAGTACTCCTAAACGCTCAACGTTGAGAATGAGGCGTTTTTACGCTCAGTTCCGTCGTTGGCGTTATCAATTGGATTGTGCGACTCTGTTGAACGTGCCTCCAGGTGACGTTCGACCGTACGCTCAGGTTCTGTTGTTCGGCCAACTTACATCGGGTTTGATCGACACGGGGGCCAACGTGAGCGTGATGGCGGCTGATCTAGCCCGCTCCTTCCTCGAGAGGAACGCTTTTCCCTGGAAAAGAGCTTCTCTCGGGTTGAAAACAGCTGACGGCACACAACATCAAGCCGTAGGCCGAGTATCAGCCGACATCACGTTCCGGGGGCTCACCAAGACGTTGACGTTGTGGATAATACCCACTCTCAGTCAGAATCTCTATCTGGGAGTGGACTTCGTCCGTCTTTTCGCCCTGGCCACAGACCTGTTTGCGCCACCACCACAGGTCGACACCACCAACAGCCTCGACGCACTCGACGATTGCGCCCACCCTCTCACACAGGAGCAGCATCGCAGACTTCGGTCTGCGATTGCTTGCTTTCCTTCGTTCGCTGTTGAGGGCTTGGGAAAGACTACGCTCATCCGTCATGAAATCGACACTGGTGACCAGAAACCCATAAAACAGAGACATTTCTCTGTGTCACCAGCTGTCGAAAAGCTCCTATATCAGGAAATTGACCGGATGTTAGCGTTGGGCGTAATCGAAGAGTCGAAGAGTGCATGGTCTTCGCCGGTAACGTTGGTGGTAAAGCCCTCGAAGGTGCGCCTATGCCTGGATGCCCGGAAGGTCAACTCGGTCACAGTGAAGGATGCCTATCCTTTGCCGCTGATTGATGGAATTCTCAGCAGACTTCCTAAGGCAAATTTCATCTCCAGCCTTGACTTGAAGGATGCCTTTTGGCAAATCCCTCTAGAGGAAAAGTCAAAGGAGAAGACAGCCTTCACTGTGCCCGGTCGACCCCTTTACCATTTTGTCGTGATGCCGTTTGGGTTGTGTAGTGCACCCCAAACGATGTCACGGCTAATGGATAAGGTAATTCCGCCCCAACTTAAGCACCAGGTATTCGTGTACCTCGACGACCTGTTGGTGATCACAGACGAGTTCGACGCGCACCTTCAGGTACTTCATCAGGTCGCCTTCCATTTGAGACAAGCTGGCCTCACCATCAATGTGGAAAAGAGTAAGTTCCTCTTGCGAGACGTCAAGTACCTTGGCCACATTGTTGGTGGGGGCACTATCCAGACCGATCCTGACAAGGTGAAATCTATCATGGATTTCCCACTTCCCTCTACCACGAAGCAACTCCGAAGATTTCTAGGAATCTGCGGTTGGTATCGGCGCTTCGTCAGAGAATATGCGTCATTGTCAACGCCACTGACAGACATGCTTTCTAAGCGGAGTCAGTTTGTGTGGACCGATGAGAGGCTAAATGCTTTCAAGCAATTGAAACACAGCCTTGCTTCAGCCCCAGTGCTGCACAGCCCAGATTTCAACAAGCCCTTCTCCATCCAATGTGACGCAAGTCAACATGGAGTCGGTGCCGTGCTGGTGCAGCGCACCGAAGACGGAGCTGAAGCCCCCATCGCCTATATGTCCCACAAACTGAATCCCGCTCAGCGAAACTACACCGTCACTGAGCAAGAATGTCTGGCAGCGGTGTTGGCAATCAAGAAGTTCCGCGCCTACGTGGAAGGTCACGAATTTGAAATCGTGACCGACCATGCTTCCCTAAAATGGCTAATGAACCAACCAGACCTTAATGGACGATTAGCCCGGTGGGCCTTGAAACTTCAAGGTTTCAACTTCAAAATAGTCCACCGAAAGGGAAGCCAAAACGTAGTGCCGGACTCCTTGTCGCGCATGTTCTCTGCCGAGGCGTTGACGCCGGCAGAGGGCGAGGAGACTCCAATGGAGCTAGACTTAGAGTCGCCCCACTTCAAAAGTGCCTCCTATACGGAGCTGGTGGCTAAAGTCCAGGCAGAACAAGACCAACTGCCGGACCTAAAAGTTGTAGACGGGTTCGTGTACAAGCGGACTGAGTATGCGACCGGAAACGGACTTCAAGACCAGTTGGCTTGGAAGTTGTGGGTGCCGTCAGAAATGACGGCAGAATTAGTGAAGGGAGCTCATGACCCACCCTTGAGTGCGCATGGTGGCGTGGCCAAAACCCTCGGCCGATTACGGCAATGGTTTTTCTGGCCACGAATGGCCGCTCAAGTGCGTGATTATGTGGGATCATGCCTTACATGCAAAACCACCAAAGCCCCTTCACACACCCTTCGTCCACCAATGACGCTGCAGTCCGTTCCCGAGCGCATATTCCAGCGCTTGTACATCGACATTATCGGCCCCTACCCTAGGTCCAAGTCTGGCAACATTGGAGCGCTCATCGTCCTGGACCATCTTTCGCGATTCCCCTTCGTTGAGCCGCTTCGGAAATTCACTGCGAAAGCAGTCATCGACATCTTGAGAAGAAGGGTATTTCACCTTGTTGGAGTCCCGGAGAGTGTTGTAACAGATAATGGTGTACAATTTCGGTCGTCTATCTTTCAGACCTTTCTACAGGAATTCGGTATCGGACATACCTTCACCGCCGTGTATTCCCCTCAAGCCAATGCCTCGGAACGTCTTAACCGTTCCATACTGGCAGCAATTCGATCTTATATTGACCCTGCTCAAAAGGAATGGGACGGTAAACTCTCAGAAATCACCTGCGCACTACGTTCCGCACCTCACGCAACGATAGGCACTTCGCCCTATCAGGCAGTATTCGGGCAACCCATGATTACCCATGGCCGCACTTACCATCTGCTGCGGCAAATCCACCTTCTCGAGGACCCTGCTACTACGCTGCCGCCTCCTGACCACCTGGCTCTTCTACGCCAGACCATCCGCGACCTCACCACCAAAGCCCAGTCTCGCAATGCCAAGGCCTATAACCTTCGTTCCAGGTTGGTTTCATACCAGCCTGGCGAAGTGGTCTACAGGCGCAACTTCCGGCAAAGTGACGCAGCCGCGCACTACAATGCAAAGCTGGACCGGAAGTTTTTACCTAGTAAGGTAATTAAGAAGATCGGCGGTGCTTACTATCAGCTGGCCGATCAAAATGGACGATCAGTGGGCGTCTTTCACGCGAAAGACATCACTAAGTGATATACCCACTAGTTCACCAGTTCACGATCTGTTTCCAAATTTTATTTGGAGATCGTCCATTTGCGCCTATTTCAGGTGTCACTCCTGCCCCAAATAGAAAGTATCCAGAGATGTTCACCTGGTTCACCATTTCCTCTATCAAAGATATTTTCGTCATTAACTTAGCATACGTGTTCACGAAATTTCCTACAATGATATTTACTCCTTTTTATTTGCTCACTAGTTCACGCAATAAATCTAAAAGATTGGATAGTAAAAGACTTGATCACCTGTTCACGTCATTGTCTTTCACATATTACATCCATCCTTCAGCTCTTTCCACGCACTTGCCCTTGTGGAAAGATCTGTGTTGTAGCATCCAGCAGTTTTTAAATTTTCTTTATTTAAAAATTGCTGGTCACATATCTCCGGCCCACACTGTATGGATCGGAGACGCTACAACATTTTTGCAATTGAAACTACATTTCAATTGCACGAAAACAAAATCCCGCAAGTCCCCCGGGTGACCTTATTTTTGTTTTCGCACAGCAACGAAATTCCTAACGGAATTTCCTCTTGCTGTGTAAGCGGGCTGGAGCTGGAGCTGATAAGCTCGTGACAGTCGGATCAAAATCGTGGCCGTGGCCAGAGGTTGGACGGGCGCAGTGGCGAAGTGCTGGGACCGGAAAATTAGTTTCTACTTACAGTAACAAGAAAATAGTGATAATCCTCTTCTCTCAGCTTCCTAAAAACCATCAAAGGGAATAAAAAGAAGAAAAAAAAAGAAAAATGTCCATTAAACCGAATGATAAAGAGTTTTCCCTTCATTTCTGCTAACGCGCATTGCATTCTTGGTCGTGCTTTCGTTCATTGTGAAAACTCTCGAGATACAAGGTGAAAAAGTGAAGCTCTGTTTTTTTGACCGAACTGATGAATGTGTGAAGTTTTCTAGATAGTTCCATTCGCGTGTCCAGGGACGCTACAGGGATTGTGCCTCCACAACTCGGGTATCTGTCGTAAATAGCAGTTACGACGATAAACGGAAATATGCTCAAGTAGAAACAGTGATTGGCATTAGAACAAGTCGTAAGTGTTGAAGCAATGTCAAGATCACGAATTGCGCGTGTGTACGTATAGTTCATTTGGCGTATTTCTTTACGTTTCATTTTCTGGCTAATTGTGGCGCTGCGCGCGCTCCATGTGTGTGCCCCTTTTATGACATCTTAATTTGTACTCGCCGCAACAACGAAGACGACAATTCGATTTCGTACGGTTGCCCGGAAAAGTAACAATTGATACTGATCGTCGCAGGGAACAGTTACGTCGTGTTGTCTGTACGTGCGTCGGACTACTGGGGAGAAATTAAAATTTCGTTTTTTTGTTGGTTCTGTCAACGCATCGCGCGTGTTTTCCAACTCTGTCGGGATGTGTCTTCTCATAATCAAACTTCCTCCAGTTTTGCTGAGACAGACGCCGTCCTTTTGGTAGATTTCGGTATTGGACGCAATTGGGTGATCCGAAATTGGTGGAAGCGAATTGCTGACCGGCTACGTACATACTTGGTCGTGTGCTCGACTTGGTTCGATTGCAGCAGTTGTTGGACGCGGAGCGAAGGGCAAGCTTGAACATTAGATGGGCTGATGCAGAGATTCTCAACAGGTGGTAAAGTAGTCAGATCGATTTGCATCGATCGAGCGACAAATCAGAGTAAGTGTTCTGGTTTTTTTTGGTTTCATTCGATACTCCCGCTAGGGCACAGGCAGCTATATTATCGTAGATGAGGGAAACAGTAGTGCGGGAAGTGGTAACTAATATTTCTTGCTTCCAACAACACAAGCATTCCGCTGCATAGCAATTGACCGGAAGGAGGGAAGGTGACGTAATAGAGACGGTGTTAAGTGAATCTCGGGTGGTAAAATCAAGGCATTGATTACCAGTTGCGTTGAATGAAACGCCCAGCGACTGGTGCTCGGCTGACTTGCTGCTATGATGATGACGGTTACTACTGTGAAGTGTATTAGTCGAGCAAACCGTCCCGCGAACGTATGATGTGATACGAGCCCAAAGTTTTCTCGAAAAGGCTATCAACGGACCTGAGCAATTTGCGTCTTAAGCAAGTGAGAATTCCAAATCTGATGCATCAGGATCAGATTACTACCGTGAAGATCAGGATTATGAAGGCGAATTCCTCACCGAATTTCAGCGCTGTGTGATTATACAAGCGAAATAACAAACATATTGTCGCCACCCGTTCATGTTACTAGTGAAAACCTGTTAGCTCTTAATCAAGCTATGCAACTTGAAATTGCAATGAAGTCTTGCGTTGAAAAAAAAAAAAGAAATCGTAATACCTACATGCTGAACCACTTTGCTACTGGACCATCTATGTTAAAACTACGATATTGGAGAAACGAGCTATTTTCTATACTCTACTTATCTAGAAAAATATTTATATGTTATTTTTGATTATTATAATTGGTTTTCTATCGATCGTCCGTTGTTCTTACCAGGACGTCAAATATTCCATTTGCAATACTTACGTACATATACAAATACCTCTTTGTAAAAATATTCCACATGAATACGAAAGATAATCTGCCATGAGCAATACACAGGTGTATATCTATCAAAATGTACCATAAGCAAGCAAAAGCACTTAATTGTTCTCAGAATCAAAAGAGGAGAGTGGAAAGAAAGAAAGAAAAAAAAATTTACATGCATATTAAGATATAGATTTAAGTGATAATGTTGGTAAAAATGCAGAAGATAGGATAGCTAGTGCAAAATATTGATATAATGTAACCAACATTCAATTATAAACCAATCATACGGCGTCGTTATTGTGAATAGTACACGTATGCGAACAATTATATTCATTTCCGTAACAATTGCTCAATGATCGAATAGAGTTTAATTTTCTACCATATTATCGATATCGATATTTTGTATCTAGTGTTACGTACATATATGATCTTACATAGATCTGATGATAGAAAAAAAAAAACAAAAACAAAGAGGGAAAAAATATCCTCGTTCAGTAATTTTTCAAATTGATCGTAGAAACGTCTTGATTTAATCTATTAGATTTGAAACAAAACTCGCATTAATGACTAAGTCAGAGGAAGTACTGTGAACATTGGCCAATGGGGTATATATAATAATTACTTGAAGCCACGTTAGAGTCTATCTGCTGGTTTCCTTGATAATTAACAAATATTAAAAATGCAAACAAAAAAAAAAAAAAAATTTTTGAAAAGCGTAGATTATATAAGAAATCGTGAATTGCGTGCGAAATTTTGTACAAACACTATATACTAAAAAGAAAAAGGGGGTTTAAACGAAGTCTGAAGCTCCTAGTAATAATTCTTTCGTACTGACATAAGTTCCTAATTATCATTATCAGTTTTAGTCCGGCTTGCATGAATGCCATCGGTTTCACGGGTTGAATTAATTTAAAAGGAAATAAATGAAATGAATTGTTAAAATTAAACCTTTCGGCCTTCTTATTGGGCGAAAGCCCGAGAAGTTCTTCTTCTTTTTCAGGGTCCGCGCCTGGCCTGGCTGGCCTATAATGTAATTAGTTTTTCGTGAATTTGCGTGATTTACAGCATCTTACAAGGGAGGGATACTGGCCATCATTGTAGTTTCTGGTTTTAGATTAGATTATTTGAATTTTTTGAATTTGATTAATATGGCCAGTATCGGAGGGTGGAGGACCCCAGACCATCGGGGTCAGGCCTCCACTAACATCGGGGGCCCGGGGCTGTCTGCCTCACCCGGGTTCCTTGTAAAGGAGAGGTAGCGCGTTTTCCCGTTTTTCCCGTTTTAGATTTTCAATTTTCTGGCTCCGTGCGTTGTCACGAGCACTGGGTCTGCTTAGTCAGCCCATGTTGCAGAGCCTGGGTGGTTTCCTTTACGGAGCTATGCCCCTTTTGGTCCCTGGGTATTTTATATACCAGTTTGCGGCTACAATTCATGACGGATGAATATACGTAGCATCTCGTTTTCTTGAAAGCCAACCATCCCCATTTGTCAAGAACCCACCCCAGCCGCAGCGAGCTAGCAAAGCGGCACCCCAGCATCCGTCGGGGTTGGTTAAAGGGTGCTCCGCTAATGCGGACGAGGGGCCTTCACGGCCATTTCTAGGGCACCCTGCTCTCGGGGCAATTCTTTTTTTTTGTTTTGCCTCTTGAATGGCAGCAGCCATTCCACTGTTTGACCTTAGCACTCTCGGTTCTGGACTTCGGTCTGGTTCTAAGTTGTGCTAAGGCCAACCCCATCTGATTATCGCTACATGATAAACAACAGTGAAGGTGAGACCGTAACGCTCCGAGCATTACTGGACATCGGCTCACAACGATCATTTATAACAGAAGCTGCTGTGCAACTGTTGGGACTACGACGCAACCATTCCAAAGTATCTATAGGAGGTATTGAATGTACAGATACAGTTACGACATGGGGAATCGTCGATATCATAGCATCTGTGGGAGCCGGTAAGCACACTGTTCCTTTACACTTCTCCGCTATGATACTTCTTAAGATAACGACACTGTTGCCCGCTACTAGTATCAACGTAGCCTTACCTACCCGCATCAAAAAACTGAAGCTAGCAGACCCTGAATTTGACCATCCTTCGCGTATTGACGTATTGCTAGGAGCCGATGTCTATGGCAACATCGTAGCGTATGGGTTCATTCAAGGTAACCCATGCGCACAGAAAACGAAGCTAGGCTGGGTTTTATTTGGATCAACCGCTAGTACGCAAAAAAACGCTGGCTTTACGTCATTCGTAGCATTTGAAGAGCTTGACAAAGCTATTAAACGGTTTTGGGAACTCGAAGAACCTCAAACAACGGTAAAGCTGTCACCAGACGAACAGCAAACGGACAGTCATTTCTGTCAGAATACACGTAGAAGGTCGGATGGAACATATGCAGTAATGCTGCCATTCAAAGACAACATCGACCGCAGAAAGGAACTTAAAGAATCTGTTCGTATAGCACACATTAGGTTCCGACAATTAGAACAGCGTCTCGGCCACCATCCTGATCATCGGAAGGAATACCACGTTTTCATGAAGGAATATTTAACTTTTGGTCATATGAAGAAGGTGCCTGATCATCTACTCCAGAGTACGGACTGTTACTACCTTCCACACCATGAGGTGATCAAGGCAACAAGTTTCACGACAAAATTACGAGTCGTCTTCAACGCGTCGCAAAAAACAATGGGTGGAAAGTCATTGAACGACCTACTACATGTTGGTCCGGCAATTCAAAACAATCTTCTCCATCTTTTATTCAAATGGCGAACCTATCCATTTGTCATGGCCGCCGACATTGAGAAAATGTATCGACAAATACAAGTTCATGAAAGTGATCGCGATTACCAGTGTATATTGTGGAGATTCTCAGATAAAGAGCCAGTTAGTCACTACAGACTGAAGACTGTCACATACGGCACTGCGTGTGCACCGTTTTTAGCTATTCGCACTCTTCAACAACTAGCAATTGACGAACGTGATAACCATCCAGAAGCTGCTGAAACATTGTTACAAGATTTCTATGTTGACGACCTTCTAATTGGCTCGGATGACTTAACGCACTTAAAACACTTGCAAGATGAGCTGACAATAACGCTTCGCAAGGGAGGTTTCCATCTATGAAAGTTGTCAGCCAATCACACAGAGCTGTTGAAAGCAATCCCAGAAACTGACCGGGCGAACCAGAAGCCAGTAGAATTGGCCTCGTCTGAAGAAGTTAAAACACTAAGATTGCAGTGGCATCCTGCACAAAACGTTTTCTCGTTCAGGGTCCAGCCAGTCGACGACCAAGAGCTAACAAAGTGTTCTATTCTTTCAGAGGTAGCGAGACTATTCGATCCACTGGAATGGCTCCAACCTTGCATAATCATCGGGAAAATCGCCATTCAAAGCCAATGGTTACGACAGTTATGCTGGGATGAACCGGTTTCATCAGCAGATGTGAAGGACTGGTGTGAAACACGTAAACAATTATCAGCACTCGAAAAGCTTAGAATCCCCAGATGGATCAACTCTGCAAGCAGCACGACCATAGAACTGCATGGGTTCTGCGATGCGTCTGCGGTAGCCTACGCAAGTTCAATCTATCTACGTGTATTAGAACCAAACGGACGTATATCTACAAATTTACTCACTGTAAGAGCAAGAGTCGCCCCGACAAAGAAGGTCTCTATTCCGAGGCTCGAGCTCTGCTGTGCCGTCTTATTAGTAGAGACGATGAGGCAACTAAAAAAAGCCTGCAATTGGAAAAATATCAAAACGTACTTCTGGTCCGATTCAAAAATTGTTCTAGCCTGGATACAAAAACCAGCAGCAACCTGGAAGGTTTTTGTGGCGAATCGCGTCAGTTTAATCCAGGACGGCTCAGCTCCTCACGAGTGGCATCATGTCACTACAGACAATAGTCCCGCTGACGTAGCGTCAAGAGGAATCCGTCCTGAACAATTACTCCACTCTTCCTTCTGGTGGAAGGGGCCGGGATGGCTTACAAATGCAGTGATTCCTTCAGCACCGAGCTTAGCGCTAACAGCAGTTGAGCAGGAGGCCGTGACGGATGAAGTCCCTTTAGTGGGTATCGTCGCCACCGAAACCAATCCAGAACCAGAAATACTCAGCAAATATTCGTCTTTACCCAAACTGTTCAAAGTAATGGCTTACATAAGACGATTTACTTACAACGCGTCTCATCCGACCCACAAGTGAATTGGCTCTTTAACTTTTGAAGAACTTCAGGAAGCCAAACTGAAGTGCATACATCTATCTCAGCAACATGCTTTCTCAGAGGAATTGCGCGCACTACGCACCAAAATCGAAGTACCCAGCAATAACCACATACGCCGTTTAACTCCCCTTATTGACAGACATGGAACACTCAGGGCAGAAGGAAGGTTATACTATGCGCTAATCAGTGATGGCGCAAAGTACCCAGCAATCATACCGCGAGGTTCATTTGCCAAATTGATTGTTAAGCAAACTCATCTTGCACCGCTACACGGAGGAACGCAACTGGTCCTAGCGACCATCCGACAGCAGTATTGGATTACCAACGCACAGTCTTTTGTTAAAAGCATACTGCATGAGTGTCTCACTTGTTTCAGTTCCATTGCACGTCCAGGAAACCAGTTAATAGGACAGCTACCACCACCTAGGTTCCAGATGGAAAAATCGTTCGCGCAGACTGGTTTAGATTACGCCGGTCCCATAACGATAAAATGGAATGAAGGACGTGGAGCTAAAACTGCTAAAGCTTACAAAGCTGTTTTTGTTTGTTTATCGACCTAAGCCTTCCATCTCGAAGCAGTGAGCGACCTTTCAACATCAGCATGCATTGCAGCAATCAGACGGTTTATTGCTCGAAGAGGGAAATGTCACTCTATCTATAGTGACTGTGGAACCAATTTTCAAGGCAGCGAGAAACAACTGAAGGAAGCATTCAGAGAAATTGCAAAACGTAGTGAGGAGTTTCTCTTAAATGAAGAGATTCAGTGGAAATTCATTCCTCCCGGTAGTCCACACTTTGGTGGGCTTTGGGAAGCTGGAGTGAAATCGATGAAACGACACCTAGTAAGAGCAGTTGGTCAACAACTGTTAACCATCGAAGAATTATATACACTCTTGGCCCAGATAGAAGCATGCCTCAACTCGCACCCTCTTTGCGAAGTAAGTAACGATCCTGCTGACTTTACAGCCATTACCCCAGGGCACTTCTCAACTGGATGCAACTTATTCGAAATACCATCTATTTCATCAAACATGCAAATTGACCGCAAATGGGAAGTTGTCCAGCAAATACGGAAACATTTCTGGGATAGTTGGAAGCTCGAGTATCTCACTCGATTACAAGAAAGACCAAAATGGTTGAAGATACGACCCAACATCCAAGTCGGAGACCTTGTACTTGTAACAGCTGACCATTTTCCATCCACTCACTGGCCACTTGCTAGAGTAACGGAAGAACATCCCGGACCTGATGGTATAGAACGCGTCGTCTCGGTCAAATTCCACGGTAGAATAACTAGACGCCCGATCACCAAAATCTGTCGTTTACCATTTGCCAATTCGAATCCTGATACTCCACCAGAAGCGCCTAAGCAATCACCCCAGACGGGCTCAATGATAGCAAGTACAGAGACGAATAAGAAGAAAAGAATCAAGATCGCGCCAATAGGAGACACATGGTCTGAATATTTGTCAAATTACTCAAAGAAACCAAAATCAGAAAAACCGCAGACTCCAACACTAGCGTCCCGCCTGCTGCTTTCTTTGCTAGTGGTGTGCTGTGTACTTCCACCAGTTAAGAACAACGTTACGATCACCCAACTAACGACCGGATTCTATATTGGACACTTCGGAACTGCACGAATCCACAGAGGAGCGTTGAAAATGCAACTTCAACTTCCATGGGAGAATGTAAAGTATGACCAGACTGCTGTAGAGACCGTTATAACCAAATGTCGCGGTTTTGCCAAGACAGCTCAAGTGCAGCAACAGAAATTGGATGCTGGGAGTTAGTAAAACACTTAGAAGAATACAGGGATGAAATCATTCACAACATGAATAGTTTGAGGTTGGTCCACAACAGGAAAAAACGAGGTGTACTTGGAACTTTGTTGACAGCAGTTTTTGGTGTGAATGACGCAGTTTACGAAGATATCAAAGGTTTGTCTGACAATCAGAAGAAAATTATTCGTTCCGTGGACAGCCAAACCAAATTAATGCTTAAGGCCACGACAACGTTGAACAGTACGTCAAGAAGGATCAACACGCAATTAAACCGGTTTCAAGTTCAGCTCTAAAGAGGTTAAGACCGCATCAATGAATTCAGCAGTTGGTATAATACATTTGACCACAACAAAGTCAACATTCATATGCTGGCTATCTTCAAACAAGCAGAAAACTATTTAGATGAGGTCTATCATAAATATTCCATTCTATTGTCCAGCATATCATCACGCTCAAGCATCTGGGACTGCATCAATATAAACAACGCTCTACGAGACATCAACCACACTCAAACGCTACTTCCAGATCATTTGCAGATTTCATATCAGCGAATGGAGCTAACACAAGTCGACTCTGATGACAACCATCTGAAGCTACTGGCGTTTCTTCCTATCATAGATACGCGCCCTTACAATCTGATAAAACAAACACCAGTCCAATTCAGCGTCGGAAACAACACTTTTCAAACCAATAACAACCCATCGACAATATTGGGCGTAAACTACAACCTTCAGCAATATTTCGAAGCTTCATCGCAAGACCTTACCAAAATCAAAACTGATCAATATCTTGTTGACATCAGTGTGCTATACGACGTCAATTCAAAACCCAACTGCATCATCAACGAAATGCATAAGGTATTTGGTAGAAAACCATGTCCAATACATGTTTTCAAATCGCACATCATCATATGGAAACAGCTATACAATGCCAACTCTTGGATGTTTGCAACACCAACAGTGGCCAGGCTGTTTGCCACGGTAACCGCGAAAATATTATTCTCAACGGAACAGGAGTCGTTAGCCTTTCACAAGATTGCAGTTCTAGAGTCGAAAACTCACTGTTCACTGCTACCTGGGTTGCATCCACATGAAACTTCGCTTTTTATATTCTTCCACATTCACCTGCCCTCAACCAGAGTTTAAAACTAAAGTCTATTCCTCAGCTCACAGCACCAGCAATCATCAAAGCAGATGAATCCTTCGGAGCATATGTTGAACACGAACAAACAATGGTGGAAGAATATCAAGCAATCTCTTGATCAACTATCCGACAACACGGAACGAGTATCAGCCTTTCGGTCATCATCACTCTGATAATTATCACCACGAGCCTCATCTTAATTCAACGTCACCGAATGAATATAAATATTACCCCGAAACGACAACAAAACACATGGTATGACCGGCCTACGTCGTCTACTAATTAAGAACCTCGTAAGGTTCACGGCGGGCGGTAATAGTCCGGGAGCCAGCGACAGTAAAAATATGCCGATTTCATCGTCAATGAAAGTGTATCAGGATTTTCAATTTGTTTGTGCTTATCACAGAAACTGACCACTTACATCGCACCTCGAGACCTTTTGGTGTCAGGAGCGTTGACAACATGTAAGAAACAGTACGTAAAATAACTCTTATCATCGCCATTGATATTTTCAGGGGCTACCAATTGATATCAGACGATGTCAAAAAACGACCACTTACATTTGTTTGGCGGGACAATCAACCACTTACAAGCGCAAAAACGTGCAACATTTTTTTCAAAAATTGACTTTTTTCATCGTTGCTCAAATTCTACATGTTTACAGACGACCATATTGCGCATGTAAAATTACTGTGCTTAAAATCGATTCGCGGGACAAACCTACTTTAAGCGATCATGCCATGTTTTGTGAAGCAGAACATTACTTCAATCATAAATTTATACACGAAAGCAAAATTTGAGAAAATGAGTATGAAATCAGTAAAAAAGTAGATATTTACCAAATTTATTCGTGACTTAATAAAATTTGCACATACTAATTTTCATCGCTTTCATCGGAAGAATCTTGATCGTATTCGGAATTTCTAAGGTCCGGCAGAGAGAAAACTCGCGTTTTCTACCACTGGCAGATAAAATATTGTGTGCACCTTGAATATTTTACTATTATTGTAGTGGCTATTGTGTACCTGGCAAAGTTTCGCCGTCTGGCTTTTTTTCTTCACCTTCTTTCTTGAGTACAATGTCTTCGACGATGTTTGGCAACTGTTCACTCTGAAACCATTTGAAGTCAAATTTGTCCTCTTTTATTTGCCATCCACAGTCCTCTGGTGCCAAATCCGTGATGATTTGTGGGTAGGAATTGCTCCACATTTTTCCGATATAAGCGGACCTTAGGGTACGCTGAACGATTTCGGATTGGCATGGAGGAAGGCTAGTTTCGTATTGCTTTTCAATACTTGTTAAAAAAAATACTTCTTTTAATTTTACAAACTCTTTTATTTCACGATTTAAAATTGACCGAGTGACGGCTACAATTGAACACGACTGAAACTGAACTCTGCGATAAGCTACACATACTCCACATTTATGGAAATAATTGTGCTGACCTAATGTCTGCGATTCTGTGAGAATCTGCCTGTCTGGCGTATTTGTCGCTTACCTGTTGCAGGTGTTTGGTTACATCCTGCAACAGAGTATCATATTTTTGTAGCAATTCTAGTGTGGAAGTATATGTAACTGGCTCGATCCATCGAAGTTTCTAACATTGATGTTGAGTGTTTGCTCGTTTTCTTTGCATTTGTAGGCCTTTAAAAACGTTTTTACTCGCACCTTATTAACTTCCGTTGTTTTTTCCTGTCGTACAAATGACAAACATATTCCTCTACAATCGACAATATCGCCGCAAAGTCGCAATCGGGGTATTTTGACATATATGAAAAAGCTCTCAAGTACTCTTCGCTGCTCCGCAAAATAATTAATGGTTTCACTTTCCCTTTTCTGTACAAAGAAGGATTAAAGTCGCATCCTGTGAAGGCATGAAACGGTGGAAATGGCGAACATAACTCTGGACCTAATTTCGTGTACATTTCAGTTACGTTGATGAACCTTTCATTATTTTTTTGCGCCAACATGAAACCAGATTTTAACGTTCTCGCTGACGCGTTGCATGTTACCGAGCATTATAACCAAAATATTGGTATCTGAGCATCGAATGACGATGTTAGATTTGCCCTTGATTTTACACGCGTGAAAAATGATTTTTGTGTCAGATTCCTCATGTGCTGGACACGACAAGCGCGTGTGAGAACATCCAAATGTATTTAACAGTACGTGCGCGCATTTGAACGTTCAAACTACAAGTGAGTGACTCTTGCAGCGGC